>OX376375.1:57244467-57676967 GCA_947369275.1 Nemotelus nigrinus
ATTTACTATTTGCAGATTACCTTAAAATCATAGTCTAACATAAGCGTTTTCCAAACCAACGTACACAGGTTCTCTGAATATTGTCTTCAGAACGGGTTAGAAGCTAATGTCAGGAAATATCCATATAAAAACTGCAATTGCACAAACCAGAATTTTTCCCAATGTTATATTGTACTATAAACACAATTCAGCTCGTAGAATTTATACTTTATATTACGTAAAATCTATAAAAAATCTGTCTAATTTCGTGGCTGCTCTTATGTCAGCACGTAACAAGGCCACTCCAAAAATTCAATACAAGTATCTCCAAATGAAATTCGATAGCTCAATAACAATACTCATCAAGCATCGAAATAAAATTCGCAGGCAATGGCAAAGAATTCGGTGCCAACATCTTAAGGCTTACTTTAATGAGCTGAATAATCAGATCCGTTTCACTTTACGCGCTCTGCGTAATGACCGATGGAACAAACTCCTGTCAACTCAGGAAACTGGTTCTCGCAAACTGCGGCAGCTTCATAAGTTATTAAAAACCAAATCGAGAACGGTTCCCCCATTGCAGCGCGACAATGAATTAATTGCCTATTCCGAGAAAGAAAAAGCGGACCTTATAGCCTCTAAATTTCATGAAGCACATACACTCACGCTACACTCTCAAAACTATGACTTTTCCGATATAGTCAGCAACGAAATCTCCAATCTGAATGTCCAGCCAATTGATTTCCACCCAAATTCCTACTGTAAACCTTCCGAAATTCGTTCTATCCTGAAAACTTTAAAATTAAAATCCTCCCCTGGTATTGATTGACTGCCCAATATTATACTCAAGAATCTCCCTAGAAAGGCAATTGTCATGCTTTCTTATATCTTCAACATCTGCCTAAAATATAGATACTTTCCTTTGGCCTGGAAAAATGCGTCCGTTGTTCCAATATTAAAGCCTGGTAAAAATCCTAAGCATCCTAGGAGCTATCGCTCAATAAGCTTACTGCCGTCATTAAACAAACTATTTGAGAAAATTATACTCTCCAGAATCCGATTATCCATTGAATCGTCCGCAACAATACCTGATTTTCAATTCGGATTTCAACCCAAGCTTTTGACAACGCATCAACTGTATAGAGTAGTGAAATATGTGCAAAATAGTGACAATAGATCTTCAGTGACAATAGATCTACAGGCTTAGTTGGATTAGACATCGAGAAAGCATTCGACACTGTTGGCGTGACGGACTCATATATAAGCTTATAAAATCTTTTGTTCCTATTTACTTGTGCAAGATTATCCAATCCTTTCTTTCGGCCAGGACCTTCTCAGTTAAATCCAAAGCCTTCTCCGATAAATACGTAATACCAGCCGGAGTTCCTCAGGAGTCAGTCTTGAGCCCCACTCTCTACAATATTTATATGTCCGACTTAGAAAAAGCACTCCATTGCCACATCGACATATACGCAGACGACACTGCCATATTTGCTAGTGGGCACAGTCCAGATGTGATAATTATTACCCTGGAACAACAGCTTTCTATTATTAATTATTTCTGCATCAAATGGAAAATAAAAATTAATTCGGACAAGACTCAGGCAATATACTTCACTAAAAAGCGAGCATTAAGACACTTGCCGAATCCCCAGGTAAATATGCTGGGATCCACCATTTCTTGAAAAATATCTTGGCATCCAACTCGATCAGAAACTTACTTTCCACGCCCATGCCGAAGCAGTAAAGTCGAAAATTTTGAAGAGCATTTATTACTCTTATCCGCTTATTAATAGGTAATCCAGGCTCTCAACTGCAAACAAACTGCTGGTTTTTAAGTCTGCAATGCAGCCAATCATTCTCTATGAATGCCCTGTATGGAGTAACTGAGCGATATCACATATAAAAAGTCTACAAACATTACAAAACAAATGTTTAAAAATTATTCTTAACAAACCCTTTTATTACTAATCGGCTGCACGCTTCCGCAAAGCTCAAGAAAGTACTGGATATCTCTAAACATTGGACCCAAACATTTTTCAATAAATGTGCAACATTCAATAATTCTCTGGTTGCATCTCTGATCGTTAATTTGTAACTACAGCTACTGTATACGCAGTTGGCTTAAGTCATGAATCTTAGTTTTTAAATTTTATTTTATTTAGGTTAAGCACAACATTAGGTTTTAAGCTTGTTTTTCCTACATTACTATACTATGCATCTCGCAAGAAAACTTTCTGAAAAAAAAAGCTAATTTAAAATCAAATTTAGATGTAAAGACTTTGTCTAAACACTAACCTTAAGATATTGTACCACACAACACGTAAACTAATTCCATAAAGTTATTATTATTATTATTATTATTATTATTATAAAAAATCTTTGATACAAGCTTACATTTCTCGAATGATATTAACGAAGTTTCGATTCGTAATTAGAAATTAGCATTTTAATTACTCGGATTTCTAATTAGAAATATCCAGAAATTTGCAAACATGAATACATTGAAAACCTTATTTATACTTTTCACTTATTAGAAGCAAGCTAGATTATGTTTCAGTGATATATTATAAAGCTAAAATTGCATCTATTGAAAAATTTCAGCATACATTTCTGCGCTAGTAATTACCCCGTAATATTGCCACATTAAACATAACCAGACTTGAGGCAAAGGGACCTTTCGCTGACTCTTTACTTTTATTAAATGTGAAAAATAATAAGGCAGATACAGCCGATATTTAAGAAGCTTTATCCTCAAGAGTTCCTATGTGTTATGGAAGCAACGAAAAACATTTCAAAAGTATAAGTTAAGCGAATTACGTTCAGAATTCGCCAATAAAAAGGCTTAAACAAGTTTATCACTCATGGATATTTTATACTATTTTTATATTACACATGGACCACTTTTTGAAAGAATTACCTACGATTACTTTCATATTTATTTCAATTTTTTTATTTCAAATAAACGTCAACAAATAAGAAAACACTTAGCCTGATTCGCGTATCGCTATTTATACCTTTTTAATTCCCCGGAAAAAAACCAAAGTGTATCTCTTCACTCATTTCATCGAAACACTATTCCTTTACTTCAAGAAAAACATCAACTTTTCCATCGCCAATTTAACTTTCGCAGCATTCTAAATTCGAAATCTTTACCGAACTCTAAAAGCTTTTTCGAAAGAATTACAAGAATGCTTCTCCTTATTTTGCACCATTTTTTTCTACTTTAATCTCAACTTAACCACCCTCATCGCTTTCATCATCATCAACGCCAATATACATAGTTGCTGCTATTGCCCCTATTTACTATAAAATCATGATGATGAAAAATTAATCTTGTAGCATTGCGGCCATCTATTAAAAGTGATCCAGCAGGACGGAAGACAGATTGACGTGAAGCGTTGAGCTGATTCGATTCCTTCATTGGCTGACTAACTGGCTCGAGCTAAGATTGTGCAAAGTGAATTGGAGGGCTTGGAAATTTTTTACAAGAGTGAATGGAAGGGCTAATTGTAGTTTGTTTCGTTGAAAAATGTTTGCACTTTCAATAGAGGGAACAGAAGGTCAAATCAATTTGATTGAAGACGGAAATGTGTTTACAGTGTTAATTTTTTAGAAGTGTTCTTTGATTTGTTTGGGTTTTTTGTGTATACAATGAGTAAGATCTATGGGGAATCGTATATAGTTAGTTATCAAGCAACGAAAGTGATGCTGCAATTAATTAAAATTGAGGTTGAAAATCAACGAAGCAACATTATTTATTCTGAGCAGAGAAAAGTAAATATTCATAAGTGTTGACTGTAAAAGTAACTGTACATTTACCACATAGAAAAAAGTGCCATTCAACTAAATTATCTTGAGCATATGCAAAAACCCGCAACAATCTTCAGCATCAATATATATAGGTATCAATCTCCACGTGACGTGCAAAAATAATATTTTTTAAGGCCTCAACCATTTTTTAGGTATTTACCATCCATTCACATAGCTGTCATACTCTGATAACCACAATTTCTACCGTCTGTTTTTCCTATCTCACTGTGACAGTCACATTTTGTCAATATAACCTCTTCCCTAAATCAAGTCATTAATTTTACAATCATGTCATCTCACCATTTCGGAGTAAACAACATAAAACCACAAAATATTTACAGCTTCCAAATCACTCAACCATGCTATCACACCGCATCCCTTCGTACCTCCTCCTCCCACCAACCACTTTCAACGAACAAAATTTTCCATTTATCTGCAGTTTACATTTGTTCGCATAAACATGCCTAATGACTGACTAGCAACAGCCAAAAAAAAACCATGACCTCAGCATTATAAAAGGATATTGTATTTCACATCAGTTCGTTATGCCCAAGACCAAAAAAACAATAGTAGTAGCAGTAGCAGTATCAGTATCAACACAGCATCAAGAATCAGCATCGTCAGCAGCCCAGTCGACTGCAAACAAAAAGGTGTCCTGAAATAAAAGGATAACAAACTCGGGCGCGACCTCTCCGGCTAATTTGTCATAACTTCGACCGGGAGCCAATTAAAAAGTGGTTGAGACTACGAAACATGTGTTTGGCAGGGTTTTGTGTTCCGAGCTGAACCTTACGGTTCGGTTACAATATATGTTGTGTATGATTTTTGCACGAATAGCTTTAAATGCTAGTCATTGGAAATCAGACAATGTAGTCCGGAACAATGAAGATGATTTTTTTGCTGTAGGGTCAAGAGCTAGGATTATGATAAATAATGTGTTTACGGCGATACAATTTTGTTTGTCGTCCTGCAACTAAATTACTTTTTCGAAGAACGTTTAACTGAAAATGAATATTCAAAGTATACCATTTTCGAGTCAAATTAATAGATTTTTGGTTGTTTTCATGTCTAAACCCTAATTTATCAAATTAAATTCATAGATTTTCAATACCAATTCATGTTTTTGAGTCAAAACCAAGATTTGACTCAAAATTTTTTTGAGTCAAATTCATAATTTTTTCGAGTTAAATTCCTACATTCTTAATGTCATATTTTGTGCATAAAATTCATTAATTTCGGAATGGAATCGGGAAGTATTTAAGGAAATATCTAATTTTGTCGGATATCATTCACTAACTATTGAATTGAATTCATATACGTAAGTACACAAAAGTATAACTTTGGTCGAAATCGTAAAAGCTTCGCCGGAATTTTTCACTTAAAGTTCTAAAAACAGCTTTCGTTTTTTTTTTGTATTTACGTTTTTTTTTGTATTTTGTGTTTACGTTAGTTATGACAAATTTTAACATCCTCGACTTATATCCATCGAAATAATTTATTCATAAAGGTTATTGATTTGTGATCATGGTTCCCTTCTTGTCTATAAATCAGCATAGACAACGTATATCGTCTCTAAAGCTTATCAAAGCAGAAAATAATTGATACGGCAAACTCGATCGTTTTGCGGAATAAGCCCCCGAAAGCAGAATCAAAGTGGAATAATTATTTTGTTTAGGTGTAATCTAATGTATGGATTTAACATGAAAAACTTTTGAATTCGACTCGAAAAAGCAGTGAATTTGACTAAAAAAATTATGAACTTTACTCGAAAACTTAAGAATTGGTATCTTAAATCTATGAATGTAATTTGGAGAATTCTGAATAAGACTCAAAAATCTTATGAAAAAACTATGAATTTGACTCCAAAATAATACATATGAAGGCAATATTCTTGGATTTGTTGGAAGTTCATGTCCAGCACTCAAACAGACCGGTTGCGTGCAGAGCAGCAATAAGTTGTTTCTTGGAGTCAAGGTCGTGACCGAAGTGACGATATTTGAATCCAGCGAGTTTGACTTAGCAGCAGGTGCCACATGATTCGTAAGTTGAGTATCCAAGGTTACTTTCCTTTGTATATATGAATATATATATATATATATATATATATATATATATATATATATATATATATATATATATATATATCTAAGAATTAAGCGTATTGACACGATTGGCTTTGTTTATGCGCAGATATGGGGCAATTTTCAAAAATTAACGGACATACTTTTTTATATTGAATATTATAATCAAGTTAGACAAGGAGCGCAATTACTTCGCGAAGAAGATTGCGGAAGCTCTGTAAGAAATTCATTGCGAATGTCCGAGAAGATTTCCATCTGGAACCTCTCGGACAATGAAAACTTTAACTTTACGTCAGTAAAGAGATGGGCGACGAAGAGAAATTGGACCTCGAAACTAACATGGATGAAACCACGATCAGGCAAAGAGAAAATGGCGAGAAGATGGACACCAATCAAATCCAGGGTAGTGTTCAAAGAACACAAGCAACTTCTGCGTCGGTTGACAGCCCTTTCAATGTGGCCCTTTTGATGGAAGAAAAAGGAATAGTCCCACTATTCGCCCCTATCACTAATTGATTCAAAAACCAAAAAGGTTTCTGATGACGCATAGGTCAACTACCCAGAACTTTCTGCGGTAGTTAAAAGGGTAGGTTTTCTGCTTCTCCACCTTGGCTCCCAACCCCAGGATTCTTGGGCCCGAAATCTGCAGGAAGAAATGGCTCGACCCCTCAACGTTAAGCCAGTAAAGAAAACAGTGACAGGATTCCTTTAATGGTGTGCCTTAAGCTGAAGCTTAAAAGCTCCAGGAAAACACTTGAGGTAATGTGTGCAGAAAATGGTAGAAAATTTCCCGAATTCGAGGCAAGAATAATTAACCTCAACAAAACCACTCTTTTTCCTAAGAGTCTTGAGTTTCATCAGCAACTCTGCCATAATCGGAAAGCAAGTTCTATTCCTTGCTTGACTTACACGCCAGAGAGCTTTAAGAGAGCAACAGTCCTACTGAAAGGGATTTACACTTTCTAAGACAAGGCCGACGCCTCTACCGAACTCAAAAGGCTTCTAGGGGAGCAAGTTTCTACCATGAAGTGGATTTTCACTATTTACTAATGGAAGTTGGGAAGATCTCTTCTCAATCTGAGAAACAAAATGTCTTTATTTCGCTCGACCCTCGTTTAACGGGTAATGCGCCCTCTTAAGTTTGAAGCTTTAAATATTGTTACCTTAGCTCCCATCCACAACAGGAACTTTGTTCAGAAATTCCTGAATAATGAGTGGCCATGGATAACTGCAAAATTATTCGTGAGGACGCTTCTGTGAACCAAAATTCCTCTAAACTGGGAAGCGCACTATTAATTAAAGAGCGGGTCAAAACCTAACAACATTTGATCCCAGAACTAAAAGCTACAGAAGAAATCTGTATCAGTTTCCAGGTAGGGAATAATTAAAGAGTAGTGGTATCATGATGTCAGTTGTTTAGTGCTGGTTCAGGACCTCAGCTGTATGTATACTACATTCTTCATCTTGCGTTGGTTATCCTCGGAAGTGAATTCAATGGCTAACGCAAATTAGCTTACCAAACCCATCTTTCTTCAGGAACCTACTTTTCATCAGTCTTCATTTTTGAATGACTTCTTTTTTGAGTTTTCGAGTCTGGTTAGCTGTCTCCTATAATTCAACACATATGAGTATCTAGTCCACAACGCGGAATCTGAGTTGATCTAAATATGCTTTCAGAGTGAACGTGGAATAAACTGTTTAACTGTTCACACCGAACTATTCATCCGTTACGGTAAGATCAACTGGGAGCAATTTGCCACGGATGTTGCAATTCAAATTCATAACCTACACTCAGAAAAATGTCACTTTTTTTAGAATCACTTTAAATCAAAAGTTGATATCACTTTGAAATAAAAAGCGAACCTTGTACGAATTCCACTTTATTATAAAAATTTTCTTTTTAAATCACAATTTTTCATCATTGAATTAAAAAGAAAACGTATATGGCGCCAAATCATATTTGAACATTTTTGAATCAAAAATGTTCAAATATGATTTGGCGCCATATACGTTTTCTTTTTAATTCAATGATGAAAAATTTTGATTTGAAAGGAAAATTTTTATAATAAAGTGGAATTCGTACAAGGTTCGCTTTTTATTTCAAAGTGATATCAACTTTTGATTTAAAGTGATTCTCAAAAAAGTGACATTTTTCTGAGTGTAGGTATTAACTGTTCTCAAAATCTTAGCTCGCAGATTGTCGAAGAGGCCTTCGACAAACTTAAACAAATCACCTTCTCGGTCATTGATTGTTTAGCTATCCCCAAAAAATCCACAAACTTTGCATTCCGTGATTTACCGCACGATATCATTCAGCTCCATAATTGGCGGAAATCTTTAAGACAAAGTCTTACCAGAATCTACCACAGACACCTCATTACTGAAAATAGCCCATAAAGATGCACTTCTGATCTGATTAAACACTTATTCTCATCATGGCCAAAACCATATCCCATGTCAACAAGAAATTCAAAGAGCGTCACCAAAAAATTGCACCTGGCTGAGACATGTTCGAGGAAATTAATTAAATCACAGGCCGTAAAGGACTAAAAAATAATTTCACTTTCATTACTTGCTCTCCGTTCTATTTAACTTTTGTTCACCACTTGGAAGTGTGCGAAACGCTTTCCTATTCCAAAAGCGTCAGGATCCTTCGATACCCTCAGCATACGTCCAATTTCTCGACAGAATATCTTCGATTCGGTTTGGATTGAAAGACTCCTGTATGAAATAAACCATTTCGGTTTCTTTACATATTCAATCAAATTTGTTGATAATTTTCTAAATAGCAGAAGGGCTTTCGTCAACATCATTAATGCTTTCTCCGACAAATTTCCAACCGGATCCAAAGCCAAGGCTCCATTCTCGGTTCAATTTAGTTCAGCATTTTTACGGCAAACATCCGAGGAATTTCAAACGATTTTCCCACAGGTTCTTCTATTAGTCTATATGCAGATTGCCTCTTCTTCTGCAACTCGCACCATAGCCCGCACTTTGTAACACATGTGCTACAAAGTTACGCAAATCAGTTTGTTGTAATTGTGTAAAATGGGGCTTGTAGATAAATGCCAATAAAAGTAAGCTGATATCTTTCAGAGGCAACCACACATATTTCAAGAAAAGAATCAAATCTACCAAAAAAAATGATAATCAATGAACAGGCAATTAGTCCTTCACAAACCGTAAAATATATCGGCATAAAGCTTCACCGTCGTTGGAGCTGCAGTCACCATATTCAGACAATCCTTAACAAGGCAGCTATCTCATACCACCTCATAGGCTGCATCTTCAAGCCGAACTCTATTATCTCTACTAGAGCTAAAATTATGACATCAATTACGCTGCGCTATCTGGTCTTCGGCCGCTTCAAGCCAACTTGAGAAGATAGCTCACTTTCATCCGAAATATCATCGTATCCAACCACTATTATCGGAAATTATCAAACACCGAAAATTACGCTCTTATTTACTTCAACTAGGAAACAACTTTTTTCACCATGCCATAGAGCACCCCAACCTGATAATTTAATCGCTTCATCCAAGACGTGGGTCTTAAAGATGAGGCCGGGATCTAATGAACAGATCATAGGCAATATTTGTTTTATTCACCTGATCCATACATTTCTTTTATTCCTCTTTCATTTCTCATTTCTCTGTTAAAGCTTTCACTCGAACACGTATCGATTTTTTTCTTTTCTCGTATATTTAATGTCTATGGTAACTAAGCAGTTAAGCTCAGTTACAAATCATATTTCGAAACAGATAAATTCCCCGAAAAGCTTGAATTTTGCGTCATAAGCTAAAAAAAGCACAGCTCAAATTCGCATTATCATCTTAAGAAATAGTTTAAGGTCTTCTATTTCAAATCTTCCCTACTTCACTGTAGCTAAATCGACCTCCCAGATTGGTTTTATAGAAATTTTACTTGGCTGTTACAGTTCGGAAAATCGTTTTAGACGTGTTAAAACTTCAACGTTTTCCTTTGCAAGAGAATTATACATTTGACAAGTCCAAATGTTCATGTTTTAAATACTTTATTGAAGGTGCAGACGATATTTAATTTAAGTGACTAGAATTTTAAACGTTCTAACGACAGTACAAAGCATTAATAAGGACAATAATAAGCCATCCAAGAGCTTGCTTCTTGGTTTTGGAATTCGTGTGTTGGAAAATACACCTTGTATACCTACTACATTTGAAAGTGCAGAGTCAAATCTATTTTAAGCCAAAACTAATTGTGAAATTTCATAAAAGCATAAACTATTATCGTGATACACCTCACCAAATTGACTTTGACTAAATGTCGAAGCATTTGACGCACAAGAGCCTGGTTTCTTCGACAAGAACTTCCAAAACGAAAAAAAATCCATGAATTACAAATGCTAATTTCGTTCCACTTCTAGCAGTCAAATCTTTTTCTATCACTCTGCAATTGCACATAAATGATTCAGAAAATCACAAGCACATAATGAATATTTTACCACGTATCAGCCTTTGCCATTACAACTATAAGGATTCTAGTGAACTTTCCAGGCCCCCCACATTCAAACACGCAACTCACGCAAAACCCGAAATTACTATAAAACTCCTCTAAGGAACTTTGGCCTTTTCGCATAACAATTACAACAGCAACAAACAAAATGAAACACCAAAGGGCAAACTTCAGTCAATCTGCTACGAAACCGGGGCAGACAATCTTCAATATTTGTTTGAGGTTACATCAAGTTTTCACTTCCTTGCGGTTTGCTTTTCTCTCGCACCCAGTTCTCATGTCCTCGCGTGTGTTATTGAAAATGTTGACTGGCAGCGAACTGTTGTCTACATACTGAGAACAAATATTTATCATACTAGCGTTGCGGTCGCACATGTTATTTTTTCTGAAACTTTTACTTGAATCGCACAGTTGCGAGACAAAAAAGAACTCAAACACATCAAGAAACATAGCGTTTCGAAACAATACGCAAACATTAATTAAAATTCTTCAGATGACTGGAACGGGAGACGGCTGCTTAAAATCTAATTTCGTAGATGACTATAGCAGACGAAACCCCTCGGGGTTAATCTAATTGTACGTTTCAGTCAGCACACAACAAAGAACGAACGTATTTCTTTTCGTATCTTAATTGCTTGAGCTTTCCACTTGACTATTTTAACACGTCGTCATCGTCCTTGCCGCTATATCACCATCCACCTACCATTCCATCAAGCACTCGAGCACATGTTCACACGTAGTAACTACTTGGCTGTGCAATGATTTTTCCGCCTTTGATTTTGATCAGCAGGTTAATGACGTGCTTAGCTCATTAGCCTGACGTCTGACGTTTTAAGCGGGGCGTGGAATTGTAATCGAAGTCGAAAGTGAATTCGCAAAAGGATTTGGTTTTCTTATAATACTAAGATTTAAAATACAATATCGTTCTGAAATTTAGGCTTGCTTCACTGTCAAGTATCTGAATTTCCGAATTCACTACAAAAATAATTTGTATTAGGCTGCAATATGTAGCGCATATTTCACACAAGTTCTAACCAGGGCTGTGGAGTCGGAGTCGTGCCCCTGTATATTTAAAGCGGAGTCGGAGTCGAACGCGACTCCAATCTCTGCTTTAATTGTACAGAGCCACGACTCCGACTCCACAGCCCTGGTTCTAACATACGAAAATTGATGGATATTTCTCTGATCGAAAACTTTGCTAAACACCGTGATAAGTGGGGCGAATATTGATCATCAAACTTATTTTCTACGTCATTTTCACATTTGAAATTGGCATCGAGTTGTAGTCAAAGATTTTCGGAAATATTTGAAAAGTTTTACAAGAAATTAAAAAAAGGTTTGAGTTTCAGATAGTTGCTTACCCATCGCCATCTCAGATAGTGTGAAGAAAAATGAATATTTGCATAAATGCAATAGAAAACTTAAATGTCAATGCAAATTTTCCTGCTTTGAATTTCAACGAGAAAACTTTGAATTTAACGGTGGAAAAAAATCAACTCAAGTTTAAGTCCAGTGAAGTAAATGAGGAAATAGAAAATTGTAGTTGATATTGTGTTTAAGACAGAATCAGATAAAGTTACAGTAAACTTTTGATTTCGTGAAATGTGAAAAGAAAACAGTTGCATTTCTATTACGAAAGTCTTTTTGCACCAAGGTTCTACTTTGTTGTTAATTAAAATTATCATAACAGTAAAGCGCCCAGTGTGGGCGTCATATGTAGAACAGGCGTATAATTTGAAAACAGTGGTGCCTGAACTTTCCTAAAGATCCGCAGCTGTGGAAAAAGCTGTTGCAACAGAATTTTTAAATTCAACCCGGTTTAAAGCAATCACCCCGTATGATATGTTGAAAGAATCGATTTTTTCTTTTTGCATGAAATGATTCGTATTGCATGAATTGGTTCCTAAGTAGAATATGCTGGCAAAGTGATTTTTCAATATTTGAAGTCGTTGGAAACTTACACTGCCCTACTTCACATAAACGTTCTGTCTACATTTTAGTTATTATTGAGTTATTTGAAGAGTTGTATTTTTGTTAGCGCTGTAGGTATATAGAAAGGGCATTTTTATATAATGATTTCAGCATTCTTGTACAAATATAGGTTTTTCATATTTTGTAGAATGATGTAATTGTCTATGCAATTTGCATATCCAGTGTTAATTCGAAAATGAAAAAATGTCATATAAGGTGTTTATGTTACGTAGGGCAGCACAGCAGTTAGATCTTAGAGCACTCTGCTTAGAGCGCTTAGTTGAGCACTCGGCATGGTGGGGCACCGGGCCTTATGTGACGCTTTGGTTTGGTGAATAAGCTAGCTTATTTTTCTAAACTTACGTTTAAATATAACGGTTAGTTCTGTCTTGGCTTGACAGCTGCAAGTGTAACAGCTATCATAAATCCATTCGAAATCGTTTATAAATTTTTAGTTTTTACAATGAGTGTTATAAAAGGAATTAAGTCCGGTAATAATCATCGTGGCCGGTCTAAGACACGAAAGTTTTGTGAAAATCGTAATATTTTGCAACTTGATATGGAAGCCACATCAGTTTCAGCTAAGAAACTCAACGATATCATGGACATGGAGGTATCCGTCACTTTAAGTTTTGCGTTTGGCATTCTGGAGTTTGTCTCTGTATTTTCGAAACATGGCATGAAGCTCACTAAAATGAATGCAGCAGAATGTATAAAGTATCTGACGTACGTAGGGGTGGGGATAGTAAAACATTTCATGGAATTTCAAATGCCGAGCCATACGGAATAACCTTAGTGTCAAAAAAAGAATGCGTTGGCAATGTAGAGGAAAGAAGAAGGAAAAAAAAGAGGAAACTGCTGCCGTGTATACTCAATCAGGGCATCAGGGCTATTAAATATACAAGAGATTATGAGTTATGAAGAAAAATAATTTATAAAATTACGAACAATACATTAAAATGGCCTGATCTTACTCGGACTGTTGAAGAGTTGACTAGTAGAAAGACCAGGTTTCCGGTAACCTTTCGGTTTGTATACCAACAACTGATAAATTGAAAATGCGTTCAATACAGCAAGCTATAGTTTTCTATTGTACAATACATTGCCAGTTACGCGAATGAAATTAAGTAACTTAAATACAGTTGAAAGAAAACTTAAAATTGAACATAAAAAATTAACGACCACGGACAATGAAAAAAACGCCATAATTTTTTGCATACTTTTCTTTGAATAAAGGCAATCGTGACGTGAGACAATAAAAAAATGCTTAGATCGTCCCTCGTAAATACTCTTTTCAACCCTATGAGCGTTTTTAGGAGCTGCTGTCGAAGTTGTGAATTATTCAAGTTGATATGATGTTCCCAATTACACATTACCGTCCTTTTGGCTTTTCAGACTTCTGTGAAATCAATGGTCAGTCGATCATGAAAATAGGAGGATATACTAATATGGTAATGGGTTTTCATGTCTCTTGAAAAAAGAGAGGACATACCTCTCTAAATAAATTAGTCTCGGTCACTAGCGTAATCTTTGGAAAAGTAATCGATGTGGCAGTTTTTTCAAAAAAACTGTCGGTACCGTGGGAAGCTCAAAAATGAGCACATCGAAAACTGCATTGCTAACCAATTTAGTTGCAAGTATATTTATCAAGCCTGTTTTATTTTAACCAAAAATACTAAATTATTTTTGACTTCAGGAACTAGCAAAGGGATGGATATAGAAGGAGCATAACACATTTTTGGGAGATTGAAGGAAAGCACGTGATATATACCGAATACCTTGCAGAGGGTGAATGGAAGGCGTACAATACTATTACTGAAAGTATGCTCTATGGCTCTAATGTAAAAACGGAAAAATCAGAATGCATAGACCATGTCGAAAAAGAAAGGGACACAAGATTACAAAAATTCAAAATAATTCTTAAGGGTGTGATGCTTGGTGATAGGAAAAATTACTCGTCAGACTCGGTAGTATAACCAAAAATAAAACTAACTGGATTGATATCATTAATGTAAGATAATATAAATTTTTGTTTCAGGCCATAAAACAAAATACAAAATTATTACGCGAGCGCATCCGCGAAAATGCCCACAGCATTAAAACGACGAGGAAAGCCGTCTGGCAGAATTTTATTATTTATCATCTGATAACAACTTCCCTAGCATGCTGAATGGTGCAAATATCTGAAAAAAATCAAAGAACATGACCACACTAAACATTTCGACATACCTACTCACATCATGGAGGAAATGCGGTCTATCTTCGGAGATTAGTCCTTGCCAGCATTATCCGTTTAATGCCGTCATGGCAAAACTAAGTTTGCCAATGAATTGCGAAATAATGTCCTAAGGGGAAGAATCCCCAAGGGAACATTTGTTTCTCTTCTTACATTGAAAGCTGGAGTGGGTGACGCAATTAGAACCCGGATTAACTGAGCATAATTTTTAGACAAGTTATCTTCAAGCCACGGAAAAAAATTTATAAGATCAGGATCATGAAGGCCACTACTAAAAAAAACGAATATGACGAAACAAAATTTATATTATTATTATTTCATTAGAAATTCAATAAATAGTTTAATTTAATTTTCCTTATTAAGTCCTGCCAGTTGAACGTTTTCGTCCTGGCAGACAGAGATTTTTTTAAATACAATTTTCAATAGTTTTGTAAATTCCCACCCTTACAAAATAAGTATCAAAACTACCAGTACGAATTTGAATAACTTTTAATCAAATAAAAAAATGGTTTTTTTTTTATTTTTCAAGTGAAAATCCCCTTTAGATGTTGAACTGATTTTGAATCGCAGCAAATTTCGCCAAAGTTACAACAAGAAAAACGCTTTCAGCATCATTCACTGAGACATATTGTCCACTTCTATGTACTGAGAAAACATAGTCAAATCAGGGCAGCTACTGTAGTCCATATTACTCTCTGACACCTCATTTTTACCCTGATTCGACTAAAGAACTTATTTAAAGTAATTAAAAAATTAATTACATAGTCGTTTACTATAAAAGAAGCTTACCTATTTCTTTTTTTAGATTATTTCATATGAACATGCTCGAGCAAATACAAAGAGCTTCTAACTTCGCTCAACAGGAACTACTCTTTGAGCACCCCAGAACTAGCTTACCTTTTTGTGAACAGACTCACAACATATTCATTCCACAAATAGAATAACAAAACAAGGATCTATTCAAGTTCTTGCGTCTTTCCTTCTAACTTACACTAGTGCATAATGGACAAAGTATTTCTGACTTTCAATTGGCTTCTTTGCCCAATGCAGCGGATGTCTTTAATATTCACGCTCTTTCAGGCACTTTCCACATTCATTCTCTTTCACCATCACACTCTCTCTCTCCTTTCAAGAGGATTTTCGATTTCCATTGACTGTTCATCTCGATACTTACACGTATTTCTAACCGTTCATCTGCCTCTTCATTGCTATCCACTTTCCCTTGTTTTCATTACAACTTAATGAAACTCATTAATTTTGGATTTACTATTCTTGAAATGTATCCACTGCCGCGACGGGATCGTGTTTATAGAGAATTCCAAGCCAACAAGATCCAAACATTAAGAATAATTTATAGCAATCATTTCGAAGGGAAATTTTTGAGCTGGCCATCACTTTGTTCGTCAGCTGAACAAAAACACACCAAAAAAGACCTTCGTGCATACCACTTTTGTGTGTACTCGCTATTTGTATTGTATGTTTTCGATGAAAATTTTGGCATTATTTCAAGACCGACCGGCATCCATTCCGTGTATAATGTTTTCGTTAGGATGACGATCTAATCCGGCTGGCATTTTCAGTTTTAATGGCCCGGCCGCGGTAGTGTAGCTCGAAACGAGTTAAAATGTGTTGCCGGAAGTGGCTAGAATGAGTGTCTTGTAAAATATTTTCATTACATTTTGTTATTAGCACTTGTACCAGTATTTTATTGAGGAGTTTTTAGAAAAAAAATATCCTTTAATATCTTTCGAGACCATAATGAGTGATGAAGGACTCGCGACAAGGACTATCGACTGTGTTGAGGGTAGCTTAGCGACGAGTTTTTATTGTAGTTAAAATTTATGTGTTTTAATTACATGAATGAAGATTCTAATGAGTATTAATAAAATTATGTATGGTGTCATTGCTGCCCAGGATACTTTTAAGGACGTACATTTCCTTTCAGCATTAATTTTCAGCCAATATGTGTACGAGCCCAATTAAATATGAATATCAACAATATGGTTTGTTTAATAAGATTTCCCTCTACTACATGTATACTAAATCTTTGGTTTCCTAAATATTTTTATTGATTGAAGTGATACAATTCGAAATATAGCAAATTTCATTGAGTCTAACGGAATTGTTTTTGAGCTTTGCTGAATACCAACGGATATAGGGATCAATTTGGAAGCTGAAGCAATTGTATGCAAAAATTTACAGTCATTGAAATTTTTACATTATATGACATAATTCATCATGGGCTTGTTACAGGGTAACTGTGAGAAGCCGCCACAAAACAGAAAGTGTAGTCCTACCCGTTACTCTTCGCGTGACAAGAGGTGCGGGCTAACCGTCGGAGTCGTAGATTTCTGGAGATAGGGCCAAGGGTCAGCTTGGTTACACATTATCGATACAGGGAAAAATACAAAAAGGGACCTACCTACAGGAAGAAGGTAATCGGGAAACTACGTTTCCATGGCTTCATTGAGCTTACTTTTTACGGGTATAGCAACCTTTCACATTCCTACATTTACACATTGAAAAAAATCAATCAAACACGACACTAACCAAGCCGAATATGTATAAGTCAAACGTATAATAAAATGTATAAAGTAATCAAACTCGAATGATAACAAACTAACAAGGTAACACTAGTCATGTGGAATATACATGACTTCTATTCAATGAGGTGGTCAAACGTTATTCGGGCCCTCGAACATAACTTGCGCATTCTTGACTCCTTTTTGGTCATAATCCAGTATTATCACAATGAATGAAGGGTAATGAAAGTTCATAGGAAACTTGTCACCTCCTGCACAGAGCTCAATCCTCTGACTTTAGCTCCAGGATATCATTTACGATGGATTGTTTAAATTTCCCCGGATTACACAATTAAATGTGACGCTGGACACTATGATAACCTATTGGGACAAAATCTGTAACGCATCTGATAGGGCACTAGAAGCTGTCAGCTCGCTAAGAAAACTGATGGCCAACATCGGTGGCCCCAACGAAACGAATAGAAGGTTGCTAATGGTAACAACCAATTCCATCTTGTTATACAGGGCGAAGCTTTTGGGCGGAAGCGCTCCAAGCTAGAAAGTTAAGCGCATATTGGAAGCACCCAGCAGAGAGGTGCCCTGCATAATTCCTACATCGGAAGTCGTGACAGAAGCTGCACTGGTAGGGGCAAGAGTGATTCTGGTGGGCAAGAGCGTAAGAATTAGCAGATGATTCGCTCTGAGCTAGAGAACTGAGGCTTTGAAGCGTGCAAATCCGAAGCTTTCACCTTTAACAGCAACGTGTAAAAAGAAAAGGTCGTGGATGGCTATACTCATAAGCCTTTTGGCCGTGGTCTCGAATATATAGATTTTCACGTCAGTTCCTGAGAAGACATCTTATATCTAAACAGAATGGGGAAAATAGGGACACCATAAATTCTTGTTTTACTGTCGGTTAACAAGTTTTTAGGCCTGCTGTGGAATCCACGATCGTGATGACAAGGCTACGAAGTGAAGATAATTGGCGCATAGTTTCAACATACATCTAGTTACTGCCCACAACGCATGAATAGTGATGCTTTGCAGACTTATAAGCTGCGCAGTATTTGAAGTCCCTCAGCAATGATAGGGGAAAAAAATTTGAAGGAGTGAAGCAATTCAAAAGCAAATTCCAGCTAGACCTTCGTAGCTTGAAGATAGACAACCTAAAATCTTACATAACCCGTGATTATGTGGCAGGCATCTTACAAAGATATTGATTGGTCACAGGATAGGCAAATATGATTATCGTATAGTAATCATATAATTATAATAAACTCAATGCAAAGTAAAAAATTTCAACAACTAAAACTACCACATAAATTAAATCATCTCCTGGTAAGACAAATTCAATGTCATAATATCTACGCATGCTAGATATTATGTATATAGCTGGAGGAAGCAAAGTTAAGGACAAACAGGATATCGACTAAGGAGGTGTGTTATTCCTTCCTAATATGGTTCTCACTGGCTGACAACCTTCTCGTGACGAGAAAAAAAATCGAGATAAAGGCCCTAAAAATTAGGTTCACAAAGCTGCGTCAGGAAGAAGAAGTAAGATTTCTAAGAATCCACCTAAAAAGAAAACTCACCAGTGACAGTCATGAACAGTCAAAGGCAATAAAAACCAATAAGATAATATGGGCGATAAAGTGAATACTTGTTTTTAATTGGAGACTACCTGTTAAATTTCGCAAATATCCATCCGAATTGGTCGCTGAGTCAACTAAGCCATCACGTGTACATTCATTAATGCAACTCAACCTTCAATATCTAGCCAATTAATTTACCATGAAAAATTACTCATAAAAAATTTAGATTTTCCAACTTGTGTAAAATGCATTGTAATCAGATCCACATTAAATTGAAAATCAAGTCAAATATGATTACTCGATTACGCCAGACTGTTTGCTCAGCAGTTTTTTTGTATCAAATATTGATTCCACCAAATGTGAAATATTTGCAAATACAATTTTAGTATGTAAGCACTTTTGTACCTATAAAATAAGTAATGTTCCGGTAAATAAATCATTAGTATTTTTGAAAGCAATAAGCTAAGCCTTCTTTATTACTCTTGTTGAGGCTGACAAGAGGTTGCGTCTCAACAAAATCATAGTTGCACTGGTTTTGTACTAGGGCAACATTTCTCCATAAGATTGTATAGGTTTTTGTACCTAAGCAATCAGTCGCGGATTTCTTGTTACAACCTATTCGCACAGTTGCACTGGTTTCTGTACCGGGGCAACGTTAAAGGGATTGTATAGGTATTGTACTTAAACAATCGTTCGCGAGCGGTATTCATCGCTATAGAAAAAACACTACCTCTAAGGTAGACACCTCATGCATTCAAACAAAAGGTGAGACCTATCAAGTTACACGGAGTAGCAGTGTAATGGAAGAAAACGACACACAAACCTACTACGATCGGGCTCAGTATACCAATATGTATAAAAAATCTGTTGAAACAAGCAATGTGCTCCTCTCCTACGGCAAGTATGGAGGCCCTTTTAGAAGAAGCTGCAAAATATGTAATTCGCCCAAAACAAGTTACAGGTATAAATCAAGAGAGCTAAGAGTCCTTTTTTGTCGTAGATGGTAGCGCTCTGTAAGACATTTACTTACTAAAAAAAATGCCATCTACTGGCAACAAAAATCCGGGTTGGAACCCATTTTCGGATTACTTGAACGCGGCCGTGCTTGGTTACCTATCGGTTCCTACTTACTTCTAAATTGATCATAGCTTCTGGGTCGGTGAAGTAACCCTCCTTTCGCTTTGTGCGCGGTATTTTCTCAACATATGTTGAGACTATGCGCTAGTTGGGACTATGCGCTATTCAGTATCGTTCCTACAACTGACTCTGGTGAAACTCGAGACTGCTCCTCAAACTGGCGAACCGACTGCACGCAAAAAATGTATGGTAAGCATAATCGTGCTCATTCATACAGTACCGGCAGTACGGTGCAAACACCTTAGCTATTCTGCTAAGATACTTTCCTTTCTTCACTTTGAAAATTTACTTCTCGCTGGGGCCACCGTTATTAGTCATCAATCTGTTCAGTAAGCCAGCTTAGTGTCCAGCGTCACTCTCAGATGCCTAACTAGCTTACGTGTCTGGAACTCTGCAGAGGCCACTGTCATCAGGACGATAGTCGGTATCCTCCGTTTTGTCAGCCTGATGATCTCTGTCTTCAACAACGCCAGCTGTAGGCCATGGTAGGTCATCCATCGTTCCATCCTCCTCATGACTTGATAAAAGCTGAATTGGATGAACTCGGCAGTTCTAGAAATGACTACCGCTGCTGCATCGTTAGCGTGGCCAACAAAAAACATGTCTATTGGCATTTCCAGGTGCAACGATATTCCAGAGGTCAGATTGCAGGTTAGACTATTGTTCTGCTCCTGAGATGACAAGCCTCTTCCGAACACATTCGTCGGTATCGAACAGCAGACAGTGGTCCCAAAGATAGTCCCGCATTATCACCAACAAGTAGTCAGGGATGCATCTGTCCACAACAGTTTTGGCATTATGTAATGTAGCGTCATCAGCAGAACAACTGGTCGGGCGCTGTGGCATGCCTCCTCCACTCTTGCTACCGTTGAATGGCTCTTTTGAAAGCCATGTTGTTAGTCAGGCAGATCACCGGCTGATCTAATTGCTGACAGAAGCCGTAGCTTCATCAACCACTCGAGGATGTTTCCCGCCATACCTAGTATACATCACCCTCCAATCACTCACGAGGGCCACCAATTCTTCCCATGCCATGGCGACATGCATTCGCCAATGCCAGGCTTTCGACATGTTGGCTTGGAGCCTGTGTTCAGCACCAACAGACTCAGCCTCGACACCACCTCTACTATAAGCTGCCTTTGACTTTCTTCGGTGAGTAGCGCACGACTATGACATGGCGGTCGATGTTACGGAGAGTGTCCCCCAGTGAACTGAGCTTATCTCCAAGTTCCTGCATTGAGTCATTCGCCAAAAAGTACCAGGTCACGAAAAGTATTTCTCCGTATTTCACCGCAACCGATAGATACTTTCGCTGAAAGCGTCAAAGATCAAAATCGCCTCGTACCCTGTGGCCTCCGAAAACTAAGTAGGCGAGTTCTTCCACCTATAAAGATCACTAATCAGGACGATCTGAACCATTTTTTTCGCATGAGAAGGTTGTCTGATTCTTTGCAGTGCTGCAGGTTTTCTTGGAGAGCCCTCGTTTTCTCCCCTGTTGCTTTTTTTGGCGTCAAGTGCATCTTTGAACACTTTGCAACAACTTGAACCCATGACATGCTTTGCGTCAACCACGCCAAGAGGCCTTATAATTCTGCAACTCCAGCAATCAAAAAAAGCCTTCGAAAAAGTACTCAATGTCACCATTCCATCATGGAACAAATTGATACACGGATAGATCCAATATGGATTGACCTAAGTGCACAAAGCAATTCTTCTTCCATCTAACACATACATTTTAAACTATTTTCTTCAATTATTTCTTCATATAAAAGACTTTAGAGGATTATCACAGAAAAAAACTTTCAAAAAACTTCAAAACAATACCAAATCATGCCAAGAAAAAAATTTCAAGTCTGAAAAGTATTCAAATCTAAATAAAAACTTACAATTTAGCGTTCCATATCATCAGATTAATTATACGCCACTAACCGTTCAAGCAAACCGACCGCAACTTAAAACTTTCCCTACTCAATCAATTAAAAGACTAGAGAAATAAGTATTTAGCTGATGAATAGAAAATTAATATCCGCTTATTTGTGAACAATCTACTCTCAAAAAATTTGCAACATTCTTCTTCAAACGAATTACAGCTCAAAATATTTGCATAGTTTGCAATCGCAAACAAGCTAGTTTGAAGCAAAATTCACGAACTGGGTTACCGTTAGCATACCGCCAATATTATTCGAAACTTTGCAGATACTCTAAAGTTTATCAAAATCACCATCATATTAGCAAAAGTAGACAAGCAGACCAAGTCGCGTTTACTTTCAAATTGTAAACTCGAGACCACAACACGTCATAATTATCATGACGTACTAATATCTGACGAGCGGCCAGTGTGGGTTTGTAATATTTTTGAGTGAATTTTGAGAGCGAAGTGTATTAAACTGATTAAAAGTCTGAATAGTAACAGGACGAAAATTATTTTGAGACTTTTGCTTACTGTGGAAAATATTCATTAAAGCTATGATGAAACTGTTTTCGACAATGCTATTCATTTGTGAGGGTAGTTTTAGCATCATTTGAACGATCTAATTGTCTATACATAATGCCTGTTGATAATGTGTGAACGATAGTTTTGAAAATTAAAGTGTATTTTGAGGGTGAGCCTTCGATTGTTAAGACAAAAAGGAAGTCATATTTGTATTGAATCATTAAAAATAATATCAGGTGCGAAATTGTGCTGAAACAATTGAATAAGGAAAAAGTGTTATTTGCAATTGGACTTTAGAGCCCACATAGAAGAAAATTTGTTTAGAGGTTCACGAAACCATCTGATTTCAAATGCGTATGGTATTATGTATATTTTAGTAAGTTTGAGCGAAAAATCCTTAGATATAGAGTTGCATGTTCTACTATACCAACATCTGTAAAATGTTTGACTTTTAACAACACAATAAGTATGGATGATAGCTTGAGCAAGAAGCCACACGTCAGAATATTTTTCATTTTTATTAAAGTACGGAAACGTGTTGGATTTTTAGTTAAAGCTCGAACTACTTCAGCTTCAGCTTCTAACTTCTTCAGCTGAACGTATACAATCGTAAAAGCATATTATGTAAAACATATAGGTTTGATTTCTACCAACTTGAAGTAAATTACTTTGACTACTCTTCCCTGATTTGCATAAATGTTATATCTATATTTTTGCTGTTACTAATGTTCGACGAAGAACATTAGTATTAAAATCACTTTGGCCGAAAATTCATTCATATATGTATATATATATATATATATATATATATATATATATATATATATATATATATATATATATATATATATATATATATATATATATATATATATATATATATATTAAAAATTTCAGTGAAAAAATGTCAGTGAAAAAATCTCAGAAACGCGGCACGCCAATGAACTGAAATTTTCAGGATTCATTGATGTATATGCAGAATAGTGCCAGATTTCACAAAAGACTTATCATCTTAAACCCTTTGGCGCCGGCGGCCATTTTAGTGATATTTTAAATATACCTATTTTTCTGTCAACAAAAAACTTTCATAAAAATAAAGTTAATGAAATGAATTTTGACCGTGTTCCGAATGAGAATATGACCATTTTTTTTTGTTTAAGCCTATGTGTGCGCTAGGCGCCTAAAACGAGGTTTGGAAAATTTGCAAATTTTTGAATTGCCTTAACTTTTGACCAGACTATCAAATCATTGTAAAACTTACAGAGCATATTGTTGTTACTAAATTGTAGACTTGTGTAGTTTTATATGCACGTGCTGGCAACCATGCAGCTACAGCGGTCATTGAAAGTGGAAACTTTCAAACCATCGACTCTTCTGAAAAATGTTCGTCCTTTACAGTGAAAACCAACTCATATAGAAGTCTTATGCTTTGTCTATACAACCATAGAAAAACTTCTGAAATTTGACATCGAACAAGAACGATATCCCTCCTCCAATTCACGTATATTTTAAACATCAAAAACTTCTGTTCACGAGGACTCACGACCCAATTATCAGATACATATGAAATTCACAGAATGTATTGGTATTGAGAAGGGCCAAGTCTGGTTGGAGCGATTTGGAAATGTGAGTAGCTTTGTGCCTGCGGTGCCATCTTGATAGATTATAGAGAAAAAAACTGCTTTATGCCCTATGAATTCTGATTGAGTTACCAGATTTTCATGAAATTAACACAGTAGCCAAGTCTAACTCTAAGCCGTGTTTAGTGGAAATTTCGTAGAAAAATTCGATTGGTGCTGCAAACTCTGATAATTTTGGTGTTTTGGGTTTTGAAAATTCGCACAGAAAAATCGAGCCTTTTGCCCTATAACTTCCAGTTCAGTTCATATGATACATGGAACTTATTACAAGCATTATTCGAAAGGAATCTGATAAAAAAAGCCATTACAGAGTTGCCAGCTATTGTTTGTTTTGTATTTATTTGCAATATCTTTATTAAGCTATTTTATCGTAAAATTTTCAAACGGTAATGATTTTTTAGTGACAATAAACAACAAATATTAAGTTTTCGAAAATTTGAAAACTTTTGTTACTGGTAACTCTAAATTTCTTTGTACCCCTATAACTTCCAATGCTGTCATCGCATTAAAACGAAATTCATAGAGTAGGTTGATTTCAATGTGAGTCAGGTGTGATATATTTTTGACTTTGATGCTAGTAAAGGGTTGCCAGCACGAGGTGTTTTTTGCTATTTTCGTATCAATAAATGCTTACACTTAGTATTCATTCAATGAAAATAAGTTATTAGTGTTTAAATTTTCTATGTTCTGGAAATTTTTTGGTTCCTTTAATCATCTTTCTATCGCTGTAGCTTTCGATGAATACATCGGATAACATCGAAATCGATAGAGTTATTTGATTTTGACGTGAGGCAATTGTGGGTGACTTTTAGTTGCAGTGCTGGTAAAATGTTGCAAGCACTAAACATTTTCTTTGTTTATGGTATGTTATGCTGCTTTCAAAGTTTTGTAGTGTTTGGCTTGCCTAAATCTTGAAATTCTTCAAATCTTTTCCACCCTATGAGTTTAAATGCATTGTTAAGGTCAAAGTGATTTCGTACGTGTAAAACACAAATCATTGAATATCTCGAAAGCGCTAAAATGTAGATAGAACGTTTATGCGAATCAGGGCAGTACTGGTCAGGCATAGATATCTATCAAAGTTTTAATCTTAAATGCTATCTTACATCAATCACTTGAACGCCTAAAATGATCTATAGTATTCATTTCGAGAATATCTCTGGTTTATCTTTCTTTTCTCAAAGTCAACTCTGGGAGTACAAGATATTTTTCATTTTCTTTTCAAAGACTGCTACCTACCACTGCTCCGCTCATTCATTCACATAGCCATCATCATCATCATCATGGGCACTAAAAGCCACTCCAATGCTAAAGTATGCGAATTAAATAGCATTCTTTAAGTAATTCGACAAAGTGAAGCGGAAGAGCTTTCAATAGGCATTGTCACTTTTCCGTTGTGTGTCATTCATACCGTTTCTACGCTTCACGACGACAACGACGACGACAGCAACGAAAAAAATTATAAAAGAATAAAAGGAATACAATATAGAAACCGAAACAGTAGGATATGACCGACCGAATAACATTGGAACGACATGACAATGCAGAAATCTGAAGAAAACAACAGCTACCGCGTTGAAGTCGGTGGCTGAGTATATCGACTAGGCGACATCCCGAGTGGTTGCCTGACTTGGTGACTAGCTGGTTGGTAGGCATAAAAGTCGGAAAAACAATAAGCTGGTGAAAAGCAAAACAGCTCAAACCACTTTAATGTTCGCAGTGTCGTCGAGTCGTGCCTTGCTCAAGCAAAAAAAAAACTGGCTTCCTTTTTCAAGGACTCTTATGTTTTTCATGTATCTCTCTCTGGTATTTTGTAGCAGGCATTTTCATTTTTGCTTGTGAGTTAAAACTACGTACACAATGTGTGGTCTGGAGCTAAATACGTGATGGTGGAATGTGTTTTAATATTTAATAGTTGGTTAGAAATTTAAGTTGTTTTCAATTTGTGTAGGGTGTTGCTTTTGCTTCTGAATAGTAGGTCGGTCCTGTTGAACAATCAGAGCTGTAGACACTAGTGCAAAAAGATGAGTTAACGTTACATTTGTGAAATTTGTAAAGGTGTTTATGTAGCAATCGTGGATCAAAATTTTGCGATTAAATGACAATGTGGGCATTATTCGACTTTCATATTTTGTATCTTTTTTCATAAGTTTCGAAAATTGTTACATTCAATTGATGATGCACACATATTTAAATACAACTTATCTCACCATTGGTTGATAAAAGACGTTACCAAAAAAATGTAATAGCTTTTCTTCTGTAAAATTAATGGGTTCCATTTTTGTTTTACAGATTGGTCTTTGAATTTAACAACAATGGGCGATTTGGATAATGAAACAAGAGTTTGGATTGAGCGCCAATATCACTCATTGGAGTGTGCGATTTCCATCCAAAGATAATTTAGACACACGTTTGCCGGTACACCCCTGAGCAGATGGACTATAATGAGGCTCGTAAACAATTTCGCCGAGCGTGGCCTTTAGGCCTCTAGGACACAAGAAGGCCTTATTATCGAGATCTCTCAACTGAGATGCAGGAAACTATCGCTTCTGCAGCTGCTGCCATACAAATCAATTCTAGAGTTTCGACAAGGAGCTTATCTCCTTGTACAGTGTCCATGATTGCTGTTGAAAGCCGTGCAACTCTTAGGTAGATGTCGAGACATTCGGTTGTACAGTTAATTTGGGTTTTCAGGTCAACGGTGAGGCCGATGAGCTAGCAAATCTTGGTACCATGTTGCCAGGGGGCTCCTGCTCCCTCTCAATAGGTATACCGATGACATTGGTCAAACTGGCCAACAGGCGAAAATATCTCGAGGATTCTAGGAGGTCCTGGGCAGATGAATCATCTTGTGCAATAGCAAGGCAGTCCTGGGTATCCATGGATGCGCATCGCTGCTTGAAGTGTTCTACGCTGCACTGTGGGAATTCTTACGGGCCCTGCCTCATAGGACGACATGCACAACAATTGGGAGTGCAGTTTAACGATTTCTGTCGGAGTTTCGGCTCTGAGGATGAAGAGGAGTCCGCCTTCCACCTTTTGTGTCAGTGCTCGGCGCTGGCAAGGAGAAGGTTGGTGGCAATTGGTGCTCGCTTTCTCTCAAACCTGACTGAGCTGCCACTGGTTAATCTAAAGGGGATACCGCGATTTGTTAAGGAAAGCAGATGGTTTCCCGAATTCAGTGATTAGGAGAGAGTCACAAATTATTGTGGCATCACAACGGGCCTCTTTTGTGTTTATTTGTGCCGGTCGGCAGACCTTTGTGGACCGACAGCCACTTTAACCTAACCTAACCTTATCTGCTAAAATGAGTATCAGCAGACAGTCACTGCAGACAGCTCTGCATAAATATCTACACTCATTTCCATGTAAAACTCAACTAACAAGCAAACTGAAAGCAGCAGACTTGCCGATTCACTTTGAATTTTGCCAGAAGATCATTTGAATCGAAGAAGAGGGTGAAAAAATCTTGATTTTTATGTCTGACGACATCCATTTGGATCTTAATGACAATATTAACAAATAAAATTATCGAACATGGAGTGACTCTAACCATCAGATACTCCATGACACGAAACTGCGTCCACTTCGAGTCACAGTGTGATTTGCAGTTTCATCAAGCTGCATTGTCGACAGTCTTACAGTTACGGTCAATGTACACCGTTACTTAAATATGTTGAAACAGTTTTTCTTTCCAGAAATACGCCGAAAGACAATTACTTTCAGCTGTGTGTGGTTTCAACAAGATGGCCGAACTTCTCACACACCGAGGTTGTTCTGATAGAATTGCAGAGAAAATTCCCGAATAAAGTAATTCCTAGAAACTCCACATCTTCTTGGCTACCAAGGTCTCCTGACCTCACTGCACCTGATTTTTTCTTTTCTTTTCTTGTGGTATAGTTTGGGCCACATCATGTATATAAGAAGTTGACAAAATAAAAAAAAAACCAAAAAAAAAACGATTTAATTAAAATGTATTATTTTTCAAATGCATAATATAATCACATACATTATTTTTTACATTCAGCAAAAAAAATTGGAGTTTCTTCATGTGCAAATATTCATCAGCCAATCAGTATTAGAAGAAAATGCAAGTCTCATACCTGCTATTTAGTGACCTGACAACAATATTTCTTTGACGGATCCAATTCGAATTTACTGAAAATGAGTTAACCTCACCGAATTTTTCTTCAGTAAATGTAGTCTCTCTATCTCAAAACGAAATCGTTAAAGCGATCATTTCAAACACCCAAAAATGGCTGTTTTCCGTCATCACCCAATTCTAATGCTTTCACGAATTCAATTCGATCCTGCCATTTATGCAAATAATTCCACTAAAACTCTACGTAAGCTTTCTTCAAAGAAAACAATCGAGGTACATAATTGCATTTTAAGTACTTTCCGCAAAACGAACAATAATAACAGTTAATGGTTCCATTGTCCGAAAAAAAAACGGGCACTATTAAAATTTAATGCTCGACAAACTAGTCTCTAATGGGATCGGTTGCCCTTAAAATGGTCAGTTTGTCCTCGGAGAGAAGAACAAACCGACCTAGAATTCGGGGAAACATAGCCAGCTACGGAAAGAAAATTACATTTTCCCAGCAATAGATTCAGAATATGTATATTTTCCACTCAGACATATATCCTAACGTCCAACGACAAGCAGACTAACACATAAATACTGCAAAAGGACATCTGCTGAACAACAACAGGCAAACCAAGTCTAAGTGATTTCCTTCTTTCGATTTCCATTCACGTCGTCTTTAGCGTCTTGCTCTCGTAGTGGGTGAGCTACGAATGTCAATAGTCATTCGTATCATGCAAATATGACCTCCATTGCAAGTGCCAACTGAGGAGTCCTAGCCAAGGAGCATTTCTCAAGCTGGCGACGACGGGTGGTAAATTTTCGGTCGTTCCATGAAATGGGAAATGGAAAAGTCGGAATGGAAAGCGAGATACTAGGTCGTGCGAAGGTAGGTTTGTTTGTGAGCAAGTGGGAGCATACGCATGCAGACTATATGGTGAACGAAATATTTTTGGTGAACAACCAGGTCGATATTTATGATGAGAGTGCGTCTATGAGCACTTTCATAGGTGCTGGATTGTAAGCTTACGGACCGCAGGACCGTACGAGCTTTGCCTTTTATAAAGTATATGCCAATGTGCAAAGTACCTTATGAGTAGGTAAATTGCGTGACTTGGCCTGCAGGAAATTCATTCACATAATGTTGCTCGCAGGTACCTGGCCGGAATCATAATGACTAGAATGATGGGATGGGGGTGAGAAACTGAGTTTTGGTTAGTGTATTGGAATTTGGTTCGTTGATGTCTATATGAGGTGTATTGTTGGCTGACTATTTGGATGAAGGAGAAAAAAAGATTTGTATTTGTTTTAGGGCAAAAATTACTTATTTTAAGCCAAAAAGCCAAATGTGTAGTAAATATGTACCGATCTTAAGTTTAATTACATGGTTTTTTGGCTTCTTAGTTTATGTGATGACATGCCTTATTGTTAGCCAATACAGTTTTTTTTCATATGAATTTATAGAGTTAATTTTGAGTTAAAAATAGTTGCTGTCGCGACAAATGCTGTACAGGCAGTCCGTTGGCCTGAAAGCAGCTGATTCAATCAGCAAATCTTTTAATCAAATGCCTGCAAGAAAGCAGTACTGGCTAGGAGATGATCTGATAGTTTTAATGCAGTCGTCTACGAAGCTGGATGTAGGAAAAACCAAATTTTTGTCAACCGTCTTTGTAGATGGCTAGAAAATTGATGGTAAAATAAATAAAACCATATAATGCTTATGGATGATAAATAGGATATGGTATCTGGACATGATATCGTAGTATACTATCTTCAAAAATGTGGGCTATTAGTATAAGATGTATTCGTTGATCTTCGTGGGAGTGATAGATTCAACTTGATCAAAAACAATATTGCATAGATATTATTTTTGCCCGTAGGTTTGCTTCAACATCTGCTTCTAGAGTATATGGAGCCTTTTTTATCAAAAATTATTTGTATGTCCATGAAGGCGTATAGTAAGATGTTCCTGTAATGTTTTTTTTTTATTGTTTGTACCAAATAGTATGTAGCTTATTTAGTTGATTTGAAATTGAAATGTTTATGTTGTGCCATCTTTCTAAGAAGATCACTCCTTACATATAGATCGATCAGCTTCACTAAGTATGTCAAACTTATTGGCTTGGATGATTTTGGTAGATCGGGCGGAATTGTTGCCACCATCTGGGATAAAAACCATCAGCGCCAATTTCCACGATTCCAGTATAAAGCTGAGATTCATGTTTTTTCCAAATATATGCACTAGAATGATTTCTATTTTCCTGTCACTCTTCGTCCAAACGCCGTAATGGCCTCGTTTGATTTCAGTGATTTAAAGGGTTTGACGAAATTGACTGTCATTCGACCTTTTCATACATGATTATTTGTCTAACTAGTGGTAAGTGAGGTGCCCGCTTATAGCATTTGTCCTCTGCTCCGCAGTTAGTCGTCAGCACTTCACCTGGAATTCGAAGTTTACCTGTAGTTTTCCTTGGGGGCTGTTTTGTCTTTCACTTTGAAAATTCAAAAAATACACGAAAATACAGGCGAAAACAATAAAACGAGAGAAAATGAGAAAAAAACAATGCGCAAAATACGAAAGAAATGCGAAAAAAAACTCTAGCGCATCTGAACCGCTAGAAATACTAATGTTCGATGAACAATAGAAGAATCGTACAGATTTTGAGTGCATATTCTACCACACGTGCTCCAACCTGTTTTAAAAAAAAACCACTTTGATCTTAACAATGCATTTAAAATCATTGGGTGGAAAGAATTTCAGGACTACCACTTGCATGAAGTTCAAGATTAAGGAAAGCCAAACACTGCAAAACTTTGAAAGCAGCATAACATAATGTAAACAAAGAAAATGCTTATTGCGCTGCACTGCAACTAAAAGTCTCCCACAATTACCTCAAGTAAAAATCAAATAGCTCTCTCCATCTCGATTTTATCCAATGATTTCATCGAAAGTTACAGGGATAAAAAAATGTTTGGGACCGCAAAAAATTGAAGAACTTAGAAAATGTAAACATTGGTAACTTATTTTCATTGTAAATTTTTGCAATATCAATACTTAATGTAAGCATTTATTGGTAGTAAAATAGCAAAAAACGCCTCGCGATGGCAACCCTCCTCTAGCACCAAAACCAAAAAGATATCGCAGCTGCCTCACATTGAGATCAACCTATCCTGAGAATTTCGTTCTGATCCGATGATTGCATTGGAAGTTATAGGGGTGCAAAGACATTCAGGGTTACCAGTCGCAAAAGTTTTCAAATTTTTGAAAACTTAATATTTGGTTTTTATTGCCACTACAAGAACATTACCGTTGAAAAATTGTATGATAAAATCACTTAGTAAAGATACGGCTAAAAAATCAAAAACAACAATAGCTGGCAGCCCTATCATGGCTTTTTAATCAGATTCCTTCTGAATAATGCCTTTAATAAGTTCCACATATAATATGAAATTCGTTTTGATTGTATGACTGCTCTGGAAGTTGTAGCGCAAAAAGCTTTATTTTTCTGAGCGAATTTTTAAAACCCAAGACACTAAATAAAATTACCATAGCTGGCAGCCAATTTAATCAAGTGCTGTGTCAATGTCATGAAAATCTGGTAACTAAATCAGAATTCATAGAGCAAAATGCAGTTTTTTTCTTTATAATTTTTCACAGAGTTGCTTGCATTCCCAAATTGCTTCTTTCAGACATGAACCTACTTAATACCAATACATACATACTGTATCATACGTACTTGAAGAGATTGAGTCTTCATCGGGTTTAGTTCCATTTTCATCTTTTTCATTATTTATTACAGGTTTCTTCGTGGACAATTCTACAGACATGTAATATCTTTTCACAACAGATTCCAGGAACGTGGCGTCTCTGCTTTTGATCACCTTATTAGAGTGAAGCGGTAAGCCTTGATGTGATGACAGTATCCGATGAAAAACATTTTATGTGCTTTAGGGTCCCATTTTTGACGCTTTCCTTTGGGTAAGTGTACCATAGCTTCGCAACCAAATATTCTCATGCGATTCACATTTAGTTTTTGACCAGGCCACATTTCTTCAGATGTTTTGAATAATAATGATTTTGTTGGAGAACGATTGTTTATATAGGCTGCAGTGTGTATTGCATCAACCCAATCTATTTTCAGTAATTTGGCATTTAGCAGCATACATTTGACTCTTTCAACAAATGTCCTGGTCATTCGTTCCGCAGTCCCATTTTGCTCGGGTGTATACGTTGTGGTCGTTTAGTGTATGAAACGGAGAAACTTTTGTTGACATATTCGAGGCCATTATTTGTTTGCAAGACATTTATATGAGCACTTGGGTGATTTTCGACTCCATGATTAAATTCTTTGAATTTTCTCAGAGCATCAGACTTGTTAAGGAGGAAATACACATCGACTTTCTTTGTATAATCCTCACAGTGAAGTATTTAGCACCTCCTATTGTTTGTGTTTCTATAGACCCGCATATATCTGAGTGGATTAGTTCGAGAGGGTTGTTAGCTTTTGAGCATTCACTTTTAAAAGATTATTGTGTTTGTTTATCTTCGATGCAGGTTACACATGATTTGGCGCAGAAAATTACATGGCTGGTATGTTCTATCATTTTCTTGAGACTATTGAAGTTTAGGTGCCCCATTCTTTGGTGCCACAGATAAAGGTCTTCTTCAACATCAGACATGCACGCAGGGATTGGAACATGTTAATAATAGATGCAAATGATTTACTTGCTTCTGTTTCCCAATTTGAGATCTGTGCATGCTTCATTCTATGCGTGGATTCATCAGTCTCTTCCGGAGGTAAAACATATGCTTATGCTACGCTTTCTGTTTATAAGAATGTTATGTTTGATTTATTCAACCTCATCAATCCCTGATTGCGATCAGCTTTAAGGCCAGGTCAGGCGACAAAATGCCGCAATCGGAGCAGAATTGCTAATCAATGAACTGGTATAGAACTTATTTTTCAGTTATCATAGTTGAAATTTTGATATTCGTTAAATTAACTAGGCTCTTACTAGGCTCCTACTTGGAAAACAACGAATGCCATTGGATTTTCGCAAAATATTCTCACAACAGAACATCAAAAGATACATCGCGGAGACCGCTTGTTGAATAAAGTATTGATTTTCTCCGCAGAATCAGTGGCAATCACCCTGGAAAAAATGAAAAAATTGCTTGTGTAAGAGCAATCATCACTTTGTTTCCATCTCTGAAAGTTCCAAACAGTAAATTTGATGGAATCGTAAGCACTTTGGAAATATGCACAACAGCAAATATTATTTATGCAAATTTTAAAGGATTTACTATGTAACCCGGAAACCAACTCAGGATATTTGTTTAATAAAATTAAAAACCTGAACGTTAAGAGACATTGCTAAGATAGAATTTTCAGAAGGTGCAAAGTGGCTAGACGAGGTTACTCAGTAGGGAGCAACGAACCTTTACAGGAGCTTGGTGAACACGACATAGAGTTTCTCAAAAACTGCTTGGATATTGAGGAAGCAGAACAAATCAAAGAAAAACGATCCAATACAATCATTGCCAGAGAATGCTGTCTTCAAAAGTAGCTGTACTGTATAACTGGTATGACCGAACTTTGATATTTTTCACAACCTTAAGGCTGGTACTGAGTTAACCGTGAAACTAAATTTTTGTCGAAGCGAAAGCAACTTCAAAGCAACTTTTCATGCTAAGAACGCAGTACCAAACTTGCTTATTTTCAAGCTAAATTTTCGCCGAAACAGATTTCACGTGAAATTTTGTATGAAAATTTCGCGTGAAATCGAACTCAGTACTATGCTTTATGTGTGGGTAATTTTTAATTTTAAAAAATTTCCTGCTAATTTGGTTATTGAAAAAGTTAAAACTGTATGGTACTTGATGCGCCTTATTTGTTAGTTCCTTATATAATGGTGTTTAATTTAATAATGAAAATAAAACTATTTTTTTAAACTATACATATAATTTGTTTTCTTTGAAATTCTAAAGGTTATCAAAGGCTAGTAGCATTGCAATGGATAATTGGAATCCATTCAAAAGTAATTCCAGCATATATTACATTTTAAATCGCTACTATATTTGTATATATTTGTAATACATTAATAATTTCAAAGTATCCCCAAGTGAATTAATATTCAATACGTCTAGAATGCAAATCAATACATAGAGTATTATAAAATTATAATTACAGCTATATTAATTTTTAATATTTTCAATATTAAGGAACGTGTTTTAATATTTGAACACTATTAAAATTTAATATATTTTTGGTGTAGACATATATACAAAAAATATTGAAATCTACACCGAAATTTCTAACCGTGCAATCTTTCTTCGAAGTGGAAAAAAGTTATTCAAAGTATTGATGATCATTTCTGTCATAAAACTATGAATTTCTGTAGCAGAAATCCTCTTGAAAAAACTCCTCTTGAAAAAGCTAATAAGTAAATTAACAAATAAATAATAAGCTGTAAGAACTATTGATTAGGAAAAAGGTCACACAAACACACATTGCAGTTCACATATCCATTTAAGCTTATCTTGTCGTTATGGTCTGAACTAAAATGTTTAACATTTGACTCAAACTACACTGAAAGAAAAACTCTTGGTAGGTTCAACTATTTTTAATAGTATTGCAACGATTCATTCAAAATCGTTAAACGAACTACGGAAAATAGTTATTTTTACTATGTTAATATAGTTAATTTAACGATATAAAAGTAGTTGGCTCTGGTTGTACAAAAAATATCGCAACGTTCATGAAATCAACTGTTTTAATTGTTTCATAACCACGAAAATTAGTTGATCAATAGAAAAATATTCATCAATTCACCCAAAACTTCAACGTTTCGAATTATCAACAGTTTTTATGGTACTTAAACTACTTTGCAATAGTTGATTTCAACAAACGTAATTCAGTGAGCAACGTCTTTGGAATTATTCTACGCAAAGTAGAATGGTTTCAACATTTGGACGTTTTTCATGCTCCGAGTGAAAATTTTTTTTTGGTTATGCATAAAAGTAATCAACAATTTTATTATGGTTGTTTTAACTATAGCCCGTAGTTGACGCAAAAACAACTAAGGAAAATTGTTGATTTTACCAAGATTTTTCTTTCAGTGTACATACACTAACACACTGTCGTCTGAAATATTGTATCTTATTACAAGTGTCTCAAAACTACCTTATTTTCTCCATCTATGAAATATTCTCTCATTCTCAATTATGAAACTCTAATAAGGAATCCATTCTTGATACCTTTACAACAAAAATGTGTTTTAATTACCCACTTGAAGATTTTCCAACTACCTATTATAGAAGTTTTAGTACAAACTTTACAGTAATGTCTACTCGTAGTCTCAGAGACTTATTGTTTGGGCGTGTGTGTGTGTATGTATACGCAAACAAGAACACACTCTTAAAATAAAACCCTACGATTTTGTGACGTGTGTAAAAGATAAAGTTTTCTTCTTGAAAGTTTGAACTAGTTTGAGAGCACATAATGAAGAAAAAACGAAAACGAGTAGTGTGAGTATGAAGATGCTGTAAGATATGATGATTTGCGTTTTTTTTTTTTATGTATTTATTGGAAAAGTTATTCGTGCTGTTAAAGTTTGAGCACGAAACATGAATGAGCTAGTAGGCATGAATGACTAGTTATTGTAAATACACTACACAATCAAGGAGATTGATCCTCAGTTTAAATGTGCATTTAGACGTTCAAATACATTTGAATAAGACTACAGGATATAAATGATTCGAAGGCTTAGAAAAAAAACTACAGAGCCGCAAACATGTGTCGTGAAATGTTAAATGAATTAAATCAAAACAATTTGTGTCCTTAAACGCCCCATTTCTGGGACTTGCCAATAAAGGCAATTTTTCATGAGAAATATTATGGTGAAAAATGTTTTCAAATCAACCTAATGTTAATAAATTTATAAATTGTTCAAAAAATTTCAAGAACTTACTGTCTAGGAATAAATCTGAATTTTAAAGACAGGTCTTGATTTAAATGCGTATAGCTGTGAGAACTATACTAAATGAATGATTTTTTTTATAAGTTCATGGACAAATGCATCGCCTTCTATTCACTTTAACCTCACCTGTGTCGCCTCAACTAAGGTTTTGACCCTAGAACCAGTCATTTTAATGCATCACAAAATCCTTTAACTGCTTTTTACAAATACGACTGCCAAAACTTAATCTTTTGTGATTTTCGAGAGAGAGAGAGAAAATACATATAATTTCATTCCATATTTGCTGCGATAAATCTAAAGCCTGCATCATATAAAACCATTCGTCACACATGTCACCGAACATGTAATTCTGCTCTCTTTCTCTCACACTCTTTCAAAAACTGAATGACTTCAGCAACATAATCAAAAATCTGCTTGAAAGAAAACTCAATTGACATTGCGAATCCCGTAACCTTATTCTTGATTGAACTTCACCTCCATAAACGAGAAATACAGTGTTTTGCGCCAGAGCACCACTACCAGCAGCACCCGAAAAAAAAGCCATAATACAAAACGACATCGAGGCTAGAGATGAAGATCCTGCCCCCGACACTAAGCTTACTGACAGCCTGTCAAATCCCATGTACACACACTCGCATTCAACGATGATGATAATACGGCTGTTGCATATATTCACCATTTGAATAAATTGACAATTGGATCCGCTTCTACGCGCTTAGATTTTACTCTTGAAAGAAAGCCTAAGATGACGACAACTCATTCGATGGGATAAGAGATACACAATCGTCGAAACTTAACTTGATGACAACGTGAGAAAAAATCTCGAAGGCGCATGAACGCCAAGCACATGTCGTTTCGTATCGATGAAAAACCAAAAAGGAAAGTTTTCCCTTATTTCATTCATGGCGGTGCTTACAATCCGAAAAATCGATGAATATCTTTTACACACAACAAAAGCCTATTCCTGTCTTTTCAATTTATGAAAAAGATACTCTTACTAGTTTTTGGGATTGGAAAGAATTTGAAAAAGGATATAAGAATGGCATATTATGAAAGAGGAAAAGTTAATGCCGGAAACTGATAATGGGACGGATACATATGTGTACATATATGTGTGAAAGGAAAATGGTAAGAAAACGGAAAATGAACAGCAAGGTGTTTTTTTTTTGAGAAGTTGCATCTGATTTTTACTGATTTTCAAATTAAAGTTGCGTAAAATCTATATATATATATATATATATATATATATATATATATATATATATATATATATATATATATATATATATATATATATATATATATATATATATATATATATATAACGCAACTTTAATTTGAAAATCAGTAAAAATCAGATGCAAAACACCTTGCCGTTCATTTTCCGTTTTCTTACCATTTTCCTTTCACACATATATGTACACATATGTATCCGTATATACATATATATATATATATATATATATATATATATATATATATATATATATATATATATATATATATATATATATATATATATATATATATATATATATATATATATATATATATATATATATATATATATATATATAAATACCCAATCACCAAATTTCGGTCTCATGCGCTTCGGACAGCTTAATCGGATCGAACTGAAATTTTCAGGAAGTATTAATAACCTTTACAAGTAAATTACATCGATGGATATAAGTCGGAGATGTTAAAATTTGTCGCAACTATATTGAATCGCAGACATTTATCCAACGCTTGTCTGAGAGTAAAGATCTGATCATTTGTTGATTTGCCTGTGATGAAGCGACATTGATATTGTCCGATGATGGCTCTAGCTCTATTCGCTCTTGCAGGATAGAAGAGATTATTTGATAGGAAGCTAAGTTTGATAGAATATTGCTATGACCTTGTAGTGAAAGCTTATGCCCAACTTTTCAGTTTCGAAAATTTTGAAGTATTTGTTGACGTTAGCCCTAAAAAATTTCCTACCCCTATAACTTCCAATTGGAACTTCCAAAATTTGAATCTCTTATGAATGGTAGCCCTTGAAACCTTTCTACCCTATTGCTTCCCATGCAGTCATCAGATCAAATATTTATATGACCAGAGGTTGCTTGAAATACAAAGCAAATCTACAAGATTCCTCCTCAGAAATCAATTTACAGTGAAACTTCCGCTTGCGGACACCTCTAATAAGCGTACACCTTCCATATCTGGACAAATTTTCTTTACACATGCTTGTGGATTCGTTTTGGGAACAAATTGACCTCCAACAAGCGGACTCTCCAATAAACGGACGCGGACACCATATTTTCGTACATTCGATACAAAAAACTTCTCAAAAGCGGATACAAAACGTGTTTTACCAAATATACGAAAATTGATACGAAAATTTAAATCAAATCGAGGATCCCCTTTATAAGATTGTTGTTGTTAAATGTTTGTGGAAGTCGTTGGCTGGAATGTAAAGGGGGACTCCCCATTTTAGAAAATTAATTGTTTTGTGAGTGGCTGTTATTCGATATTCTAGTTTGATTCTATATGCTTCAGCATAGTTCGCGTGTGTTATACGGTAATTTTTATGTGCAGTTACAAGAAACGTTATTTCTTTCAAATGAAATAATTAACGTATTTGAAAAAGAAAAGCTGTCAGTTCGAGAATTAGCTAAGAGGTGATTTTTGGTTACTAAGGGAAGTGGAAAGACTATATTTTTCTTCATTGAAAGGTTTGGTATTGGGAAAACTCAAGCAGCAATATTGTGAAAAATTGAGATGCCACTCGATCCAAATGGAATTCTGGTATTAACATCCAACAAAAGAAAAGCTTTCGCAAGGCGGAAGGCGCACAAATAGATCACGTCTGCTTTGATGGGTTTGCCAAGGCTAGAAGCCAGCATATTCCAATTTCAGGACCAATTATTAAAGCCAAAGCAAAACAAATAGCCAACCAATTTTTGGCGTCGAATGGATGGCTAAGCAAATGGGTTAAAAGGCCCAATATAACATTCAAGTGCATACCTGGCCAAGCTTCAAATGTTGATCAATTGGACATTGACCAGTTTAGGGCGAAATTGCCCACTATGTTGTCAGGATATAAACCCGAGGATATTTATAATACTGATGAGAGTGGCCTGTTTTTTCGTGCTTTACTCAATGAAACTTTCGCCTTGAAATCCGAAAAATGTACTGGTGGCAAACTATCGAAAGAAAGGCTGACAGTTTTATTTTGTGTGAATATGGCAGGGGAGAAGGAGATGCTATTAGTCATAGGTAAAGCAGTCCGTCGTCGTGCATTCAAAAATGATCGCTTGCAAGATTTACCTGCCAATTGGAAGTCGAACCAAAAAGCGTGGATGACGCGGGATATTATGTCAAATGGCTGCAGCAATTGGACAGGAAAATGAAAATTCAAAATAGAAAAGTTATTTTGTCTTTGGATAATGCGGATCTCATCCTAGAGATTTGAAATTAACACATGTTAGCATAATTTTCTTACCGACACACACTACGTCAGTCTGTCAACTCTTGTATCAAGGGATTATCCAAAATTTCAAGGTTAATTATAGAGGATTGATTCTCGAACACATTCTTTCGGAAATGGACAGAACCAAGTCAGCATCAGAACTCGCAAAAACAGTAGATGTTCTTGACGCTTTATATTTCATGAAATCCTCCTGGGATGAAGTTGATGAAGTAACTATCAAAAATTGTTTTAGAAAAGCAGCATTCGAACAAACAACTCAAAATATTTTAGAATTTGATACCGAAGATGAACTGCCCTTATCAACTTTAGTAAATTTACAAAAAGTGTTCGTGGATTTCAAGAACCAAAATTTGGAAATCCCAATATCGTTATTTAAAAAATTTTTAAATAACGATATTGGGATTCGACTTGAAAATCAAATTGACACTGTGTACCATTCAAGATATTGACCCAATAAAGTCATATGATGAGGCCCTGAACCAAATTGTTCGTTTGAAGTAATTCGCAAATAATGACTATATCGCATTTCAATACTTGAAAAGAGCAGAGAATAAATTCGAGAAACAACAGCTCAAATGGAAACAAACTAAGCTTCAGCAATCGAAAATTGAAAAAAAAATTCATTAGATTATTTCTCTGCATACTATGTAACACATATATAACCTAGTTATTACTAAAAAAGCAAGAAAGATTGTACCTATAAATATAAGTTGCTTTATCTGTATATACATATAAATATTAATAAGCACGAAGTAATAATAATTGAAATATGTACTTCTTTACATTAATACATATACACATATGATGTATTTAATAAGCATAAAAAATTCTAAATTTTATTGGATACCTCCGAGAAGCGGACACCTCCCATAGCCGGACAACAAGACTGGCACCATGAGTGTCCGCCTATGAGAGGTTACTGTATATCACTATAGTTTTATCAAGTTAAGATTCATTTTTTGGAATTCATTGAACATCTAAATCAGCAGAGGCTCTCAAAGGAGTGGCATTTGCTGCCTCGCGGTAAATCGGGATCTAGCAAAAGATACTGAATAAGTCTTAAGCATGTCTGAATTATCTGTGATATCCCATCGATTTGGCAGACCTAAGTTGAGAGCTGAAGTCCATAGTGTGTGAAAATAACTTTATGTTATGCAATGTTAGTATTTGAAAAAACATTGCGACGTTAAAAGTTGTTCTGAGATACGGTTCTAGGGACCGTTCAGAAAAGATTCATAATTTAAAGATTAGATAATCTCTATTTGGCTGATTCTAATTTCAATATTTTTGCCATTAACTCAGCTACTATGACACAAAATATATTCGAGAAAACTTCCATTATGACTGCGAATTATATACAAAAGAATATGTTTTTCAACATACTAAACATCATCCCATCGCTTATTTGTCTCAAAACATTTCATTTCATTGTTGACCATGCCTCTATAAATATTGCTTCTTACGAAAAATAGCATCCAATCGACAAGCAATCGATACAATATCCAAGATTATTCGTGCCTCTAGTCTTGTCTCAAACCAAACAAAATCTGTCGATAGACTTCAACAACCATATTTCGGTAACATACCATTTTGACCTGAATGTAAAATACGATACATACGTTCTATGAGAGGCAAACCATTCGAAAAATTGCCATTTAGCAGACTGTCATCAACGATACCCGCAGCGAACTAACAAACCAACACAATTCTGTACTAAGCCAGAATACGAAACGATATAACAGTACACCAACCGCATCCATAGTAAAAATATTATGTCTTTAGTTTCGATTCCACTTCAATATATATATTATGTTTGTTTATACTCGGACGTGAACGAAACAGGATTAGCGTAGCTGTAAGGACATGAAGAGAAAACAGCTCAGAGCTTTTGGCAATATTTTCAAGTAGTCGGCTTGGCGCCATCATAGGAATAATTTAGCTAGACATAACTATATTTTCTAAGATTTCGCGTGGATCGTGATAAACGAGCTAGTTTTTGGTGACTTTGTCTACTGTTTCAAAGAAATTTGGATAGGAAGAGTAGGTAGGTTGAGGGGGTTCATTGTTGATTTTGATGTTGGACTAGCTACAGCATGAGTACTGATGAGCTTAGAAATGATTGATATAGAACTATTAAGAGAGAATACTTTGCATTTTTTGTAACCGTTTATGCCCAGACTACCGAAATTAAAATCATACGTTTTCTCTAAAGTATATATTTGTCTCCAGTGGAATTAAAATCATTAAAAATATCGTAGACAGCTGCAGCAAACGTTTTGGAGCTTAGAGTTTTCTAGAGCCAGTCAAGATTTGAATTTTAGTTTTTATTCAAGAATATATAGCTCAAATTACAAGAACTAGGCCAGTTCACAGGAGACCAGTATTCAGCTGTTCAGCATACTAAGAAAAAAGAACACAGTCAAACAATTCAGTCCCTCCCGAATTTTTGCTAGAACATTCAATAACACTCATTTTTCCTTACTGGATGATGTTTTTTATTGGCCTTTGGCGAAACCATTCATCTTTAAGTTTTAGATTGATATGAAAGATGGCTTATTTGACGATGGAAGCTATTTTTTTGTCAATAATATTCAGTTAAGGCTGGGACATTTTTCCCGGGCTTATTTTCATTTTCTTAAAGCCATTTATCATATCTACTGCAATAACAAAACCGTCAACACTCACGATTTATATCATGTCTTGTTGAGGCTAACAAACACCAATAAAAGTAAAACTCCCTTCCCAGCTGTAGATTTAAAATAAATTATCTTTCACATCGACTTTATCCCTATCATGACCATCATCATCGCTTTCTTTATTTTCTTCATTAAAATAATAACACTCAATAGCTCTTGCCATTTGTCTTGTTCTACCATTCAATTCACCCTCTTCCAGAAAATGTTGAATCCTGAGAATAAGGGAAACCAACGATTTCGTTTGTCACCATATCAGCAACATTCACTGCTATGCAGACATAGCTGTCACATTTTTAACAGAGGTCTCCAATATGTGCAAGACACCTGCTGGGATTTCCGCAAGCTTTTATTTTTCGTTTGATTGCTAACAAACCCAACAGGATATAATATTCTTTTCTCAACATTCATAGCATGGACTCAAGGTAATTTTACCTACTTGGGAATTGTGTGCTGTTGATTGCTGGTGACCAGACGTCATACTGTTTTAGGTGGAAATTGTCAAGTAGCAAGTCACTTGGATAAGTCGATGGTGAAATATACCAGAGTTACGTTTGTCTGGCAGATACATTGAATATTTGATGTCATGTTTCATTGTGACTTGAGAGTTACGTGGCAAAAATCGTTGAGTTTTGAATAAATATCAAATGTATATCATTTGATTGGATCTTATTTTTTATCCTTTTTGTAATTATATTATTTATATAATTATATTTTTTATTAAAAAGAAGTTCGAAATAGTCGGCAAATGCCGTTTATTTAGAAGCAAATGGCAAAACTATAATTATATATTACTTATTTACAGTTAAATAACAGAATTTTTTCACTAAATAGTCATAGCTTCCTCATCTATCACATTATTTTTTCGCTCGATTCATCCATATACAACCCGAGTACAACAACAATTTTATTAAATGCACATCAGCTGCTGAATTCACTCAATTATTATTGCTCTTTTAGATAGCACAATAAATATTTCACTGCTTTTATTGCGTGCCAAATCAACTAAAACTCACATCTACATAGCAATTCCAAAGCAATATAAATTTCCTAAACGATAACAAGCTCATTTTCGTGAAAAGCTGCTCATAGATATTTTTCCTGAATTCCCTCTTCAACTCAGTCAATTTAAGAGCTTATTCTTTAGCACTACTATCAAAAGGCCAACCGTTTTAATTAGCCTGAAGACAAACTCGTTAGTTGATTTTGCATAGTTGATTTTGGAACGAACAACGCAATCATAACAGCAGCAATGAAAAATCCTATAATTGATTAATCCTGTTCGACAAGGAAATAAATTTGAATTTTACGCGATTCCTATAGCTGTATTCTTATTGATGTATCTTTGCTCTTTCAGTCAGCGTGGGGAAAGTATAGCTTTATTAATTGATAAAATCAATGGTCATGACCTACTTATCAGTCATCAGAGGAAGGCTCTTTATTTATTTCCTAATTTTCGTCCTGGTATTTTATTACATGGGTAAGCACGATGATTATTTGTATATTTACGTATTGGTAGGGAATATTTGTTGATTGATACGATTCGGGTAACCATTACTGAACGAACTAATATTACACAGTGCGAAAAAGATGTATAAATTTGGATTCGCGAAAATGTTGGATAGATTTCATATTTTTGGTGTCGAAAGCAAGGAGGTCCATTCATTAGCAAGAAATTTGAACATATTTTTCGTACTGTGGTATATTAGTTCATATTTTTAAGTACTATAGAAGTATTACCCTCAATGTATTTAAGCGCCCAGTGTGGGCTAGATTCCATATGATTGCCATAGTAGTCTTAAGGGACTACTATCCTGTAGAATTTTGGAAAAATCAATTTTATTTTTTTCATTTTCCGATTCTCTTCACCTTCAAGAATGACCTTCTAAATTTTTAAGAAGAAATTCGAAAAAACGCGGAAGTTATAGCAGTTTTAGTGCGCGCGCCTTTTGGACTGATCGCAGGTACTCATAGATGTTGGCGCTCTTCGACAGATGTTTACTTTCTTTGATCAAATATCATTCATATATATATATATATATGTATATATATATACATATATGTATATATATTTGTATATATATATATATTTATATATATATATATATATATATATATATATATATATATATATATATATATATATATATTTATATATATATATATATATATATATATATATATATATATATATATATATATATATATATATATATATTTATATATATATATATATATATATATATATATATATATATATATATATATATATATATATATATATATATATATATATATATATGTGTGTGTGTGTATATATATACAAGTATACATGTATTCATGGATGTAAATTGTATTTCAGTTCTATTTCTTTTTGCCCACGTGCGCTACGATTTATGTAAAAATGAGTTCGTATAAAAAATGTAGCAAAACTACTAAAGCAAAAAAAGCAAAACAGGCAAGAACAACTCGACAATTTCAAGGCAATCAACACACGGATGAACAAAATACATCGTTTGTGAGTGCCTCTGCGAATAAATTGTCGACAAGTGATTTTGATATTAAACTCGAAGATGGTTTTTCTTATTGTATTTTATCCTTTTCCCTCGTTTTTTTCTACGTTGGCCAGTATGTTAAAATGTAAAGAGTGCAACAACGATGTGAAATTTACTAAAACAAATATGAAGAAACTAAAAAAAATATGAAAAAGATGAAGAAAGGATCCAAATGGCGGAGAAAGCGGCTACTGCAGCGAGCAAGGAAGCCCGCTTGCAAAGAAAACAACTGCAGCAGGAAGAAGAGCAGGAATTTATAGACTCTGGAATACTTTTGTATGGTCCAGGAATTGCTGATTGATTATTTGTAAGCGTTAAACAAAAATTTTTTTATAATATTCAGATTATTATAGTATAAAAAAACTTTAAACGCGTTTTTCTCAAAACAACATTTTTTGAAATGGCGGACAGTTAATCTCGGTATTGGCTGAACCGATTTACATAAACCTGGGCTTGTTTTGTTTGTTAGAGTCCGCTGCAAGACAATTTACCAGAAAATTGGAGAAAAATACATAAAAAAAAATTTTATAGAACAAATAAGCTGAAAAAAAGTCACTTTTTTTAACTTTTTTTTTCAAAAGTCCGCCATTTTTTTTTTTTTGTACCGAATTTTTACTAAATGTGGTAAATTGTCTTGTGAAATACCTTCCTTTTTAGCATGCATTTTGATTTTATTGTTTCAGACCAGCCGTTTCGGAGATTAACTGTCCGCCATGGAGTCATGTTTTTTTGAACTACCCAACTTCGAGCGCCATCTATTAAAATGTAGAAAACGAAAAAAAAACGAACAAATTTGTTTTGTAAACTTCAATGTATTCTTAATTTGATACAAAAAATTAGAATTGATTAAACAATAAATTCATTGAAAAAAAAAAGATTTAAAAATGTACTATTTTCACCATTCTACAGGATAGTAGTACCTTAAGGGGTTACATGGGTTTCAGAGAAAAAAAAAACGCAATTTTTAAATGTTTCAAAACTAAAAAATTATGTATTAAATTATTCGAAATTATTGTTAACAACTAAAGTAACTCTTGAACTATATGTAAAAAAAATTTTACACAAAAATATTGATAATACGCCTTCTGGCAGCTATTTTACGAAAAGGCTCGAAAAAAATGCGGTGCCAAAGTATGTAGTTGAGGATCCGGAAATGGTCACTGGGTTTGAGGAACGTTTCTTGAATGAGCATGATATCAATTTTTAAATCAATTTAAAGTTGCATCAACTCTTCCCTTTTGGGTATTAAGGAATTCGCATTCCACGTAAGAATGAAGTGATGGCAGGTAAAGTTTGGGCAGCACCATCCTCCCCATCATATTTTTCATCGAGGCTAGTGGGGATGGGAGTGTTTGTTTTGTTAGTTTTGGCTGCAGGTTGGAGTAGGGGTTTGGAGGCATGAATGGCAGAGGTCTTGTAGCCACTCAGGCTCACACTCGCCACTCTGATATTCTTAGGCTTTGCGAACAGCCCCCATAGCTCGCAGGGTGTTGACCCCCACAGTTTACGCACTTGGGGTTTTCTTCTCTCAACTTTTCGCTGTTCGAGAAATAGTAGAGCCCGTCGCATTTAACGCAGCGGGCTTAGGCGTCGCAGTTGCTGGCGAAGTATCCAAACTGTTGACAGTTATAACACTGTGCTAGGCCACTTCGTGGATTTTGCGCTTCCATTTTGCACATTAAGTGGCATATTGCCTGAAGGCTTTATATGTCGTTCTCGCTTCTAGGAAGGATAACTTTCATGAGTTTCTCAGTTGGAGGTAAAAAGCTTCTATTGGGTGGAAACCCTGCCTTTCTAGGTCTACTTTCATCTCTTTCGAGGGTAGAGTGTAGAGTCCCTTTGATGATGACATTCAGATTCTTTTCCTCGGGAAGGTAGTATGTGTGGTACTGTACCTTGAAAACGGTGAAGATCTTGCTGATCTTTCGGTGGTCTGAAATTGTGGCTGTGATGTTTTGAATCCCCAGGTAGACGCGTTTTGCAGCATCAGTCTTAACGTCCCGCTTCTTGAAGAGCCGGGACATGGCTATCCACTGCTCTTGTTGGCGAAGTATTATTGGAACTTATTTGAGATTCTCTTCGCACGAGTCTTCTTTTTTGGGGTTTATTTGTTAGGTCGGTGTCGTATTAAGGTTTTATGTTGTTCTTGGGGAATGTTTGTGGGTAGTTTCTTTGTGGGGCTCTTTGTCTCAATTTTTTTTTTGGCGTTATGCTAGCTTTTTTGCTCTTGTATGGTGATTTCTGTAGATGAAGGTTTATTGGTTTGCGTCTCCGGATCTACTTGTTCTGTTTGGTTTGTGTTTGTTTCGCGAATGAGTTAATTTTCTGTCGTAATGTCTACCTCCTCGACGATGTTGCTGCTGCTGTTTGATATTGTCTCGTCTGTGCCGCTGAATGAAAAGTTAATTGTCATTGGAGAAGAGGTTGTTTTTATTCTTTTCCTTTTGTTAGGTATTGTTGTTGATATCTTTGTCCTTTTCTCTTTTTCAGTCAGTTTTTTGAGCAGCTCGTCATTACAATCTATGCTGTAACTCACGATTGAAGCGTCTTTGTTCTGTTGACTCATTTTGAGTGTCTTTAGGATGTTGTACGATTTTGTTCAACTTTTCGTTAGTTTTTTCTAGACAGTCTTTGACGGAAAAGATCCAGTTGTTGGCCCAGAGAAGCGATCAGTCTGTTTTTATCGTTGTCCGTCGTTGTCGCAGTTGGAGTTTGTCTTATCTCTCGCCCTGTGTTTGCAGAAACGATACTCTTCGTAACCACTTCAGGTATCTTGCAAGTTTTTTTTCTTAATTTTGATTTTATTTTTATGCACTCTTATTTACTTTATATTTACGTGCAAACTTTTGAAATTATTAAAATTAGGCTAATTACAATCCCAATCACCTGGAATTTCACTATTTCTCTCCAGTTTTCTCTCTGTTTACTCGTTCTTTGCCAATCGATGGAGGTTTCACTCGTAAGCGTATGCGTTTTGGTGCTCTTGAGCTCACTAGGAATATCCGTCCCTTTTCGTATTTTCACTCGAACGTCAACTCTCGTCGCGTGTGAAATGCGGAATGATGTGATCATACTACAGTTGATTTTTCTATCGATGATTCACTTATGTTTCCTACTTCCACGGCAATAATAACTTTCCAAATTTACAACATTTTACCTTATACCGACTAACATTTATTATGACCAACTGGCCTAGGTTGCCTTGGGGGCGTACAACTCATAAAATCTCGGACATCATACAGTCCACAGTAACTCGACTTTACTACTACCACTTTATTTCTTCTTCCCCAAATGAAAACGGACTTCTTTGAAGGACTACTACTCATACCACACTGCTGCTTGTCAGTAGTATGCCGGAAGGAACATTTAAACTGTTGCTCATTGCAAACAACAACAATCAGAGCGGCAGAAGCAACACAAGCAAAATAACATCGAAACGAACAAACATTTTGAGTAAGCTGAGCATATGAATGCCTGCTGGTCCTTGTGGCGTCAGGATGAAGAGAACTGACTGGTACATGTAAGCCGCCCCGGTACCACATGGACGGAATGAAAAAAAAAATTGTTGAAACAACATACCTTTGCAAGGATCATTACAATTTGTATGAAAATATGCTTGCTATAGGTTGAATTTTCTTCCATTCAAAGACTTCCTGAAGCTAAGTACGGTTAAACAGAGCAAACGGCAGAGTTGGAATATTTGTTTCGCTTGAACTTTTCTGAATTTAAAAATGTCAAGGGTTTAAAAGCATTTGGACCCGGGGTGTTTCGGAAATTTTTTATGTCTTTTCGCTGGATAGGTTCGTTGAACAGTCATATTTTTGTGCTTGCCATAAATCGGTGATGAAGTGAACGTATTTGTGTCCTCCGGTGATTGAAGGTTGTTGCGGTTTGTAACAGAAGTAGAGGTCATTTCAACATGATGATTTGTGAGCTATAAGATCATATTTCATATATTTTGTGGACTAGCTGGAAGAAGTAATGCAAAACAATATCAGAATATTTTGGTTGGATTCTTGAGTTCTGAAAAAAAAACCCAAACATACTGCAGAATTTTTTTAAAAAAAATAATCTTCAATGTTTTCAAAGAAATCAATTGTTTTCAAAGAAATCAATTTCTGTTTGCGTACCCAGATTTTAAAACAAATTTTTTTTACCAAATCCGCCGTAATGCTATTTCTCATCTCCCTTTATCCATCCTTTGTAATGTACATATTTAATGTAATGTGTATATGTCAATGCCGTGACTCAAAAGTCAAATATCCTGAGATCTTCAAGCCTTATTACATAATGAAACAAGGAAAGACATTTAACGAAAAAAATCTGAAATTCTTTGCAAATATTCCTCTTCATGTACAAAACATGTAAGTTACTCTGTGTATGAAGATATATCTCATAATATTCCCATCTCGAAAAAAGTTCAGATACCTAATGACTGTTATGAGGATGACGAAAATCTTTCTTGATGTTGGTTTGATCGTGTATTTCTTTATATGATGGGAAACAGATGTGTTGGCGTTGACGATATGATTCCTACTAATAAAATGATGGTTTTTTCCGTGAATACTCTTCCTGATGATGCAGTAACAGGATAACGATGTAGGTGTGGTATCAAAAACTCCTGTGTTTGATTAGAAAATAGAGGAAGATGTTTTCGAGTCCTGTTGGAAGATACATCCATTACATTCCCACTAGGTATCTACTTTGACGCAAAGGGAGACATTTGCTTTTGAAATTAATGAACTAGTAGTTTGCGAGTGGTACATAAATAATTAGACGAGGATGGGACTTGAATATGAAGGAACTTGTAATAACACATTGCTCGTGAAGGTGGTGTTAATAAAATACGTAGGAAGAGTAGTAGATACAAACACTCACTTGCTGTGCTCATTAGGGATTCACACAATGAATTATAAATGCACACGCCAATGATGATAATGCTAATGAAACATGAAGAAAATGCAACTGAATGTATCCTTGTGTGTAGAAATGAGTAAACTTTGGGAGAATGATATAGTTTGAAGAAGATGTTTCCAAAATTTTAAATGTTTGTCTTCAAAAGTAGAAAAAAACCGATGATCTTGTCATCACTGTGCATTGGTTTTGATGTTGAATTTGAACTTTATATATATTTTTATTGAAGACTATGTTGCAGCAAGCAACCTTATCTCAACTGTTTCCACCCCACACACATTCAAATGGGAAAACACAACAATTCTCTTTATTTTTGATAGCATAAGCAATATTTGTTTAAATCTAAAGTTGACAAAAACGCGAAAAATATTCTAGGAACCATTAAATGCTTTCCATTTTTGCAAATCAGAATAGCAGGCTAGTTCTAATCCACCACTGCTTTAGATTTTTATTAAAATCGTTTTTTAAAAACTGAGTTGTCAACAAGGAAAAACTGACCCATGTACTTTTGTATGCAATATATTCCCTATAACATGTTGTTTCCAATCCAATTGTAAATTTTGTGGCTGATAGCAATATCAATTTGACATTTGATAGCTTTGATGAATTGTAATCCCATCTCCACTTTTCAGATTATTTTACACGAGCATCAGGAGCAAAAGAAAGAATTGCAGCTCTTTTGTAGTAATGTTGGAGAGCGCTGCTATACTTTTTGATTTTATAAATGCTTGAATTTGCAAGGCCAAATGTGATTAACCAAAATAGTAATGCTGCGATTTGTGTTGGTAAGAATTATAGAGTTAAAAGTGTTCAAGAGATTCGAAATTCTGGCGCTACATATGATAGGTTGGTTGTAAAAAAATTTAGCTACTTTCATACATATTACCTAGTAATATTGTCAGTACAAAAAATTTTTACCATAGAAAGTACTCTAAGTAGATAAAAAAAACTAACACAATATTTCTAGGTGATGTAAATTTGAATACACTTGACAATCCAGAGTGCTTTGAATAATTTAAGGAGTGAGTTTTGCCAATGAATCGAAAGCAAACAACTATTTCGACCATATGTTCCAAAATATCAAAAGAAAATAGCCTACTAAAAAAAACAATGTTACAGGCAACTGACGAAAGTGAAAATACTCTTCTCAATTCTCTACTGGGCAAAAAATGTTGAGCCAGTGCACTGAAAAAAATCCACATGGCGCCCAGAGCTATGTAACATAGCGCAATATTTATAGTCCCACACGCTAAGTACATACTACTTATATGGCTCCCAGCGCCATAATGTCAGAATCTACATCGCGCGTCATTGACAAATTTATGGGTGAGCGAATTTTGATATTGTTCGTTATGTGAAGTAAAAATTCATATGGAGATATATGTACATGTGTGGTATTTGGCATACGTGCAAGTATTTAAGGGCGTTATTGTCGTGCTATAGTTTGCATGAAGTGTGTTAATGGATTAAAGTACTTGTTCGAATCATTTCAAATAAAATCCGTCAATAAGTATATCAGCGAACTATAACAGCGCAATAATGCACCTAAATGTTTACATGCAATATTTCGTAATTGGATCATTCGAATTTGAAGGTAATAGTTTCAAATTTCAAATGTTTGTCGTGGAAGTGTATACTTTTGAAGTTACATTAGGTTAGGTTAGGTTAATGAAGAGGGCTGCCGGGAACGCAGCCAGCATTAGGCCACCAGTTTAGGCCCATTTGCCACCCTCTTGGACAATCACACGCATTCACACTTACAGCCATGGCACTGGCAGGATTCGAACTCGCAGGCCCCGTAGCACGCCACTTTTCGGCCTGACGCCTTAGCGAGCAGAGCTACCGGACCCCCCGAAGTTACATTAACACAAAAGTCATATATATGCACTTAGTTTCGGTGCATTAGCATATGATCGCTGCTCGAGCTGACCCTCTTCATATACGTTTCGTTTGCGGTAGTGAAGTGTCAAAATTATTATAAACACTCTCCGACAAAACTTTTGGCTATCCTGAAAAAGTTTTAAAAAATCATCGGAAATGAAATTTTGTGACCAGAATAAGCACTAGCCTCAACATTTAGCCAATGACGGTTTTTGAAGTTTAATGTATTGTACGTTCTTATCTAACGGGACTTTTTGCGAATTTTTCTTCTTTTCAGTTCAAAAAAACTTTGGACCAGTTAGAAGAAGACACAGCTCAATCCAAGATAGAGATATGTTTCTGGGTTTGTCCACCATTATTTCTAAATACTTTTTTCATTCTTGTTGCGAGAGTGTGAGTAAGTTTCTGGACACTTTGTGGGCCCATTTTGTTCCACTCTTCTTCAAACCCTGTTTCAAGATCTGCAACAGAGTTGAATTGTTTCCTTTCAGAATTAATAGCTTGTAACAATGCACCCTAGCAGATCTAAATAATATTTAGATCTGGTGAGCGTGCTGGCCACTTCAAAACATCGATTTGTTTGCTGCGAAGTACTCTTATACGGATTTCACACTATGCACAGCGGCGTTGTCGTGTTGAAATATAAAATCAGGACTTCCTATTGCCGCACCGTATTTTGATAACTGCTCATGAACTAATTTCATATAACCAGCACTTTTCATTTAGTCGTTTTCAAACTTAATTACAGTTTTCCCATAATATCCTTTAACCACCCATACCGAAATACCACATCTGCCCATTTGCCTTTTGTACAGCAGTATCTTCAAATAACTCAACAATTAATAAAATGCAGAATACATGTCAGCGTGGGCTATAGTGCATAGCTTTGAGAGCTGTAATACATGGCATTGGGAGCTATATTACATGGCGTAGAAGGCTATAGTACATGGCGTGGAGGACTATAGTACATAAGCATAACGGCTATAAGCCTAACGTCTGCTTCTACGTACTTTTCGTCAAGTACTATGGCTATAAATTATGGCGTCTGGCGCTATGAGTTTTTTCAGTGTGATAGGAACAATAACAGCGTAAACTCAGCAGCTAGGTTACTTTAATAACTCTTAAAAGACTATTGGCGCATGAACGAAGCACACTTAAGTTGTTAAAGCTGAAAACATTTGAGCCGTGAACAACGCTAGGGTTTATGAAATCCAAAAAAAAGTAAAAATAATGATTTAGCGCTTAAAGGAGAGCCATACAAGAAAAACTTTAAGAAAATCAATTAAAATATAAAACTAAATCAAAGGAGAAACTACGAAACTTTTATAAAAGGATACGTAAGAAGTACGTAAGAAGTACGAATCGAATATTCTTTAAATTTGAGACTATTTCATATAAAATGCATATTCAAACAAAAGATGGAACTGAAAATATGGAACATATAAGTCACCACTCATCAAAGGTTGCTATTAGAACTTGCTCTTTGTGCACACTCTAGAGGTTCACCGTTTTACAATACATTATGACAATTGCTTTATAAACATGCATTTTTTCTATCGGACCAAAAAACTTTGACCAGAAAAAGGAAAAAAATTATATTTTTCCAGCGGCTCTCGGAAGGCTCATTTTGAGCCAGCATAGCCATCAGTGGCGAAGCGTCCATACAACCAGATTCCTTCCGGCTTCCCTTTTGAAAATATCGACCTACTTGGGATTTTTCAAAGCACGTATGCACCTTAACATGTACATAAAATTTCAATTGAATAAAGATCAAACCATCTTCTGTATGTAGCGATTACGCTAAAATTCCCATTCGTAAGCCGAAATTGTCCGGCTTGCAGATTCTTATTCGTGAGCCATTAGAGGCTTTGACCAAATGTGTATTGCCTTGTGTCTGTCTCTGTTCGTTTCTTGCTGAAATGCTAGCATCGTCTCGCTTTAACAGGTGAAAAATAAGCCGTTATGGATCGGCTTACAAATGGTTCGAGAATGGAAGAAAATGTCGATCGGTTCAATCAATATTCCCGTTGTGCTTTTTTCATGTGAGCATTACTTTCGATAATTGCATTGCCCACATAAAAAGCAGCACGTGAATACTATAAATTTGAGATAAGAATATGAAGATAAAACTTTACTGGGTATCTAGAAACTAAAATTTGCCAAATGTTAGTTTTAGAAATGAATTCCTGCCTTGCGTTAAACTCTTTTATGATACATGTCCTGCATAAAATTCTTTTTCCTAATAATAATAATAATAATAATTCATAAAAAACACGAATCAGTAAATAAAAAAAATGTACATAAAACTAATTGTCGTGGGAAATCTGAAACTTGATATTTTGAATATGTTTGCCTAAATTTTATACGTTAACACTTAAAAATATTGTAATTGTAAATTGTAAACATCGCAAAACAGTTTGTAAGTATAGTAAAGGAGGAATTGTCTATAAACCCTTATATTATGGGTTGGTATTTTTTCGTTAATTTTATATTTCAGCCGATTTATTTACAAGATATTTTTTAATTTAATGGATGCAAAATACCTGCTTTCAAATCTTTCCATTTAGCGTTCTGCAGGCTCAGCCTGAAGTTTTTTTAATGCTTCGTTTTTATAAACATTATTTATATTAAAGCAAATGGTGTCATATATATTGTACGAGACCCTATAAAAACTGCTCTTTAATTTGTTGATATACAAGTGCTTATCATTTTTTGAATAACAAATTTTTAACCTGTCTGTTAGTGTGATGAGAATAAAATAGAAATTAGTAAGTATGACAAACACCAACATGACAGACATCATTATTCTATATAAAATTGTAGATAATTATTCGGCTTCCCTCCATATATATCTCACCCGTTACCACTGGTAGCCATAGCCTTTTTATTCAAAAGAGCTACGAACAATGGTATTACCTCAAATGTAGATTTATGTTGAGCATATTTATGTAAAGAAACTAACCATCAATTTATAGAATTATAAGTTAGACATATTTTGAGCTAGAGTGCACACAAATTTAAAAAAAAATTATTTCGTCTGTAGCGAATTGAAATAAAAAGGATACTTGTCTGGATTCCTCAACTAATCAATCCGAAGACCAGCCAAGAACCTGCCAAGAGTGTAAATGATGGCAAACAATCTTGGCTCCTTGATCAACAACAGAAAAGAAGTGCCCTGGGGGCATGTTACCCTCAAAATGGCCGTGATGGCCCCACCTCCGCATTAGCGGAGCAATCTTTAATCCGACCCCGACCGATGCGGGTTGGCCACTTTGCTAGCTCTACGCAGCTGTAGTGGCTCTTCAAACGTGGGGTGGATTTGCTCCCAGAAAAGGGGAACGCTATATTCATCCGTCGTAGCTCTCAGGCAGCTTTCTGTTGCTAGCTATCTGTTAAAAGGGGAACTGGAATTAAGAAGAAAATCTAAGCTAAGAGTAGTAAATAAGCCTCCATTTGGCAGGCGCGCGGAGAGGCAGGCCCCTGATACTTTCAGGTGTTGACGGAGTCACTCTACCCACTAACTTCGGCGTAAATAAAACGTAAGGAAAAGTGGTCGAAGTCCTGCCCTAGATAAAATTCAAAATCAATCAATTAAAGGCAAGCCAGGCCATCGCGAACCCTGAAAAGGAAAGAGTCCTTACGGGATTTTGTCCAATAAGAAGGCCACATGTTTAAATTTTGTAAATTCATTATTATTGTAATCTAAGTTTTGTTTCCTTATCGTTAAGTCTAAGCATATACTTGAAAAGTATTATAAAAATATTCCAGATATTGCATCAAACACTGAAAAAAAAATTGGAGCTCTGACCAGTATTATATTATATTCAGTGGTTTTGTACGAAAATCTGTATCCAGAATTTAACTATACTGACATCTAAAGCACAATATCATTAAATGGCTGTAAATAAACTCATATGACTAGCACCTGTTATAACGCATGCGTAAGGGCTATTTACACTCGGTTCACTTGTAACATCGATTGGTTTGATTATCACAGACAATAGCCACCCTTTTGCTGTCCATTTTCTCAGTAAAATTATCAACGTGCACGCACAATAATCTTTTATTTTGATTAACAAATTACTAATTAAAAGAAAAACACGCTCTTCGTCGGCCTGGGCTCAGCCACGTTCTCCGACAGACTGACCAAGTACCGTATCCGCAGCACTCTCAAAAAATAAGATCTAATGGTATCTTATTTTCGGTGGACATTTTTACAGTGTGTATCGAAATTTAACGTCCATAAACTTCGAATTAAATTTTTGAATGCTACATATCAGAGATCTATTTGTAACCTGCAAATTGATCCAAAACTGAACGGAAGGACTCTCACTTAAAAACTCATAGTATCACAAATAATTGAAATTTTAATCGAAAGTTCAGTACCATATTTTTGAATAGTTTCACCAACAATTTATGGAATTAAAAAAATCAATTTTATGAGCTCTGTAAACTGTTTTCTCCCCTTAAATGATCTTGTTTTGCTAAGTAAACCAAAATATTTTCAAAAAGAGCTAGGGTCATAGAATGAAAGTTTGAAAAATAATAAATACAGCTACTAGAAGGAAAATTTATCTGAGTCTATAACATATAACACCTTGCAGTAACAGATCGAACGTTAATTTACCACGTTCTTTTTTGACACTCACTTTGCAAACTGAGGAAAACGATCGGCAGAAAACATTACCTTCCAAGAAGATGAAGCATTATCAATTTCAAACAGCAGTTCACATTACTGTGTCTACAACAAAATAAAAGTTAGATAGTTTCAGTCCTCACATAGACGGAATAACGGTTTTTTGAGTCCACCTAACTCTAAATGATACGCTTTTTGAGTGAATGATAAGCTTTTTATTTTGTACACTTGGAATCATGTTTATTTATTTATTCACCAAGCAAGGTGTACATGTACAGAAGAATAAATAATATAGTACATGGATAAAATTACGAAACAAAATAAAATATCGATTCAGTCTCCTTTTTCAAGGGCTTTTCAAGGGCTCAAGGGCTGATTGGCTCAAGGGCTGATTATTTCGATTCAGCTTCCTTTTTCGTCATTGATGGAGCCACCCCTGCTGCGTTTCTGAAATTTACGCAAAGGAGGCATAGAGTGCTCAACAATTTTCATTACTGGATCCCACCTAAAGAGCAGTTTTTTCATAGACCTACTCAACTTGAGGCACTTTTACTCCTAACTATTTGTGGCCATTATGGTCTCCGGAGGAATAGCCAGCAGATAGGATCTTACGGCGGATGAAAGAATTGTGCGAAAATCTTTGCAGTAAGGGTGGTGTTCCCAAAAACATTATTCGTGTTTCATATTAGACGTTACACGTCCTATTCTTTGCATGTTTACCTCGAATCTCATAAAGATACTATTAAACTAATTTTTTTAAATAATTCCTAACATATATTTGACATTATCTTGTCATTATTAATTACTTTTCTCGCCCACGCATCTTTCAGTATTACAACAAAGACTCGAATATTTGTTGTGTATTTCAATCATTTTTATATACGAACGAATTTTTTGCTGGCAACCCTGCGGACACAAGTATCAACAATAATCTGGTCACCCTTGTGCGGCCAACTTAACCAGCTTTTCAATCATTGCCTTTTAAGGTAATAAAAAAACGAAATACGTAAATAGATCGTCCCCAACGTGTTCTCTAACTGATGATGTAAGTTGGTATCAATGGACGAAACTGTGCATTAGTAACCTCTTTGATATCACAAAGATTTGACAATAGAACAATAGAACATATAAAGTCATGGAAAGTCCTACAAGAAACAATGAACGTGAATTCAGGATTCTTGATGATTGTCGAGAGTTTAGCTTAGTTGTAAGATTGCCCTTCGGCTTTAAACTTGCGGTCGACTCTGGTTCTTAGTTTGGAAAACTTTTGATTCTGAGTCTCAGGAGAAGTATTGCAGTTTGCCCACTGTACGAATCATGGTGACGTGGGAGCATACTGTTTAGACGGTAGGCAGTTTTCAATGTTCCTACTTTCGATGACCTAGCCTTTCTAGCTTTATGGCACAATACTTTTGGCGTCTCATAAAAAGGTGGACTCAAATGAACTACCTGGTTAAGTTGGAATGCTCATGAAGATTATTTTTTCAATAGGCTAAGGAAACTTAGCTCACTATGTTTTGCATCTCTGGAAGTAACAAAATAAATTTCTTTTATTTCTCGCTTAGTTATTCACTAAAACAACATGGAATCAACCTCTTAAACGAAGTTCTATTTTTTTAAATAACCACGCCATTTTGCATTTTATCAAATTTTGTCAAATGCTCCGAATTTTAAAGATAGATAAAAAAAAATTTCACATCGAACATTCCAATCTTCGAAGAATTGGAAAAAAAACTCTTGGAATCAATGCGAGCATTACTACAGGAGGTATTCAAGAGCTTATAGTATTACCACTTCGAAGTACTAGAATAAGGTAATTCTATGTTTGAGTTAAGCTGTATAATGATATATCTGTTCACATAAATAGAATAATCAATAATCTTTGCGAACCGTTGTTTTATATTATTGATTGCTTTAACACTTTCAAAATTCGAATTAATGTGATTAAAATGTGATCTTAACTTTTTTTCTTAATATGAGTGTGATTTTCTTACTTTTTTTTAAATATGAATTCGGCCGCTGTTGTTGATACAATTATAAAAACTGAATTGATAGTTTTTTGCTTGTTTTTTATTTGCATTGTTTTTGCGACTTTTTGAGACTAAAGCAACAAAATTTATATTCCAATTGAATCATGCACATGAGTCTCGAACCATAAGCTTCAATTTATACAAAATAAATAATTGTTACGATTATTTGATATAATGCTGGAGATACTTTCATTATGTCTAGACTCATCATGCGGTTTTTTTTCACGCTTAAAAAAAATGACAGTAACATTACTCAAATAAACATTAAACAGCTTAATAGTAAGCTAACCATCATTCCTAACCATAACAAATTCCTTTGACCTTTCCCATACACATGAAATACCTAACAAGTCTCCTCCACTTTGAAGGTCTACTCCATAAATGCATACCAATGCCATTCAGTTTTATCACACAAGCCTTTCAGTATTCATTTACAAACATCTACTCGAAAAATACTTGACATAAACAACTTTTCGTCCTCTTACAAGCGAACCGCATTTACTCCCGCAAAACCATATTCACACACAACATAAAATCCTTTGTGACGGCATCTACCATTTTTTACACATTTACCTAGCCAGCCCAGTGGCAGGCAGTCAAGTACACCTGTTTAGCCCTAGTGGAGGCAATGCTTGCGTGTCAGCGACGTGTAAATTTAAAATACTCACATATCCATTGTGCACTCGCTGAAAAGCCACTGTACCCGCTAATCTGAGGATTAAAGTCAAATTAGCTGTAAAACAACATTTACCCTCACCCGAGCACCTCTTTCCGTGACGACCGTGTCCTTCTCACAATCGACCATACCGATGATGATGACGGCGGCCACGACAGCAAAACAACTTTCATTACTCGCCGCAAATAATGGTATGGCATTACTGGCAACAACTTTTCACGGACCGAAACGAGTATGGCCGTCAAGCTGAAAATGGTCAAGCTTCGTGGGATTGAAGACACAGCTCGGTGATACAAGTCGGAATATGTCCCTTATTGCATTAAATTTAAATTTTTACAGGTTCAATTACAAACAACTGGTATATCGTTGTAGTTTACAACGGGCACCATCAGATATCAGATAGCAAAAGAACGAGCAGTCAGGCACTGGGTTTCATTAATATGCAGAGCAATAGAAGCGTGGCTACCGTTGCTCCTGGACAGTATTTCAGAAATTGCTCATTTTCATTCACTTACCACGCATAATAAATGGTTCAGCGAACACAAAAATGTTATTCAATTTGGACATGAATATTTCCATGGCACAATGGCAACCACAAAATTACAGCAGCCTATCAAATCGAAGGAACAAAATTACAAAGCTCAGTCTATTCAAAATCAGCAATACTCGAGTAATTTTGTAGATCAGGTAAAATAGTTCACTGCAATTGAGTTTTATTGCTATCCATTGATTCGTTCGATTTAATTTGGAATGAAATTGCAAGGATGCCTCCTTGAAATCATAACTATCAACAGAAATCCATGGAAACGATTTTCAAAGATTTCATGAAACGTGAGTCGACTCGACAATTTTCTTAGGAGGACGGAAGAAGAATTATGAAAATAGCAATATCAGTGTTATTTAGAAAACGGGAAAGGAGTCATATTCTGTGAATGCCAATTTATATAGATTTTTTCATCTCTTGCTCGTACCTTTCGATTGCATTCGTGGAAGGTTTATTACTATTTAAAAAAAAAACTTGATGTAAATTTTCAAAATAAAAACAAATAACTCGAAAATATTGTAAAAAGAACCTTAAAAATCCTGCAAGATTTGGGGTGGTGGATAAACAATTAATTTTTCATCAATAACTAAAAAAAGTCCTTCTGAATAAATCCTAGCTTTTAACGTCGATTCTCGATGACTGATATACTTGTAAACCTGAACTGTAAGTGAGATTACTGGGAATTGGCTATTGCGGGTCCTAAAGTCCACGCAAACACCAGACAATAATAAAAAAAATTAAATAAAATTATTTTTCTAAAAATCTTGTAATAATAATAATATAAGATTTATTAATGTGTTTGCGTTTTACACTGGTTACAATATGCTTATTCTTGTGTTTAGACCGAGTTTTTACAGCTCAATAATGGACTATATATAGAAATGAAGTATGAAAATTTACAATGTGTATCAGGAAGAAAATTAGCTTAAATCGACTGATCTAGTTAGCCTTCTGAACTTAAGACTATTGCTTAAAACTAGCCTTAAAATTACCTAACCAAATGATTGGATCCTAAGGAGGACACCAGAGAGTTGGAAGGAGAGTTACACCTTTTGAAAAATTTTAAGGCGCAAGTCTGAATCATTTGACGAATAGTTCTTAGTTTAGCCATCTTGGGGAGCATATATGAGGAATAGTAAAACGGTTTGTTGAGGATTATTTTCAGACACTTATTTTGAATAATCTGAAGTTTAAGCTTGTGAGTGCTAGCATATTTGTACCAGGTTGGGCAGCCATAAAGAATTATTGTTAGGAAGATTTGCTTGTAACTAACTCAGCACCCTCTCAACATTCTCCTACAAAATTTATAGATCCACTTGTACCAACAATTGTAAAAGTAACCTTAAATTCAAATGATGATTCGGATAATAGATACTTGTTATCACGATTAGAGACCATAAAATCTATGATATCGTCCGCTTCATCTTGAATACAAGCATAATGCGAACGATTCTACCTGTTTCGAGGGTAAAACAAAGACGCACTCCAAATTATTGATCCATCAAGAAGCTCTTCCCACTGAAGTTGACTCCCTTCGTACATTTTTTACTCGCTATCATGTTGAACTGGGAATGACTCCAGAGCAAGTCGAAAACTAGAAAAGCTCAGTTGAGCTGATAAACAGCCCAGTTGAGCTGATAAACAGTCCTGTTGAGCTAATAAACAACCCTGTTTAGCTTTTAAACAGCCCAGTTGAGCTGATCAACAGCCATGTAGAGCTTTTGAACAACCCTGTTGAGCTATTTATCAGCTCAAAGAACATCGTTTCGCCAATGCCAAAGGTCGACGTCATCGTGCTCCCTGTCTGTTGCTCCTTGTCCTGCGCTAGAACCGGCATTCTCTATCAGAAAAAGTTCCCACGGTCATCAAAATTTTCCCAGGTTCCAGTTATCAAAGGCCATTGGCCTCTTTTAACTTAACGATAAATTAAAAAATGGGAATTCCCTATGACGTCACACGTCCACAAAACCTGTTTGAAGGTCATCTCAAGGTCATCAGAAAAAGTTCCCACGGTCATCAGAATTTTGCCAGGCTAAACAGTCCCAATACCTACTGAGGAGAATGGAGCAGGTAATGTCGATATGCAGCCAGCGACAATACTATAGGACATAGTAGACATTTTAGTTATTCGAGAGAAAACCGAGTAGGTAAACAAAAAATAAGCATGCGGGATAATGAGTTCAAAAAACCTGAGATAGACTGTAGAATATGAAAAAGGCTGGAATAGACTGTAAAATATGATTAACCTGCGCTAATTAGTTTCTATGTCCCAGGAATTTTTAATCATGGGACATTTGAGAAACGCGTCAAAACTGGAACATACTAGGCTTTTTGACGTGTTGTTAGTTAATTTGAAACTAGTTACTATACGAGCTCAGAAAAAGGCTCAAGGAGCCAGTTATCTTGTCTAAAAGTTTTTTTGAATTTTTTAATAATAATAATTCAATTCAATTTCTTGCAACGTAGCCCTACTGAAAAAAAACTAGTGGAACAGCATAAAAATAATGGGATTTTTTTTCTTCGAAAATCACTCGGATACTAAAGAGAAGCCAAACAGAGATATTAAATTATTTAAAAGATTTGTGGGGAACTCTCAAGTTCACCACAAAGGATGCGGTGCGACCGATGAAATCTAGTTGTCACTTTTTGTAGGTCGTGACACTAGTCAGCCATTTGTTGGATAATAAAAATAGTTCATGTTTCAAAGCCGCCGTTTGATATATCAATTTATTGGCAAAAGCATTCGATAAATATTAGGTGAGGAATTCCTCACAGATTCCTTTAAATATAGTGAAGTCAACCATCAGCAATGGCCGAACAGGAAAAGCGGACCATTCTGCATAACGTTCTCCCTTGACCATCACGTTTTCCGGACTTAAACATAATCGAAAAAGTGTGGGTGAAGCTAAGGTCGCTAGTTCACATTGAAGGACGGCATTTCGCAACAACGGATGAGCTAAAAATGCGATCACGACCAAAAACATGGACGGAAATCGCCCAAAATCATATCATTTGTATCCATGGAAACAAACTGAATGACAGAGTGGGATGTGGTATATTTTCATTTCATTTAAATTTGAAACTTTTTTTCTGCTTACCTTTTACTTTTAACTTAACTTTTTTACTTGCTTAGTATTTGTATTTCCGCTAGCAGCTAAACGAGTGTTCAGTTTCTTGCTGGAGTTTACACCTCCTCAAAGCAAGTACTCAAATGCCGGCAGGTTCCACAATGGGCACTTGTCCACCTAAGTGAGCTTTTTTTCGAGTTTGTTTGGAATAGCAACTATGCAACCTTCCTACCTATCTTTATTTTAACTTGAAATTTCGATTGCTAAGCTACTCATTATTTTTAAAATTTTGGTATAATTTACCAGATCTCACATTGCAATCAATGGTCATACTGATCAAACTTGGCTGATACATTTAGAGATGTTTATCTAGTGTATAATGGCAGGGAAAATTGGGGCGAATTTTCGCATTAAAGATCTTCTAATGAAAAATTATTTGAAACTAATGTAAAGACGTTTCTAATTTTTTGTTCCATATCACCAAATAATGAAGCTTGAGTAGTCTAGTGTGTAGAGCAATGGCTTCTTACCTGTGTATGGAGTCCCTAGTTTGAATCCATGATTCGGACGAAAGACTACACATCAAGCTTTTAGTCACCTAGCTCTGAACAGATACCTGAAATAATCAGGGATGAAATGACCATCACGCACGAAATCTCTGGGCCCTATTAGTGAAGTGACTCTAGGTGAGGTGACTATGAATTTGTGTTTGAATGGCAACGCCTAAACGTTTGAAATTTACCATGTCATTGAAATTTTTCAACGCTTGAAATTTACCACGTCCATCGACCGGTTCTTGTTCGATCACCGAAGTTAAGCAGTGCTGAGCGTGGTCAGTACTTAGATGGGGGACAGCTTGGGAACACCACATGTTGTTGGCTCGCAAAAACTTTCCATCCCTTAATATCACAAGTGTGGCTTGCTTTGAAGTAGAGTAGAGTAAAAGTAGAGTAAAAAAGTAGTAGAATAGAGTAAAAAAAAATTAAAGTTCAGATGGAAAGTACTGAAAGTCGAACGCAAACAGGAAATTTCCAGGGGTAAGCAAATGATTAGTGAAATAAAAAAGAGGACGGTATTAACAAGTGTACCAGGTATACTTAAACTTGCTATACAAGATTATAAATATAGTGATTAGGAAAAAGTATTGGTGAATATTAGAAGTGGTTTTTATGTATTCGCTGTGCTGTTTTAAGCTTTGCGGATGTCTCTACAGCAGTCCAATAAGGCATTCGAATTGTCGCTTGTCTTTCCAGTAAGAAAATCAATTAAAAATTGAAATCTTTGACATTCTATCCGTCAGGAATAAGCTTTGTATCTGTTGAATGACGAGATAATGGAGACTTGTAAAAATTTACGTTCACGATTAACTCAGTACCAGTCTTTACTTTTAAAACGGATAACGGCTAGGGCGAACACGTAGTAAAGTTTAACCGCAATATGCAAATAAAAATATATATTGGGTGTACAACTTAATAACCGAAATTTGACGCTAGATGTCCGTACTAACAAATATCGTGAAAGCTCGAACTTTATATATATGTCATTTTGAAGGTACATTACACAGCTATCAAAATCAGTCAACAAAACAATTTTATGTTGTGTGCATCATTATTATTTTTCACGATGAATAACTTCAAAAATTGGAGAAAAAGACAGCATTTGCAGGAGGTTCTTTTGGGTCATTTTTTTGCAAAGAAAACTGCTGCGGAAAGTCATCGTTTGCTTGTAGAAGTTTATGGCGACAATGTTTTAGCGAAAACACAGTGTTTTGAATGGTTTCAACGCTTCAAAAGTGCCGATTTTGACATCAAAAACAAAGAACGCCCAGGACAGCCAAAAAAGTCTGAAGACGAAGAATTGGAGACGCTACTGGATGAGGATTCGTGTCAAACGCAAGACGAACTTGCCTAATCGTTGAGAGTGACTCAGCAAGCCATTTCGAAACGTTTGAAAGCCGACGGATACATTCAGAAGCAAGGTAATTGAGTCCCCTATGAGTTGAAGCCGAGAGACGTTGTACGGTGCTTCTGTATGTCTGAAATGCTGCTTGCGCGCCATAAAAACAAATCATTTTTGCATCGGATCGTGACTGGGGATAAAAAATGGATCCATTATGACAATCTCAAGCGCAAAAAGTCATACGTGAAGCCCGGCCAACCAGCCAAATCAACGGCGAAGCCAAATATACATGGCACCAAGGTTATGCTGTGTATTTGGTGGGATCAGAAGGGGCCGTTATATTAAGAGTTGTTGAAATTGGGCCAGACAATCACAAGTGACATGTACCAAACACAATTAATACGTTTGAAGCGTGCCATCATCGAAAAACGCCCGGAATATGCGACCAGACATGAGGCTATAATTTTTCATCATGACAACGCTCGGCCGCATGTTGCAAGCCCCGTGAAAAACTATTTGGAAAATAGTGGATGGGAAGTTTTGGCCCACCCGCCTTATAGTCCAGACCTTGCTCCGTCTGACTTTAATTTATTTCGCTCGATGCAAAACGCCCTTACCGGAATACGCTTCACTTCAAAGCAAGGCATCCGCCAAGCCGGCGCAATTTTTTTGGGATGGAATTCATAAACTGCCTGAAAGATGGGGAAATGTTGTAGCTTCGGATGGACAATACTTTGAATGAAATATATTGTAAGAATTTTCCACAATAAAGCATCAAATTTCGCTAAAAAAATTCCGGTTATTAAGTTGTACACCCATAGATTATCTTCAAAATAAGATTTTTGTACTTTTTTCATGATTCACGATCCAAACTTCGTCAAAAACTTTCTTCTTTTTTTTCCAAAATATCAATTTATATCACTTTACTTGATGTTATCAAGTGACTGAAAATCTCACTTCACGTGACGCTCGTCACTTCATATGACTCTCGGAATAGCCGACAGATCGAAAATGTCACTTGAGATGAGATGAAGTCACCTCACGTGACTCTCAGAGTACGAAATCAAGAGAGTCACTTCATTCGTCACGTGAGGTGACTCTCAGAATTGGGCCCTATATATTTAGCATCAAAACTGACAATTGCACAAAAATTATCAAAAGCCATTTGAAATATCCAACAAGGATTTTTTTATTCCGCTTGACAGGAAAGTGCACACGTAGTGCAGTGTAATCACATAGACTTACAGCTTTTGAGTGCCTCACAGACGCTTATTAGAAATTTTGTTTTTGTTTATGAGAGTCAATTCCTTTGAAGGCATCTCTTTTGCATAATGTATTATGATATCGAATAATCCGTTAAATTTACAACAACAAAGTTTGTTCAATCCGCTGAGATAATACTTTTGAAGTATCACTCAAAACAATATAAATCAATTAACCACTTCTACCACATGAAATACAAGCTGGTAAACTATAGACTTACTCAGCATGCCTTCACTCGTACTAAACGCTTCAATCGTTCGAGCAAACAATTTTCCATGGCCGTATTGTGAGTATTTGCTACACGCATCCTACCACCACGCTATTGTAACCTTTCATAAGTTTATAATCGAATCAAATTATAATTCAACTTTCTGTTCGTGGTAACAACATCATCTTGAAAACCTCGTTTACTCAAGTAACAACCATTATCGAGGCATAGTAGCAGAAGGTAGCAAAACGGCTCTATCATCACTAATAACTTCGTTCATGCGATTTCCATGTATCCTTCGCAAGTCAACTCGCAGTGCACTCTAGCCAAGAAATATGCATCTTGCTCGTCCTGGTACGGATATCAGGAATCATGCAACAAGTCCTTGTCGCTGTCGTAATGGTTGTCCTTGTCATTGTCATCGCCATCCTTAATCATTAAAATGACGCGTACATTTGACACAATCGCATAGCGTGCTGCCATATTCGATTACGATTTTCCCACCTAATTGCTAACGATTTTCAACACCTCGATCGCAAAATGAAAGTTTAAAGAAGAAGAAAAAAAAAAAATGCAACGCCATGTCGTTCTCATTTTTCATCAGAACGTTCAAGCAATGAGTGCTGGCTTTGCTTTACTTTTTATTGGTTGTTCGATTTCCTCCACCTCGGCAGGAAAGTTTCTTGCTTGCTTGTTTCTTCGTTCGCTATTTCCGTCACCTGTTTTTAAGTAGTTTTCCTTGCAAGCAACGACCTGACCTTGTCTAGTTTTAAGGACTTTGTAAATTTGATTTCATGTATCGTAAACAAACTGGCAAACTACGCTAATGGATGTTGGCAGGAAATAATGTTGCGGGAAAGAGATGTCGCAGGGAAACGACAGAAATTTTGTCGGTCGATGAAGGAATTTGTTTCTTTGGAAATTGTATTTTATTAACGAATAAAATGAATTGATGAACGGAATTGGATTTTCGAATCGTGAGCTGAATTTTATTTCTTGAGTATTGAAATGAAAAATTGATATTTTCTAGAAACAAACAGAGCTCTGGCAATCATAGTCGAAATAAGCATGACGAGTGAAAAGAAAGAATGAATTGTTTTCTTTCTACACAAACATTTGATTTTTTTTTTTAATAAACTAAAACATCCTGCTATGCAGGAATGCATCCAAGGAACGCATCAATTGTTCTTTGTTACTTTCAGTAGAAAACGGTATTGCATTACAAAAGTCAACAAAAGCTAGCTGTATTTGCTTTTGCAAGCATACCGATAATAAAATCAATGGAAAATCAATTTAATGTTTGTTGAAGAAAGGAAACGAACGAACACACAAAGTGCAGGATTGTGGAGCAAAAGGGGATTGACTTGACTGTTGTTGAGTCGTTTTCAGCAAAACAATCTTATTTGTCTACAAAAGTTGACTGGGAGTATACTTATTCAGGTTTATGTGTCCCAGAATAACTAACTGTGATTTGCTTTTTGAATGTCGTTGAATTTGCTCTTGTGTATTGGTTCGTATGTAAATAAAAAATACTTTTCTAAATTGAAAATCTGCCACTTAAAGACAACGCCTTTCATCATTTTCTTGACCACCTTCGTCTTCAACACTTCGTACTGGTCATGCGTAATTTAATACACCACGCTACAATCATTTACCACAGTCATTAATATAAATTAACTGCTTGGGCATGCAATCCCACCGAGTCCTGACAGCATGCAACCTACTCCATCTGCTTTTATACTACTTTGCTTCAATTCTTCTTTGCTTCCTACATCAAAACATCTACTACCAGTTTATTGATTCTTGCCAATTAAGCTGTTCATTTAAGCATTTCTTTGGGCGGTTCGATTCTTGCCCGCATCATACCACCATTCGTCCTAGAGATTTCACGGTCAAAATGCCATTTGCCATTGCTTTGCTATTTTATTTTATTTCGGGACCTTATTTTGAAATGGACAGAAGGAAAAAAAATTATCCAAAGTGAGGGTTTTTCTTTTAGACGTGTAAAAAAAGGAAGAAAACTTAAGACACTTGTCGGATTATGAAGTTAAGTGAAGTGGGTTCGAATGGATTTTACATGATTCGATGGACGGGCCGAAAAAATATATGGGAAAAACAAAAGGGATGGGCTGCCGTGGTTCTGATTTGAGAATGATTTGTATTGTGTTGTTGTTTCTGCTGTCGTAAGACTTAACATCTCATTGATGTTCAGTAAATGTTGATTCCTTAAGTTTATTCGAGGCGTCGAAAAAGAAATATATTTCGTTGGATATTTCATCTGATCTATGTTTTCTTTTGTCATATCTGTGAAATTACTGGAAATTCTGCCCACAAATATTCTTTGAAAATAAAAATAAACAACGCTTTTAATTGAATTGCTTATGCTAACTAAGCTCTTGAAACACATTCTTTCCTACATTTCTGTGCTGATGAATATTTCAAGCCACAACGATACTTTCACTCACGAATCATCCAATTAAATTAATTCACCAACAAAAACTTAAACATTTCGTTGCTCACTTGTCTTTGTGTACTTATTTAATTCAACATCTTGAAATAACTTCAACTTGATTGAGTTCTCTTGTTCGCCCTATGGCAAAGATGAGTACAGAATATTAAAGCTACCACAAACAATGTGACTGAATTAATTTTGCATAAGTCTCTCAACTAAATTAAAGCGAGGGAGCCTGCAGCCAACAAACAACGAACGCATATGTGCCTGTTTCTAAAATAATTTACTTATGAAATCAACAGATTTTCAAGTCACGTTCTCAGTTTCAAATGGTTGGAGTATTATGACTAGAGAAATTTGATTGTATTCTGTACAAAATTCACCTCAATTTGAAGAGGATCTAAATTTAACATTTATTAGTAATCCGAAAATATGGTGTGTTTCTAGAATATAATGATGATGATGACAAAGAGGACATTAAATTTTGAATGCTGAGTCTGAATTATGATTAAAATTCGAGGAATGCAAGGTACACGTCTTTGATTGGTCTAAAAACTATAAGCGCCCAATGTGGGTAGCTCATACTCATTGATTTAGTGTAATGTATGGTAATTTGGCACACGGGGTAATATGAAATAAATGGCATAACTCTGTCAAAATCGCAGCAACAGAAGTACCTTTCGTATGGATTTATTAGTTTTTGTATCCGCTCATTTTCACAAATACATAGAACTGTGCACACGCATTTTTCATTCTCTGACAAAAATTAGAATTTTGTGTTTTCAAAAGTTTTCAGTGAGTTTTTTTTTGGTGTATTGTAATTCATATTTTTTCTACGTCCTGGCAAAGGTAATTACATTCGAAATGTTCGTTATCCTTTCTTCTTCCAATTCGTGAAATATTTTTACATGTATCTGCATATAATGTGGTGACGCATATATTCCCACCAAAATGTTGCTTCGGGGTCATCCGACACTGCGGGGCAATTTGATACATGCCAGAAAACTCATTACGGTGCAATTTTGTGGAATTCTATTGCATTTCTTCATTGCTTTTTAAGTGCTTTTTCTTGAATTTTGTGAATTGTTAGTCATCATGCCACGGAATTACATACGAAAAACCGCAGCAACCCAAAATTATGTTTCGAAATTGGTTCAAGCTATCAAATTAATTAAAAGGGATTGCAAATCGGTGCATGCTATAACCGGTCAGTATAAAATGTATGCAAATGCATTATATCGTCATCTTCAGAGAAATGATAATCATCCCGATTTCGCAACTGTGATTGATGAGCAATTGACTGATTTTTTGAGTCTCGGTTTCGGCTGGTACAACAAAAGAAGGATTTTTTCAACAATTTTTTCTTCCAAATTTATTGCTGATAGTGGATTTGTTTCCAGGTTTTTTCGAATGAACAAGAAAGTGCCTTAAGGAGATATCTAACGAAAGCAAATTTTCTCATAGTTTGAACTGAAATGAGGTGAGACGTTTGGATTTCGAGTTTGCCGAAAAAATAAATGCATCTGTTCCACAGTCATGGATTGAACATAAAACCGCTGGCTATGATTGGTTTGATGCATTTACCAAACGTTATCATCTTTCTTTAAGAGTGTGATAGCATATAAGTGATAATAGAATGAAAGCGTTTAATAAGAATGCTGTCGATGGTTTTTTTGACCAACTCAAAGGTGCCATACAACCAAATCCATATGTTCCGAATCGAATTTGGAACGTTGATGAAACAGGGTTCTCTACAGTTCCACCGACACCAAGAAACGCTGTGGCTTCAACTGGCTCAAAACTGGTTGGGAAATCTGCACCTCAAGAAAAAAAGTACAAACATCACTATGGCAATTGGAAAAAACGCTGCGGGCCATTATATTCCACTATTCTCTCTTTTTCCCCGGAAAAACATGAGATCTTACTTCATGAGTCATGCTACACAGAATAATGCTAGTTATGCAAACGGAAGCGGTTGGATGACCCATGATGATTTAATAAAATTCATGCAACACTTCATCAAATATAGTTTAGCTACCAAAAATGATCCAACTTTATTAACACACACTTATCTATCGAACCTATCGACTTGTCCGTTGACAATGGAATTGTCATGCTCTCTCTTCCGCCAAATTGCAGTAAAAGAATTCAGCCGTTAGATGTTGGTGTTTTTAGTCCTTTAAAGACCTGATTGCAAAAGATTGCAAAAAGCAAAAGCTATCCCCTTCAGGGATAACTCGGCCATTTAATGAAATGGCCAAGGAGTGCCCTGTCTAGGCTGTTATTGATGCCAACAAGTTAGATGGTTTCATCTCTCCTGAAAACTGGCTCAAGTTAAGGCAGGCTTTATCCGGAGTCTGCAGCAAGCTGCAGAAAGCTAGCTCCCGCAGGCTAGTACAAGGGAATCAGGCTGGCTGCGTGCGAAGACCAACGATCGGCCAATTTCTACAAGCGGGCAATATCAGAGCTGGGGGAACTCTGGCCAGGCACCAAAATCAAGGCGGTGCTTAAGGAGCAAATCCCCAGTCGGCCAAGATGCAGGACGTGGATTCCTTGTTTTCATTCGGATCCAGTGGAAGTCCTGTATATAGTGCGGCTCTTCGGGGGATTGGAGGGTTGCCAAGATTGTAGACAATCGGCGGGAGGCTCTTTTCATCATTAATGAAGAGGCACTGCCAGTATTGGATGCCCGCAAGGGTGCTATTAGGTACGGGGTCGAAACATTGACCCTGCGTATCTACCGAAGCGACAGGCCAAAGAGCTCTGTTTCAGGAGATCCAAAAACCGTGAGGCCTGACCCAAAGCAGGTGGCTCAAACGGCAGGAGAGCCACTTGAAAAAGAGTGTATCGCCTGTCTGAGGGCAACATCTGATGAAAAATCGGATGTTGAATCTCTCTCTATTGATGGGGTTAGCATCGGTACTACCTCCGAGTTGGGTGGCTGCCTGGACCTCATGACTCTGGATGCAGAGCAAGTAGTTGGGGAGCCTTCTATGTCCGAGGAGGACCTCTACCTAACCCTTATCAACTAAAGCATGATGGTGAAGGTACTGCAAGTGAACCTACACCATTCCCTAGCAGCATCAGCTGCCCTGCTGCTCCGCTTATCCAAGACAGAGGAGGAGCTAATCCTAATCCAAGAACCATGGGCTGCCAAAAACCGGGTTTGCGGGCTACGTACCAATGGATACAGACTGATAGCACCTGACGTGAAGCCACGTGTCTGTATTCTTGCCAAGAAAACCATTAACGTCCTTGTACTGCACAATTTCTGTGACAAGGATAACATGACTGTCGCAGTGGAAATCGTTCAGAGATCATACTGGTTTGTTTCTTGCTACCTGGCACACGATCATGGAAATAGCCCTCCTTGTGACATTGTCAATAGTGTTGTGGCTGAAGCCATGAAAATTGGGGTGCCTCTTTTTCTAGGGGCTGATTCTTATGCGCATAATGAAGTATGGGGTAGCTCCAACACAAATGGCCGTGGTGAAGAACTTTTTGACTTCATCCTTGCCCACGACATTTTCATCGCCAACACTGGCAGTGAACCAACCTTCCTTACCTCAAATCGTAGGGAGGTTCTTGACGTTACCTTGGTCAGTGGGCGGCACTCACATTTGTTCCGTGAGTGGAGGGATCTACAGGAGTGCTCTTACTCTGCCCATAGATTCATTTCGTTCAACGTGGCTGGCCGCAGCTCTGATGTGCAGGTAGCCTTTTTAACAGAAAAAGGACGGACTGGAACTTATTTAAAGTTCTGGTCCGATCTTCACTGGAAAATGCTCCTATGAGCATTAACTGTTACCATGAATTATATCAGGCGGTTGACACCCTCACTAGTTCTCTCAACTCCGCGTCTAGGGCAGCGTTTGAACCACCAACAGTCAGGGGGAGTCCCAAGCCTCTCTGGTGGAATATAGAGATCCGCACCCTACGAAGAGAGTGAAGAAGGGAGTTCAACAGCTCGAAAAGGTATAATGACTGGTCGATGTACAAAACGAAGCTCAGGGCTTTTAAGTATGCCGTACACAAGGCAAAGAGGTCCTCATGGAGATCTTTCTGTGGAAACGCAGAGAGTCTCAACGAGGCAAATCGCCTTCGCAAGGTCTTAAGCACAACACCGAAGTCTATGGGGAATGAACTCTGAGGGCATTTGCTCTATAGTGGTGCATCAAACGGAGCAAGCTCACAGTTCAATAACGCCGTTCAGAATATCAAATTCTCAACTGAGGTGGGCTATCAACTCATTTGAGCCGTTTAAATCTCCGGAGCCTGATTGCGCCCTTGCGGCTGACATTCAGCAGTCCATAGAAGTATGCCTATCATGGCTCAGAGAAATCTATAAAGCTTACGCTTCTCGTATGTTCCCTCCAGCTGGCGCGAAACTAGAGCAGGAAAAGTTTCGCATGTTAAGCCAAAGGACTATCGTCCAATAAGTCTTAACTCTGTCATGCTTAAGATTTTGAAAAGGATCATTGATTACCATATAAAAAAAATCAATAGATCTTGTGTTGATCTCGCAGTCACAGCACGCCTATGCCAGAGTTAAGTCGGTTGAGACTGCTCTTCACGTCCTCATTGAGCAAGTTGAGAAATCTCTTGCTCTAAAGGAATATACGCTTGCCGTCTTCTTGGACATTGAGGTAGCCTTCAACAACGTAAAGTGTAATGCAATTGTTGAGGCACTCTCGGTGCTACACGTGGATGAGCGGCTGATTGCTTATATTGTGCAGCTTCTTAAAAGTAGAGTGGTAATCTCTTCGCTGGAGAATGTCAGCGTAAGACGAGGAGTCAGTACGGGTTCCCCTAATGTGGAACATCACAGTGAATACTTTCTTTATGATACTGGACCGTGCCGGCGGCAAAGTGATTGCTTATATGGATGACATAGCTGTGGCAGTGTCGGAAAAGTATTTATCTACTCTATCGGAGAGGTTGAATCACTCTCTTGACATTCTTTCACGTTGGAGTCGTGAGTGCGGCTTGAATGTGAATCCTAGCAAAATGGAGCTAGTACTGTTTACAAGGAAGTACAAAATTCCCTTATTTGAGTTACCCAAACTAAATGGGGTCTCCATTGAACTGAGCCAGAAGGTGAAGTACTTAGAGCTTATCCTTGACTCGAAATTACTATGGCCCTACATTACAAAAAGAGCACGGAAGGCTTTCAATGCACTTTACTGCTGTAAAAAAGCCATAGGAGCGAATTGGGGATTACAACCTCGTACTGTTGCTTGGCTTCACACTGCTGTGGTTGACCGATTCTATTGTTTGGGGTGACGTTCTGGTGGCAGGGTGCCCTTAAGGCTCCCTGCAAGCGGCAGCTTGAAAAAGTGCGGAGAATGGCTGCACTACTTGTAACTGGTGCGCTCCACACCACCCCTACTAAGACACTATTTGTGTTACTTCATTGGCTGCCAACCAATCTACCTATCTTACAGCAAGCTAGTCTTGCTGCTGTGAAACTGAATTGTATCTCGGCATGGTATAGAACAGAAGTCGGCCATGCGAGGATTTTAGCCGAGGGAGTTCCCACTCCAGCGGGTGTTGACTACATCGCTCCGCAATGTCTACTAGACCTGAAGTTCACAACTCGCATTCCTGGTAGGGATGAATGGCGTGATGGCGTCACACTCGAAAGTGGGCTTATCCATGTGTACACCGACGGTTCAAAGTTTAACAATAGAGTCGGGTGTGGTGTATACTCGGATGAGCTGAATCTCTACCTGTCCCTCCGTCTACCAGATCACTGTAGTGACTTTCAGGCAGAGGTTGCGGCTATTTTTCAGGCTATTGACTGGCTTCTATATTGGTATTTTCACAGATAGCCAAGCGGCTATTAAGTCCCTTGCTGGTGCTTGTACAGTGTCTATCATTGTTGCTAAATGCCGTGCATCTCTTAAGGAGATATAGAGACATTCGGTTGTTCAATTGATCTGGACACCTGGACATAGGGGTTTTCAGGGCAACTGTGAGGCCGATGAGCTCGCAACGCTTAGAACCTTGTTACCGGAGGTCTCTTGCTCCTCAATAGGAATACCGATGACATCGGTAAAATTGGCCATCAGGCAATATTGAGGACGATAATCTTGAGGACGATAGGAAGTCCTGGGCAGAGGAATCATCCTGTGCGATAGCAAGGCAGTCCTGGTTATCCATGGATGCGCATCGCACCAGGCAGCTTTTAGGCTTAACTCAAAGCGCTCTGCGTTGCACTATCAGCGTTCTAACTGGCCACTGCCTCATAAGGCGGCACGCACAACGACTGGGCGTAGAGTTTAACTATTTCTGTCGGAGTTGTGGCTCTGAGGACGAGGAGGAATCCGTCTTCCATCTCATGTGCCAGTGCCCAGCTTTCGCAAGGAGAAGGTTGGCGGCACTTGGTGCACCCTTTCTCTCAAACCTGACGGAAAAATCCCTGGTCAATTTAAAGGCGATAGTTCGGTTTATCAAAGGAAGCAGATGGTTTCCTGATTTTACTGAGTAGGAGAGAGTCACTAATTTATTATGGCATCACAACGGGCCTTTCTTGTACCTATGTGTGCCGGTCAGCCGGTCTCTGTAGATCGGCAGCCATTTGGACCTAACCTAACCTAACGGCATATTTGGACTTGGACTGATCAGTTCGCTACAATTGAAGAAGTCACCGCTTCAATTTCAGAGGAGACTTCTACTCCCGGTGTTTCATTAGAACGTTCTTTTGCGCAGATTGGACCGATTCAACGTGGCACGCCCCGAAAAATGTCTAATCGGGGGCGTAAGCCTGTGAAAAGTGCCGTCTTAACCTCGCACAGCAAAGAGAAAAGAGCTCCGCGATTTGGCCGAAGAGAAACGGCAACGGTCTTTCACGCCGGCTAAAAAACCAATCAAACCATCAACACGGGCCAAAAAAATAACGTCAGCAAAAAGAACCGTCTTCAACATCATCTGAATCAAAAGAGGACTTCTGCATCATCTGTTTGCAAGCAATGTCTAAAAAATGCACAAAGTTTAATACAATCGCATGCATAGAATATAAACGTGAAGTGCAATGTGCCAAAATGACACGTAGCTTTGGATTTGTGCTATTTGTGAGCCCGATTTAGAATAGTTGAACCATTCTCTATCATTTCTAATCATTTAATTAACATTTTGGATCATTTACATTGAAATTTCATTCGACTTTGAAATATTCTGGCTTTGTGTCGAATTACTTCACTTAGCCCACATTTTTTCATTTGCTTCAAATTCAAAAATAAACACGTTTTGTTTTTGTATGGAATCTTGATATCTAATGATGCCAAAAGTTGTACCTGATCTCAAGCTTTATGAATGTACCAAGGATAGATCTAAGAAACTTCATTTTGATAATCTGTTGGCGAAAAACAAAAATGTGTGTCAAATTACGCTACATTACCCTATACATAGCATGTGAAAGTTTTAGTGGTATAAATTTGCGAATTGAATATATTAGTGTTTTTGAGCTATAAGTTTTGGAATAAAACAGAAGATCATTTTCTGTAGCTACCTTTCAAAAGAGAAATAAATTTGCAATTAAAAGAGCATTATTGCAGAGGGTGTAGTTAGTGTAGATATGACATTTAGTTTATTCTGAAATTTTCTGCAACTTCCATGGTTCTCTCCAAGCATACAAATTCTCAACGCTAAGCACTTTTCAAAGCTGTATATAATTCATTTTAACCGCAATTTACCTAACGAGCCTGAGAGAAAAAATCTACCTGCGCATCAAAAACAAAGAAAATGGCTTCTTTCAGTCAATTCCATTTTTTCCAGTTCGAGCTAATAGCCTTGACAGGGATGCAATTTTTTCAGCCTAAGTAATTAACGTTCTTTCCTTAAACACATTATTAAGCATTTAAATCAGTCATAGTCTGTTTTCTATGGCATGAACGCTCACTTTAAGTGCGTATTTTTAAGTATCTAAAAACCTCTGCGAATTGAATCTTTCTTTCCATATTTCGTCATAAGAAAATATTTTCTTTTTCTTCACAACTGAGAGTAGCCTTGAAACATATTCTCCAATAACCGCGTAGGATACTCCTTAAAAGCAGCTTTCAGCTCACGATATTAAGCGTGGGATATCTATTTACCCGAACCCATTGAAACGGAATTGAATTTCAAATTAAGACAAGCCGAAAAACATTAGCATTAAAATAACTAAATTTTCTTCGAGCATCGTTCATCGAAAATTTTCTTCTCGAATACATACTAACTTGGAATATTTAAGGATTATTTTCTCTCTCGAATCACATGCTGTTATATGCTTTTCTTCAGATACACAAACCACCTGCCATACTTAAACACAGGCTTGTCCTGAAGCAATTAGAATAATTGCAATCCACCCAAACACTACCTCTACTGAAATTCTACCTTCAAATCTCATCCAAGGTAACTACATGAGTCGAAATGTATTTGTCGGCTTTGCCATCGTTGATGGAAATGAATCTAATTACTGTTGCACGTATTTTCAACGTGTATCCAGTACGTTCTATACACGTGTATTCGAAAATATCTAAGAGACTAAATCAAGGATTCGTTTGAATGTAGATGTGATCGCTAAATTGAAGATGAAAGCTGATTTGCGATTCATCTAGAAATACATTGCTTTTCTTGGTATTGCTAGAGCTGTAAGTGTACCCGAGTTGAGCACAGCATGCGCACACACTTGTTTTCGAAGACCGAATAAAAGGACTAACATTCAAGAGCTTTTATTAACTTTCTACTTACTGAGATCTATGATGCTCATCAATGTGCTTTGCATGATAGCATACACGAATGAATATAGACAAGAAAATTGTCATCATCATCATCATCGACAACGTCATCTTTATCATCATCGCTCTCGATGTTTTGTATATGTGCTGCGTAAATACCATTCAATTAAGATAAGGGACCGACCAAAGAAGCTACGTACTCGAACCCAAATCTCCCAAAACTCAAATTGTCGTCGTTGACCCAAGTGATGAGCATTTAGTGGAAACATCTTAGATGTAATAGGCATATAAATAAGGACTTCATTAATTCCAAGGACTCTTGACATTTGAGAGCCAAGTATAATGAATGAAGTTTGGAAAGATGATACAGCAATTTAAAACTCAAGTGTGGGAAATATATGACAAACAGTTCGGAACGTTTCAACTCATGATAATTAATTGAATACATGTTAAGCTTTGAAAGAACAATAAGTTCCGTTAGGAGTTATTAGGTCTGTTCCCGTACTTTCAGTAACTGAATTTTACTGAATTTTCCTGAATCATGTGGTGGGGAATTTCATGAAAAGTACGGGAACGCTCTCATTGTATTTCCTGAAAATTGACAAGCGAAAGTGTCAGTTTTCGGTTTTTGCGAGAACAATAGTGATTATAAAGTCATCCTAAGCGGTAATAAATTATCGCCACAAAAATATTCGACCTTCATAGCAACATTACGCAAAAAAATATGTTGCTTGCCGCGCACATTTGAAAATATTTACTCCGTTTGACACTTCAGTATTTTTCAGTAGCTCAGACCCTACTGAAATTTACTGAAAGAGGGGAAATTTTCAGTTTTCAGTAAAACGGAGTACGGGAACAGCTTCATTGCAATTAATCACGATTAATCGCAATTAATCGTAGTACGGGAACAGACCTATTTCATATTATTAGCCAATATCAAATATTCAAAAAGTTCTTTTGTTTATGTTGAATTTGCCAGTGATTAATTATGTCTACGAATTTTATTTTTTATTAATTTATTTTATTTTTAAATAAATTTTATCATATCCAGTTTTACATTTGAGCATTTTCTGGCTGAATTACATCCTCTTAAAAGCTTTCATTATAATGAGTACTAGTTACTGAATGGAAATGTACTCTTCCCGCAGAGTGACACAAAAATGTCTCACTGAAACTCAACTGTTCTTTCCCTACTTTATGTTGCTGCATTAATTACTACTAGGAGCTATCGATCTCCACACACAACTTCGTTCAAAGCCTTTTCCAACTGATTTCCATTTTCTTCGCTCATTATGACAATGGGGGCTAGAAAACCGAAATTCTAATTTAATGACATTTTATTACATTCTGGATGTACGGTGCTACTCGAACAGTTCATTGTCATCATTTACAACTTTATACATGGCCACAAATGGAGGACGTAAGAGTAGCCAAAAATTTAATATGAGATATTTGGACCTGAAATGGTGATAAGTTTCGTTTGTATCAGCAAACGGTAACGTTTATATTCGTTCATTTGCTCATGATCGAGCCAAGCCTACTATGAAAGCAAAATTTAATAGAGCTAACTAGGTAGGTAGATAAACTGAAGTGGCTGTAAATCGACAAAGGACTGCCGAGAGACACACATAGGAACATTAGACGCCCGTTGTGATAGTAGTTTACTCGCCCGTAGTCACTAAAATCAGAAAACCATTTGCTTTCTTTAATAAACCTCACTATCCGCATATGGTTAACCAAGGATAGATCGGTCGAATTCAAGGGATAGAGTGCACTAAGTGCGAATACCTTCCTCCACGTCAGACCAGTTTTCTCTTCGTCCTCTGAGCCACAGCTTTGACAAGAACCGTTGACCCCTGGGCTCAACCATTGCGCATGCCTCTCTATGTGTGTGTGTGTGTGTGGGTTGGGGGAGAGGCGCATTGGCACCTCCAGGCACTCAGGTCAAAGGACCCATTGTACTCATTTCCCCCTGCCTACCATAGTTTCCCAGACTTCTTGATAAAGTCTAGGATCACTGATAGCGGAAAAGAAGCTATCCCCTGCATGCGTGCATTATCACAGTCAAAGCATCACAGAACAAATGCTCCGGAAAGTCAGCCTCTCCTAGGCAAGATGAACAGAGGTCATCCTGTACAACACCTGTTCGGTCATGGCCCTGCAAACTTTCCTACTCTTATTGAGCAAGAATCCTGCAGTCACATGGCTGGGTTCTGAAAGGAAGACCTTCGTGTGCCTGGCCACCCCAGCAGTCTTCCATTTATCTTTGTGAGCATAATCTACCCACTTTCGAAGAATGGCACGTGCAGATGCGGTCGGCACACCCAAGGCGGGTTCAGGGCCCCGTAGTGGAAGTCCCAAACATTGCTTCGCAATGACGTCAGCAATTTCATTTCCCTCAACACCACAGTGCCCCGGTACCCAGAGCAAATGCACCCTATTGAATCTGGCGACAGAGTTCAATCGTGCTCTGCACTCTTGGACAATTTTCCAGTTTGTCAGGGGTCTACGCAGCGCCATCAGTGAAGCTTGACTGTCACTGCAAATAGCAATGACTTTTCCCCTCCATCTTTCTTCAATTGCTCAACAGGCAGCTATCAGGATAGCAAATATTTCTGCTTGAAAAACCGAAACTTGCTTTCCAAGAGAAAAAGCCCACCTGTCATTCGATGAATGTAGATAGACACCAGCTCCAGATCTACCATCTGTCCTCGATCCGTCCGTGAAGAGGATCTTGAAAAATTTTTTCGTACACAGATCTGGATCATCCCAGATACTTCTGCTCAAGAGGATTACTTCGTACCTTCTTCCGAAGTCAAGGAAGTGCACCCGAGCGTTCGGAGGCATAGTGAGAATCGGAGAGATCTCACGCATCGAACCTACCCATAAGCCAAGCTGAACTAGTCTATGGGCAGAACTCATCGCCACACTCTGAACTTGAATGTCGAGAGGAAGCAGATTGAGAAGCGCATCAAGGGTTGCGCCCGGAGTAGTGCAGCGTGGATAACGTTTTTCTGGCACACAATAGCTTCACGATAGTGCACCAGTGATGCGTACGTGAACATCGGCCTGATTATTGCTGTGTAGATCCACATCACTACATGAGGCTGTACACTCCATGTGGTAGCAAAAGCTCTCTTGCACTACCCGAAAGCTTTTAAAGCACGAGTAAACTTCACTTCCACATGTTTCTTCCAGAGAAGTATTTGTCCAAGATTACTTCAAGATACTTGACTTCATCTGAAAGTTGAAGTGTTCAACCCTTCATGTTTGGAAGCACTAGTCCTCCCAGTTTTCTTTTCATGGTAAACAAAACAATTTTCGTCTTACCAGGATTCACTGTTAGGCCGTGCCTCGAACACCAGTTGTCAATCAGATCCAATGCACGCTGTGTATTTCTACATACCACATTCAGATCTTTACCAACAGCCAGTGCGGCCACGTCATCAGCATAAGCCTGCGCGTGCAGCCTTTCTTGTTGCAGTTCGTTTAGCAGGGAGTCGACTAGCATACTCCACAGGAGCAGTGATAGGACTCCCCCTTGAGGGCATCCATTTGTCGCCTCCGTTCTTAAGTAGCAGTCAGATCGAACTTCCGCCAGCAACCATATCTGCGTCAGCATAGCATGTATCCACTTAACTAAGACATCATCCACGCAACATCACATAGTTCCACAAAGGGCGCGCAATCAAAGGCCCCTTCAATGTTCACAAATACCCCCAACGCATACTCACCATTTGAGATCGCTCCTTCAACTCTGGCCACCAGAGAATGAAGGGCTGACTCGCATAATTTTCTTCGCTGGTGCGCCGTAGTACGTATGTGTCGCCGTAGTACGTATGTGTCGTTCGACAAGTCTCGCTAGGCATTTCAACATAAACGAAGTTAAGCTGATTGGTCTAAAGTTTTTGCGACACATTTCATCAAAAAAAAATCTTCAATTGGACCCGTATAAAATCTGCTTTCTTCTGAATTTTAAACCAGATGATTACAATTTAAGACGAAAAATTCGCGGTGCTTGATTATTATTTTTTTTGGACGAAATTTCATTTCACGAAACTCGACACTTCACCTAAGGATGACGAAAAATCTACTAGCTATCTGATTTTTTCAATTATTTTCCTGAAATAATTGTAGATGGTATCTTAGTCTAACGATAAGGTACGAATTAAATAGTCTAAGAATAAGAGATAAACCCAAAACCCAAGAGGGGCTGTTTTTTTTTTGCTGACGACAACAAAACAAATAAAATTAGCCTAAAAAAAGGACGAAAATCTAAACTTATATTTCTGATATTCTTATAACTTTATTCAACGTAATTGCACAATCAACGTTATTCTAGTTTTTATATGTTCTTTTTAATTTTGATATTTTCGTTGCTGATGAATTTTCAATTATTTTATTTATATTTTGTAATTCATTTACAGCTATATTAGATTAATTTAAAACTGCTCCGATTAACGGCGAGCTAGAATAGGTCCACTCTTGTAATCTCAGTCCTTCCAGTACTCTAAGCTTTTTAGCTGTCAGTATTTCTTCAGCTAGCAGCACCCTCTCCTGGTGCTACCGGTTCCCCAGCCTATCAATCTTATTTATTTATTTATTTCACCAAGCGAGGTTTACATGTATAGAAGAATAAAGATAGTACATGCATAAAATTACGAAACAAACTAAAAACTAATAAATAACGCATAAATAAATTAGTTACTAATAGATAACAAGTAAAGTAATAAATAAATGAAAAATAACTAAATGAATGACGGTTAAATACCAAATTTACAAAATATCTACGAATTAAATATACAATACATACTTATATATTAGTATGGTGGGGGAAGTTGGAGACTATGAAGAGAGAGCCTTGTTAATGTTATTTTCAAAAATTGCTTTAGAAATCGTAGGGAAAAGTTCTCACTCATGCTATTGAATAGCCTGCCTATTTATTGGCTCGTTTGCTGCATATGCTGTATTGCGTTGGTATTCAATAATTTTCATTAATTCATTAATTTTCTCGGTATTCATTAATTTTCTCGACGCAAGGGGTAACAAGTTAATATATTTAAGGCAATATTTGTATGGTGGTAGATTACTGAAAACATGAGGGTTCAAAAGATCTCTCAGAGCGAATAGTAGAAATTGCTTCTGAACAGACTCAAATCTTTGGCTATGAATTTCGAAAGCCAAGTTCCAGATAGAGCACGCATATTCAAGAAGAAGTCACATGAGTGAAATATATAAGGATTTAGTAGCCCAAAGATTCTTAAACTATTTGGCTCGTCGCTTCAGCACGCTTCCGCCAAGTACAGCGTCTAGGTTCTCTCGAGGGATGACGGTTCCACTTTAACACCAGTCAGGCCCCGAATGTTTCACCTCCATTGAGTTTAGGTTTTCTTTCTTCATAAATTTTTTCATTTTAGAAAATGGCGTTATCTTTTTCCAAGGTAGGCTAGCGTCACAGCTTCAAAAAAACATGAACACGCTAGCTTAGTTGGCGAATTATCTCCTCTCAAGGACAGAGTTGCATGAACTTTGAAAGGACATAATGATTTGCTTGTATTTTAGAAGTATGTTTACAATTATTGTCTTTTTGGAAAGTTAATGTTATTTTTAGCTTTCTATGTTCAATATTTAGAACTAAGCTAATATAAAATTAGTGCCTCCTTCTAAAATTTACTGCCTCTTTCTAGAACTTGTTGTCTTTAGCATGCAATAATCAGATTAGTTTCAAAAGTAGTCTAATTATCAGGAACTTATTATCCCATTCCAAGGCGGAAGTGATATGTTAACTTTAGGAGGACATAATGATAGAGTTTATTAGTAGGTGTAGATGTCTTTATATGAGTTGTTGCTTGGCTTCAAAGTCTGAAACGGCTTTGAAAAGACAAAATTTCATATATTAAAGGAGTAGTTTATGTAGTATTTATTTTTATCTTTTTTCTATTTTATGTTTTTCTGTTCTCTATTATTTTTACCATTTTCTCTATTAGTTTTCACCAGGATCTGGGTCGTCCCCACGTTTGACGCCAGACTGTGCAAGCTGATGGTCTTAGTACGTGGTACAGTTTAGAACCCGATCTAAAACAACATTTTTCAACGACACTTTCGCAACACTTTCACTTTAATCTCAAGCAGAGATAAACAATACATTTGCGAACTTTCTTTGATCATTACATCATCAAACAGTAGCCAGAAATTCCGTTGGAGCCTGGAAGTTCATTTTTCAACGAACAGCTGTATAAGCTTTGTATTACTATCAGTATGTAAAAAGGAATTCTAATAAGAAAAGACAATGAAATCAAGCAAATTAAAAGAGTAGAATCATCAAAATTAATAATACTTTCCAGTTTCAATAGTTTCTTGGATTTTCATTTGGTACTTATCCTCTCATTGGTATTTATTTCACAAGAACTATCTGTTTATGGGCATTTCTTTATGTCGCTGTTTCATCTTTCCCCCTCTTTTCTTGTGTAACAACTTTGGTGCAGTTAGCACCACAATTGGTCCGCTAAAATAACACGACACCGATGACTATCAGGTTTCGTACATCACGTGGAGCATAATGTGCTGGGTTAAATATTCTACCCTGGTGGCAGTTTCGTAAAACTGCCTCACAAGAAAGATAATATATGTTTCCAAAATATGCTGAAGATATGCAAAATGATTATGTGCTCAAAGAACACTGAAAATAGGCGGCAACAACATGTAGTTATAACCACACCAGTTGCGATTAAGAAAAATATCTTCTGCCAAGTCTGCCGAACAAAATCTGCTTATCTAGAGATCATATCTTAGCCTTTTTTTGATTATGAATTCTATCTACTACATAATTTTAAAGGAGAGATATTCAGAGAAGAGATTCGCAAAACATCAATTTAATCATATTTTTTCATGTTTTTCAAATGTTTATATCGGATTCAAAACCGTCATTACGCCTGAATTCGATAATAAAAAATGAACAAACAAGTTGAATTGAAACTACACTATGAACAGCCCACACTGGGCGCAGATATTTCACAGGCTATTTACTCAAATACTCTTCGAAATTTACGGACCTTGTAGGCCCTCAATATACAAACCGCATTTCAAAAGCACACAAAAACATATTTATGTCAAAAAATCATATCTATACTCAGCCAATTACCTCAAGTACAAACATTTCAAATAAATCAGATTCTGAATTTTAGTAAAACCTCTCTGGTTTGAGATTTCATTCACGTAGAACTTGTTCATATTTTATACTATATACTATCATTTAAAGTTACTTTATTCTATATGAAATATCAATCGCCATCACAATTCCTTTTCAATTTCCACAGAATGTCAGTATCAAAAGTGTTTCGAACGTTATAGCCTTCAACATTCTAAAATTCGATTGTTCCACAATCGTAGTGAATGACGAAGTAACTTGAGACTGTCGATGATTTTCTCAATCAAAACTCAATTGAATGGAAAATTAAACGTGTACCACAATATCGATAGCAGAAATACGTTAGTTCGGTTCTAGCTCGAGCCATCGATTGAAGACAAAACCAAAAATTTGGAAAGAGGTAGAATCTATTCATTCCAGAACGATTCTCGCTACATCAGAAAATCAACCAGCAAATATTCGACGAAGATCCTTAAACGGCTTCTGTCAAATTCAAAATGATTTTATCTATTCAGACTGCTGTTTGCTCCCGAAATCAACTGAATCTTTCAAATCATCTTAAACTAATACTACAAAGGAAATTTCGCAACACAAATGCTAAAAGACAAAGTTTGCTCTTACGTCGATTGTTTCGTTCCGGTGGAAATGGTGTTAGTAAGTTTCGCTTGGTTTTCATTCTTGCACTCTTTAACTTTGACTTTGATTACCCTCGATATGAATGAACAACAGCTTCCAGGGTCAAGAGACGTACTTGTTGGATTAATTCCAGAATTTTAGTTAACTTCGTGAACAAATATAGTGGAGAAGTAGACTAGAAACTTTCAAAGGTAAATATAATTTAGAAATGTTCAATTCCGGAGTATATGCAATATGACAAGTTTAATGAGAAATCGGAATTTGATGTTAAGATAGTTAAGCGAGTGGGGATAAATTTAGCTTAAATTTATTGTTTATTGAATTTGACTTTGATGAAGTAAAAGGTTTGAAACGACGTAGCTTTAAATTGAAATTTTATGGGAATTCCAAGTGCAGTGTTTTGAGTTTTCAAGTAAAAACTTATCACCGTCTATGATATTTTCGAACAATCATCAATCAATCAATCTATGGTATCATTTATCAAAACATTCATCAAAAGAATCAGTTAAATGTTTTGAACTTAGACATTATTGGCATGAAATTCAATCTTCTTATCAAACATTTTTGACTATTTTACACCTCCAAAATATTTATGGGATGATATCTAGCTCAAAACTAAAGCAATATGTACAAATTAGTGTAATCGTTATCTATTTTTCATGAAGACTACTTCATTGATTTCAAAGTACTATTGTATTTCATTTGATTATTTAGTAATCCACAATTACTCACCTCACTATCATTACTATGCAATATGAGCTTGAATCCAGGCAATAAATTATCCTCTTTGTTGACATCATCCAATGCCAGTTTTGCTGCTGGCATACATGCTTGACCGCCTTGCCATCCACCCTTGCCGGCTAATGGAAATATACCACCGATATGCAGTTCATCCGGTCGACCGTTTATTAAATCAGTTTTCAAACCAAAAACTAAAATCAATAATATCCAAAATGTCACAACACCACCACATGTCATATCCTGTAACGATAATAACAGAGAAAACTGAAGTGAGCCAACAAACAAGAAATTTAAGTTTGGAAAATTTATTGAACATTTCCTCGAAGTCAATGGTATAGGTTAAACAGTGAGAAAACTGAACAATTTTACAACTTTTGTATTACATGGCATGTAGATGAAGATTTATGGAGACATTTGTCCTTGGATGCACGCTGTAAAGTTCAAACTGAGTTGTTTGTTACAAAACAAAAATCACTTTAGGCAACATTCAAAGTTTTCCTTGTAAACAAGATCATTACTCAAACCATACTCTCGAGATACTTTTAATGTCTCATTTTATTCTCGATGAAAAATTGAGAGTAAATTTCCAAAGATACAAGAAAAATTTAATTGCCTCCGAGCGAATTAAATCGACACTTTAAGGTTCAATTGATCAAATTCATTTCTCGCCTCAATTCCCCCAACACCAGTGTCGTTAGCATTGATCCCGAATTAAATTTGAGCCCCATCAGCGAATGTTACTTTTGTAGCTTAGAGGTATGACTGAAGATATTCGTTTTATTGAACGGTAATTTTTTGACAGTTGAACGTATTAAGATGGATAACCACTTGAATATTTGATTCGCTTTTCATCATTTTTTCCACTTCGCACACACATACACATTACTCAAGCAACTGTGACCTTCGTTTTATATAATAACAATATCCGAAGAATCTTCCAATAAAAATTCGATTCTGTACACTTTGGAATTCACTCGGCACTCGCAATTTATTGAAAGTTGGTAGGGAAATAATAAAAATTTGTCTGTGTATGCATATATAAGTATAGGAGCGGGGGGTTGTAAGAAAAATATTTTCGTTCCTTGCCACGGATTATTGGTAAAGGAGAATATTTTCATGGCGAAGAGATTCATGTCAATCGATGATGTATTTTCTGAAATACACAAACACACACATACAAATGTTTTACTGATGGCAGTAAAAAAAATTTTAGAGTAGAAAATGGCCTATCACGAATATGGATGAGTGTAAAGGAGGTTCTGGCGGACGGAAAAAAATTCATCGAATAGGAGAATGTTGTGAGTTATGAGAACAAATTGGATAATGTATAGATATCTCGTTAGAGCAAATGGAAAATGATTTCGTCCTTCTTATTTTATGGAAATTTCCGTGATATATCGATAAATCTTTAGATTCCATTGATATTAAGTTTTGTTGAAAAACATGATTTACACTTTAATTGTTTGGTTCAGTGATGATATTCTTCTGTTTCAAGTTGATGGTTCAACAAATTATTGGTTCAAAAAGCTCAGCAATAGCCAGAGTCATTTCGTCTTTGAACACTCGACAGACTAATTTAGTTTTTAGATTTTTCGTTGGTAGAACACTATAGAAAGTAAAAACACAAACTATTTTTATTAAGACTTGATTTTTCAAAACGATAGGTCTTAGCCAAATAGCGTTTTATTCTTGACAATCATTTCCAAGTATATTTGTAATTTGTAATTTATTCAAAATCATTCATTTTACAGGCAAGATGCTTAGTTACAAAATGAATAAAAATAAAAATATTATAAAAAATTAATATGTAAATTAAAATTAAAAATAAAAAACACAATAAGAATAGAAGAACAAAAATTATATAATACTGTTATTATATAATACTGTAAAGTAAAAATAGGTAATAAAAGGACTATGGATATAATAATAAAACAGCAAAATACAAAAATACAGGATAAGAATAGAAGTAAAAAATTTGAATAGTAAAAATAAAGTAAGTAAAAATAAGAAAAAAAAGGATGTGTAAATAAAATGATTAAGTAGGCGAAAAAAGTGCACTACGAACTAAACTTTTGAAAATTGTAATTGACTGCGGGAGAGAACCAAGCTGAAGATTATTATTAAACGCTAAACAGGCGAATGAAAAAAAAAACGTCAGTACGTGCAAAAGGTACATTGAACATTGAGGTGTCCCCGCTAGGTCTGTCATGATGGCGTGGCGTAAAAAAAACACGTCAAAGATGAAGATAAATAGCCGCAATAAAGTTTAAAAAGAAAACATTCATCGAGGTAAACTCTGCGCCGGTCAAGTCGAGGAATATTAAGGGCTGATAAACGTTCACTGTAAGGACAAAATGGTAGGTTGTACTTGAAAATAAGGCAGCGAGTAAACCTTCGCTGGACAGATTCAACCGCCTCAGACAAATAACAGAAACGAGGACCTCACACTGCAGAACAATACTCAAGGATAGAACGAACAAGGGAAAGAAAAAGACTCACACAAGTGGAAATTTTGAAGGAGTTGGGCATACACGTATAACAAAACCAGCGATCCGGGACGCCTTACGAGTGATAGTACGAATATGAATATCGAACTTTAGCTTCCGATCGAAGGTAATACCGGGATCAGTAAAATGATCCACAACTAAAAGGGTGATGTCACAGATAGAGTAAATAAACTCAAAAGGACAAGGCATCAATGTAAAAGACATTGAGTAACATTTGGAGATATTCAAGGACAAGCAATTACGGTCACACCAGGAAGCAAGACGATTCAAATCGTTTTGAAGAGCAATATGATCGGAAGGAGCATTGTTAACACGAAAAACTTTCAATGCTGCAATGAAACTTAACAACAAATATTAACGCTTTAAAAATTTGAAAAGTTTTGAGTTTGGTAACCCTAAAATTCTTTTCACCCGTATAATTTCCAGCGCAGTGATTCAATCGAAACGAAATTTACTGGTTGGGTTTAACTTAACGTGAAGCAGATTTGGTATGTATTTTGCTTTGCTGCTGACACAGGCTAACCAGCATTAGCCATTTCCGTAAATATTGCACCAACAGATGCTTCAAATTACGTTCTCACATGCAAAACATTTGCAATAAAAATAAGGAATCAATTTTTAAATTTTCCGAGTTTTGAACATTTTTCGGATGGCTGCCTCAAACAACGTTTGACCGCTGAAATTTTCGATGAAATCCTACGAGGACATAAGCTGATAAAGGTTAATTTGATTTAAGTACTAGCTTGTTAAGGTAAACTTATTGCGGCTTCGTTGGGAAAGTGTTGTCAGCACTGAACATTTTCATCATTTGTGTTATAGTTGAGTTTTGTTGCTTTGGATAAGGAATGGTTGATATGATTGTACAAAACAGTGTATTACGTCTTTCCACACTTTTTTGTCACTCAAAGACAATTTCTTCGAAAATTAGTTTTCTAGCGGTTCTGATGCGCTAGAGTTTTTATACTTTGTTTAGTTTTAATTTATGGTGTCTTTTTAGTTTTAATTTATGGTCTCTTTTCGTTTAGTCTTTAATTGGATTTGTATCTGTTGATTTAGACAATAAATAATAATAATAATAAATCTGCAACATCACGCTAGTCATGTACACCACAGCAAAATTGCATGACAAAATGACACCAGACTCCTCCTGGGAAGACATTCGCATCTTCAATGCAAAATTCCATTCCCATGGAAACTCAGACGCGGAGTCAGCAAAAATAGTCCACAAATAGTTATGCGACATATGACTTGGCCCCCAGTTCCCAGATCGTGGTCGAGTTATTATCAAATTGTGTAAAGAGTACGGTTTTCTAAACAGTTAGTAATAAAGTGACAATAAAATGTTTATTGTAAAAAAGTAGTGGTTTGGTGTTGTTTCTTAATAATATATATAACAATACGAATGTCGCTATGCTGCGTCCACGATGTTTCAATGAAAATATTGAAACTGTTACATAGAGTGTAGATGGAAATCTAAAGGTAATTAAAAATTAGTGAGACCACTTTGAAGAGAATTTGGAAGATATTTCCACGCAAAGTCCATTTGATTTAAATATTACTGAAAACAGACAGGTCACTTTGCTTGGCTAGCGGAAGTAGTGTCATTTGAATGGTTGAAACTGAGCTAGATTTTTGGAAACAAATTCTGATCAACGACGGGACTCATGTCACACTCTCAAACGCCGTCAATAGAGAAATTTATCGCTATTAGGGCACCGATAGTAGTTGCATAATTCACAGAATATCACTGCAGCATGAGAAAGTGACTGTTTGTCCAAATCATCATTGTGTCATTCTTCCTCAGAGATGATGAGACATTATATGGCGAAAAAATAAAATTTCGTTCATTTTTTAAAAAACGTGACTAACTTTTGTGTTTTTGTTTTTCAACTTTTTTGTATAAAACTACGTATTGCAGCATTTCAGGTATAATGTACACTATTTTTTGGATAAACAAACAAATATACATTGAACTATTTTTAAAACTTTTGAAATTTTCACTACCAAATTTTACAGCCTCCAGTAAATCAGTTTGACAAACCAGCAAAATAAACTACAGAAAATTACAATTTTTCCAATATTTTTCACGGAAAACACTCAAAAAATCACTATTATTTTGCGGTTTGTACCCAAATAAATATCGAGGCTTAAGCAAAACTCACAAGAATTACATTAAGCGACCGGTGGCTGCCGCAGAAAAGTTGAACTGCTTCTGAGCTTCTCTAGCTTTTTTTCGATGCAGGGTTTGAAGTAATCTAGCTGTGAGTAGGAAGAGTTAAATCAGGAATAATACTCGAATAAGTCGTAGCAATAAATATTCTGCAGTCATATGCATGAATTTTCAAACAGGTATCTAGTTACTCTTTCGACCACAAGAAGATGTTAGGCTGAGGCTTTTATTGGTCGTGTAATAGCTCTCCAAAGACGGGTTGTGAGCACTTCTCGACAGTTGTCTATTTTGAGCTACTAAGCGAACTATGACTTTCAAAGCTCCAACTCAAAAAATTAACGATAACCACTCTTTACTCTCATCAGCGCAAACGTTCAAATGAAGATTTCTTCCAATGTACAAAAAATTGTTCTACCAACAATTATAATAGCCTACCCTCTTTGATTTTTGATTTCTAGCGGCAGTTCCTTTGTACATAAATAACTTTTCTTATACTGTGAGACTATTTCCACGCCGCCCACCACTGACTTTCACAATGGTAGTAGAAAGTAACGAAAAACTAAATTTCATTTATCTTCTGTCTTAAGCATAGTACTGTGTTCGATTTCACGTGAAATTTTCATACAAAATTTCACGTGAAATTCGTTTCGGCGAAAATTTAGCTTGAAAATAAGCAAGATTGGTACTCTGTTCTTAGCATGAAAAGTTGCTTCGAAGTTGCTTTGTGTCTCTATGACATGTCTCCAATCATTTCACGCCAATTTAGTTTGTGCAGTTCATTCCTTCGAGCTAAAAAGTGACATTTAGTGTTTCAATTTGAAAATTGAAAATCGATCGAAAATTGAAATTATTGACATTTTATCCATCCGGAATGAACAGTGTCTCTGCTTTTCTCCATTGCCAAAATGTTCGCTCCAAAGAATGACCAGATAATGGAGACATGTCAAAATTTAGCTTCACTATTAGCTCAGTACCAGCTTTTATGTTTAAACTTTTCCATTTTTACTACCGATGCTGACTGTGAACATCGTAAATTTTGAGATCAATCCTGTGACTTGTTTTGGAGTCTTGGACGGATAGTTGGTCTGTAGCAACGTGCAGTTTTAGTGTTTGCCACTGGTCACCGGTACATAGTTGGTTGCTTTCTGTCAGTTACCAGTCGAATATAAACATCACTTGGCTTATGTTTATTTTCAGACAAACAATAAATGGCAGATGAATTTACTGCACCATTAAGAAAACCTGTCACATCAAGTCAAATAACCACCGGGCAGAACGGTTTTGGTTGGGAGTCAGCTTTCAGGTGCATTGCTGAATGACAACGTAATAAATTATCTTTTGTTGATGTAGCGAATTTTTTGAAGTACCCCTACTGGCTGAGAAGGCTTTGGCTGTTGCTATCATAAATCCTGTACTTTATGTTATGAGCTGTCATTGCTGTCCATATAGTTTGCACCGTATCAGACTTGTTGTTCAGTGCTGCTCAGGTGCTTTAAAAAGATGTACGTTGATTTGAATTTCTCCGCCAGTTGATTGAACTAATCTTCGAAGATAATGTGACTTCAGCTCGATCATACCGCGTTTAAGTAATTGATTTGCATTATCAGTATAGGCCATGTTTTTTTTGACATTTACTGCGTTCCTCCAGGTTAAGTTGTAAAGAGAGTTGCCGGCTACGCGGTTATCATTAAGCCGCCAGTTTGGATCCATTTACCACCCTCCGCTGGCTTGTTAGAGCTGCAAAGTGACCGCATTCCAAACTGAATCAGCTGACTCAATGTGACGGTACACCTCTGCTAGCTCTTGAAAGTGATAAGAACCAAAAATCTTAAGGCGTTTATTATTTAGAGCCAGACAATAGCAGAGAGTGTGCTCGATGGAGTCCTCTTCCATCTCGCACCTCTTGCCTAAATTGCTGGATCTCAGTTCCATTTTAATCGCATGAGATTCTAGACAGTGCCTTGTTAGCAAGTCCACCGTCACTCTCAAGCAGACTCTGCTGATCTTGAGTAGTTTTCTGCTTTAGATTAGATCAGATGATGGCCAATATGTCTTGACTACCCTGCACTCCATCCTGTGTTCCCATTCGGACTTTAGTTAGGCCCATATGGCAGCATCTGTTTTGCTAGTGGAGGTAGCAATTGACAGTGATATAGTGATGCTGGAGCTATTACTAACTCCTGAGCCTTTCTTCGCCAATTCATCGGCTTTTTTGTTGCCTATGACCCCACTATGCCCCACCACCCACATAATCCGGATAGGACTATGTTAAGGATTGCCTTTTTACTAGGAGCCACTCGGCAAGCATTAACAGTTTTTGAAAAACTTCTGTAAGACGCAAGAGCAAGAATGGCTGCCCTGCTGTCGACGTAAACTGGCTTTGGTTTGTTTGATGTTCCGCTAATGAACTCAACTGCCATGCTTATAGCGTTTACGTCAGACTGAAAGACAGTAGCATGGTTCGACAGACTACACCTCAGGTGTAGATTCAAATCCGCAGCAAAAACGCCCAATTCAATTCCTGAGTCCGTCTATGAACCGTCCGTGAAAATCCAGACGACACCATTGGCGGCAGCTCTTTTTTTCTTCCAGTCTGTTCTTGTGGGTATCTTGGCCTGGAAATTCCAGCCAAGATCTATTATTTCGCTCATTGGTCCAAGTCTTCAGCAACGAGCCCGAATATTCGGAGGCATGCTTTAAGAATACCGCTGTGGCCCCACTGATTTGAATCCTTCCACATGCCGGAGTTTTCAGCTCCTATTACCACTAATCCCGCGGTTCTAAAGAGGAATCAATCGAAGGAATCAGTACCAGAACCATTTCCAACCTGGCCGTTAGGGCGGTTCCTAAAGCGGCCGTAATACATATGCAAACCTAATCTTTGCAGTCTTCTTAGCTCCTTGATTCTTTTTAGCTACTCTCCGCTTCCTCCCGCCGGACGATCGCTCCATACACCAAAATACACCTCCATACACCGGTGTATGTTCCTCTAAATTGTTTAGATTTTTTCCACATATTCAAATCCACTGCGGTAAATCGTCTGTTGCACAGTTGAAATTCTTACTGACGACGAAATCAAGCCACATCATACAGTTGGTTACTAAAATTCTTTAGTATACCGCTTTTAACTTCATTATTATTTGATTTGCCTTTGATTTAATAAACCACGTCAGCACTTATCTATATAATGCCTCAGAATTGAAAACTTTACACTTGGCCCCCAGCATATATGTAGTAGGCTGTTCTAACAAAATTTATTTTCATTAGCAAATCAACTCTCATCATCATCGTACTAATAGACATTATTTTCTCTTTCAAATCCACTTCACGACAGGTTTTTAGTATCGAAAAACAACAAACAAATCTCTGTCTGCCTGACAACCGATCCAATCTTGAATTTCTGGAAAAAAACTGATTACATTACTGGCAACAACAAAAACTCGCACTCAAGCCTACAGCATTGATTTTTCCAAAAACCAAAATGGAAATTGATGACCAACCGCCCCAGTGTCTGTGGATAAATTTACTCAGCATACGACTAAATATTTCCTTAGCGCTGACTGCAGCAAGTCAGAACACGAGACGGAGGAAAAATAAACTGACAAGTTGATAGACAAACAGACAGACGTTGCCATTTTGGCCTGTACGAATATTTTTCACTGTGCTCTATATACATTGATCCATTCGCAAAAATGTTCGCTGGCATTTTCGTCCTGGCAATGATACTATTGCCGCTATCAAATCTATCTTTCGCTGAACGGTTTTAATGGGTTCTCTGTAATGGACGGGCATTTTGACTTGCTTTTGTCCGATGTAAGGGCGAAAGAGCACGTTTTATGGTCGGCAATTTCCATATGCCAATTTGTATTGTCGAAGAGAATTTGTAGCTAACGGGTTGATTGAAAATCAGTAGATATATAGATTTGGATTAGGTCTTTCAGCAGTTTTAAGCGGAAAAACGTAGGTTTTTCGAATGTTGTTGAAGAAAATGGGATGTTTTTCTATGCTGTGGTTTTATGATTCTGGTATCATCTCATTTTTATTTCTGTTTTTTATGATTCGTTATTTGCATCGCTTTACTTGTTTTGAATTACTGAATCAAAATAGGTGGTTACTCTTGAAATGAAAACGATTTTTTTTTATGCTGGTATTTCCAGATGGAGTTTGGATTTTCAATGATCGAAATTGATTGAAAATATGTTTGTAATTTGGTTTTTTTGTGTATTCCGTGTAATCAATTCTAATGCATTGATATGATAAAATTCTAAAATTTTACTCGTTTTTAAACTCAAGGTGAAATTTTCGCGGAACCAAATTAATTTATCTTTAAATTCACATTTTGAGTATCTGAAACTTAATTTTTCGTGCAGACCCACATTGGGCGCCAGAAATCAATGGGGGAAACCGCTCACTGGTGGAGTTAATTTGAACTAACATCTTTCAAGAAGTCATAATTTGTATCATTCCTGCTTTTGATACTCGTAACTGCGATTAAATTTCGAATAAATGAATATCTATTGAAATTTCCTTAACAAAATATATTGTATTCAGGCAGACAAAACGTATTTGTAATTATTTTAATGTAAAGAAGAAGGTAGATTGCCCTCAAAATATCAATATCTGTCAAGAAATTAAAATGTATCTAGCTTCTAAAATAAAAATTGATTTTTATATTAAAACATTTTTTTACTAGATAGAAAAAAATTTGGTTCACATTAAACAATTTAAAATTACTAACAAGTCAAGTTTCAATTTTATCAAATTTATAGCTCATAAGAAAGAAAAACGCTGTATCTGTAAAAACATTAGATTTTTAAAATTGTGTATAAAAAAGAATGTGTCTCTGAAAAGTCAGATTATCAAATTCAAGTCCCATCTGTTCGGAGTAGGGAAACAAAGAATGCTGATCGAAAGGAATCTAATTTGAGATTCTATAAATAGGCTCTACAGTCCAGTGACCTAAAAGGATAAGCATATATAATAAAATTTGGTAATTCTGATTTTTGGCTGACTTGTTTATGATGTTGCCCCAATGAACAACCCAAGTTTGCAACCTTGAATGCCGAACGTTTTGGCCAGTTTATGCCATAAAGGACCTGTTTTATGATAAAATATATTCAGTAAATTTTTAATATATACTAAATTTGCTACAATTTGAAAAAAATGTTTCCGTGGAGCCGATAGTTTTCAAGATAGAGTCTTTCAAAGTTTATAGTTTTAATTTAACATTTTTAAAAAATTAGCAAAAAACAATGTGAAATAATAATTTTAGTAAAATATATAATAAAACATACATCATCACAACACACAACAATATAAATGAATATACAGAAAAGATTACAACAATATAAGGGTTTTTTTGTAAAGGAAAAATAAAGTTCAGGTGCTTCCCACTCCCAGCACTGCACTCTTTTCCCACCATTCCCCTCCTCTCAAACTCCCTAGAGAGGGTCTTTGCATCACATTTCATCTAACTTTTCAGTTATCAGTCTTTACCTAGTGTATCCCTTGCAGTTTATATTCAAAATCCACAAAATGTCTAAGCCCAGTCCCAGTATGAGTTTGTGTTTCATAGACAAGGAAACTTTTAGTCAAGGTGAAGTGCGGTTAGTAAAGGAAAGGAGTCTAAAAAACCCTTCTAGCACAAAGTGTTTTTCTTAAAAACTAAAAAAATGAATCTTTATTGAAAGGTGTTAATAAGTTATCTGTGCACAGTGCTTGTCAGAAGAGATATATAGGTAACAACCCGAAGTTGATCCATGTAGCTGTTCGCCGTGGAGAAAGAAGTTTGACACCATCAAGACCAACGAGATAGGTGTCCCAGCTGTTTAATTTTAATAAACACGGCTTTCGCTGCGGAAATAAAATAACTGAAAAGTATCTTGTTGCTCAAAAGAAGAAGAAACTAGTAAAAAGGCACAATGTCATAAATGTAGAAAATTTGTCTCTGAATTTAACAATCTTGAAAGCAGCTGAAATGCGTTTTCAAAAAGTCCAGACACACTCATCTCTAGAGATTATTTTCGATTTCAAAAACTATGGCGCAGGTTCCTCAAGAGAAGTTCTTGTCAAACGACCAAAACAAAAATCGTTTCATTAACCTACTGACAACAAAAATGAGAAATATCAACATTCAAGTACTTCAGGCAGAGGAAGATGCTGATAGACTCATCATCACTACAGCTGTCACTGTTGCTTCTTCCTACGATGCAGTAATAGTCGTTGGTGAGGACATTGACTTGCAGATCAATACAACTGCAATTGCAAACTAAATAAAATTTTACTCAAGCAATGTGGAAGAGAAAAATCATCAGATGTCGTGTATTCTAGCATAAGCTCCTTAAAGTCCTCATTGAAACCAGAGATTTTCCTTTTCGTTGTGACTCAACATCCCGTTTTTTGATCAAGGAAAGATGCAAATAATGAAAATTGTTGAAAGAAATCCAAGCCTTGAAGCGAAAGTCTCAATTTTTCTCAATACCACCTCTACATCTGATGCAATAGTAGCAGTAGGAGAACGAATATTAGTTGCTTTGTACGGAACCTTGATGAGCTGCGGTACCAGCCATTTGCGAGGGTAGCGGCGAAAACCAGCTTTAATCTGTCCAGGATACCTCCTTTACGAGATGCTGCTCAACGGACCTACTATCAGGTACAAATTGTCCTTGAATTCAGTTCATTTATAGAAAACGTTTGTTTTATCATTTTCTTTATGACTATAACACTTTTACAGATGCAAACGTGGCTGGGAGTAACACTGAATCCGCCCTCCTCGGGGTGGATATCCACGTCACAAGGCCTCAGCTCTAAAATGATGATCAGAGATGCAGTCCCACAAAACCTCTTACGGATGATTTCATGTGGCTGCTACAAATCTTTTGGGAACACGTGCAGATGCAGCAAGGGCTCCTGTGACAACGTGCAGGATGCCGTACTAGAAATATTCTTCCATTCCCCAGACAACATGATGGAGGATGTTTTGTGGGTACATCAGTCACAAGACGCCAATGACACATTGAGATCCTTCGATCTAAAAACGGACGAACCTCTACCCTTTGAAAAGTTCAAAATTATTTTAATTGTTGTAGGTATAATTCTCATTTTCTTTAACATCCCATAACGTTCACACAAGGCATCAATAATATAATGAACAGGAGGTAGGCTAAATTAGGTTGTACTGGCTGGCACAAGGCCTCACATAGACCTACTGGTCCATATTGATACCAGATAAATGGACCTCGAGAAAAAAAGTTTAGTCCAAGCGGCCATCAAAAGCCCCGGACCTTTTCACGAACTGGAGGATGTTCTTCAGCTTTTGCACAGCCGCGTGCGAGAGATCCACCAACCAGGGCTCACCGAAATATCGCAGTCTAGTTTTCCACAGTACCGGGCAGTGACGCAGAAGATGTTGGATTGTTTTTCAGATCCCCGGCTCTTGACACATCTTACAGGTGTCGCTCGTCAGGAGTCCCATTTTCATAGCATGTGCTGCTACAAAACAATGGCCAGTAATGATACCAACGAGTCGTTTGCAGTCAGTCCTCGTTAATTCGAGGAGGTACTTAGTGGATGCGAGATTGTATGACCTCCACATGATTTTGGTTTCACTGCAGGTCTGAGTTGCACCCCATCTGCGCGTCGCACCCTGGATCAATGAAATCGCTGAATTGCGACACATCGCTTTCATGTGCAGGCGCTGAGCAAAGTGAGTCAGAAATAGACCGCAGGTTGCCGAGCTTTCTGCAGCCCACACGGCAGCAAAAAAATGAATTGGCCAAAGCCATCATGGGGAGCAAGCGCTACAAATGCCAAGCCCTTTGCGAGGAGGTCAATTTAGACCCGTGTAATGAGGGGTACAAATTGGTTACCCGCAGACTTGGTTGTATGTAGTCTAGCGCTCCCAAAGATGTTGCAACCTTCGAACGCACCGTCAGCTCGCTGTTCCCGGCGCACGCGCTAAGGAGGACGGGCGGTAGTATCACCGGTCAGGGGGGGAAGGACGTTTCTCTCTTTACGGAGAAGGAGCTGATCATCGCGGTGTCTGAGATAAAAAACAGGAAGGCCCCGGATCTTGATGGAGTGCCAGTCGAAACCCTTAAAGATGTAGAGGAGAGTCAACCTCGGCAATTACTGGACTTATATAATTCATGTTTAGTGGCATGGGTATTTGATCATTGATAAAGGAAAGGGAGATTCGGACAATCAGTCCGCGTGCCATCCACTTTGCATACTGGACCCGGCGGACAAGCTACTCCAGCGATTGCTGAAGCCACGGCTGCTGTCAGCAATTAGATCAGCCGATAATTTGTCCGACAGATAGCATGGCTTTCGAAAAGGGATTCTACTGTTGATGCCATCTTAGCAGTGATTGAGACGGTAGCAAGACTGGAGAAGGCATGCCACAGCGCCTAACCGATTGTTCTGCTAGTGACGCTAGATGTTCAATATGCCTTTAATTCAGTAAGGTGAACATAGCTTTCGCATTCCTGACTACCTGTTAGTCATGATCGGGGACCACTTTAGGGACTGTTATTCGATACCGACGAAGGTGTTTGGATGAGGCTTGTCATCTCACGGGCAGCACAGGGGTCTATCCTCGCCTGAAAATACCATTGGGTATGTTTTTCGTGGGCTACGCTTACGATACGGCAACAGTAATCACTTCGAGAACTGCCAACTTAGCCCAACTCACACTTAATCAGGTCATGAGGAGGGTGGAACGGTGAATGGCCGACCATGTCCTACAGCTGGCAGTGTGGAAGACAGAGATCTTCATCCTGGCAAAACGGAGGATACCGACTGTCATCCTGATGAGAGTGGGCTCTGCAGAGGTCCAGACGAGTAAGTGACGAGGAGTGACGCTGAACACTAAGCTGACCTACTGGGACCACATCCGTCAGATATGTGACAATGCTCTGAGCCGTCGGCTCGCTGAGCAGGTTGTTGCCTAACATCTATGGAACCGGTGATACGAGACGGAGGTTGTAAATGGCTACAACCAATTCCATTTTGCTTTACGGGGAGGAAATTTGGGTGGATGTACCCCGATCAAAGAAGTTTCGAGCGCCAGAGGTACCCTTACGGTGTCGGAAGATGCGGTGCTGGTAGTTGCGGGAGTAATCCCGATTGATCCACGATTAGCTTGGTCATGCTAGAGTCGATTGTGGAATAGATGCTGCGTAACGAAGCTACGACAAGATACGAAGAACTAACGACAATATCTTGAGGCGATTAAACAAACAAAGAAAATTGCTCAACATCATCAAAAAACCTAAACTGAAATATTTCGGTCACACCATAAGAAACCAGAAATACCAATTACTGCAACTCAAAATACAGCGGAAAATCACAAGAAGACGATCAGCAAGAAGAACATGCAAGAATGGTTCCGGTATTCATCAATAGAACTTTTACGAGCGGCAGTACAGAAAGTTAAAATTGCCATAATCCTGTCCAACACAGTCTCAACATGTGTATAAAAAATACTGCGGACAAAGCGAGAGGAGGGTTGCCTTGCGACCCACCAGCTGTGGTAAATTTTGAAGTAGGCAGGCACTGATAGGTGGCCAAGTAAGGCCGGGTTAAAGTAATGTGAAAGACCTTTTTAGTGAGTAAAAATCTTACATAGCCTGTGGTTGGTTAGCCCAGGTATCTTTTGGAAATTTTTTTGGCCATCCACAACGAAAAATAAAGTTAAAAATATTTAAATTACATTAAGATAGGCCGATAGACACTAAAGAAGAAGGCAGATTACATTCGAAATACCAATATATGTGAAGAAAATAAAATAAATCTACCTTCTAGAGGAAAAATTGGTCTTGTAATATTTTTAAAATAAAGTATTTGTAATATTTTTATTGCTTAATTTATTTCAGCAAAACCAAAATGAATATTTTAAGAACTTTAAGAAATAGCTTGTAAGCAACATTATAATCTTAAATAAATTAAATTCAGCAGTTTCCTACTTACTACAAATACCACTAAGTCCAACTTACATCAGTATTTAAATATACTTTATTCCCCTATATTTTATTATGTAGGGCCATGTTAACGCGATGTCAAAGCTTTATTTAATGGCAATGTGCCGTTATTCAAACTCAGTTTTTGGATTTTTTTAAAAAATATCCTGAAATGCTGGCCGAAATGAACGTCATTTTTTTTTATTTAGATCCTTCTAGTCATCTATCTAAAGCATACGTAATCACATTCGCAGATGCACTGTTAGCCCATGAAAATCCAAAATTTAATTCACTTTTTTTTCGGTGAAGCAGCAGATATTTTTTTTTGCTTTCAATCGACCAACAAAACTGACCATAGCTCAGTTCTAGTCACAATCAGCTTCTGTATTCTTTGGTCCTTATTCTCAATTCATTCCTATACCGAAGGCATTAGAGCAACGCCAGCAATCCCTCGAATTGATCCAATCAGTTATCTTTTGAGATGAACTAAAGCTCTCCAGTCGACCGATTGACTTTAGTGTTGAATCTGTACGATGAGAGTTCATTCGAAAAAGTTCAATTTTAGTTCTACTATGAGCCATGTCCTTGTGTCTTATGGTTTTCGTCCAAAAAGTGTCCTTCTCGAAAACGAAATAAAATGAGAGTTTGAGCACTGGAAAAAAAACGTAGTTGCTCTTGTTCTTGCTCAAGAACCGATGAAACGAATTCTTTAATGAAATCCCGTTTAAAAGGTTACACTCCGAGTAATCGAATAGAATCCAGTCTCGGATATAGCACCGAGTCCCAGATCGATCAATGTGACTAGTGAATGTCCTGTTGGCTATGATGGTTGGATGATTGAATATGTGCTGGATTTTGTACTTAGCGTGTGTGTCTGTGTGTGAATTGTTCAGCAGGTGGATCAGTTCAAAAGGCCGAGAAATGAATGAGAGGAAGAATCGATGAATGGTGGTGATTGTGACTACGATGATGAAGATGGTGATAGTAAGGCTGGTGAATTTTTATGGAGTACTTGAAGCGTCTTGTGTGAAGTGGAAATAGGATATGTGTTGTAATGTTAGCAGTGTATATAAAGCGGTGAAGAATGCGAGGTGTCATTTATTGGTAGTTTGGACGACGATGAGAAAATTTATAGACGAGGATAGTATGAGAGTGAAAGAAATTGAGAGAAAACTAGATGAATTCATATGATAGGAACAGTAATTATAGCTGAATTTTCTAAGAGATAATCCCTCTATTTTCGTAACTTCTGTTTAAATCACAAAAAAACGAATCGATCTACTCAATTCAACATTTTGTTAGTAGATTATAACCACGAGCAATATATCTTTTTTCATGCACAAAATTTATTAACGAATTTCGTCACTAGCTTACAAAAATCCTTGTCATTTCAATTTACGTCCACAAACTGATATTTTCTAGGTGGACTGTATTTCACATGACGCTTCTTTGTTTTCAATGCAGATGAATCATACTGTACAAATCCAAGCTGACAGACATCTTGTAAAATATTCATGATTCTGTTGGTTGGCACTCATGCAACGTTCGATAATGCATTCAACGAAGAATACGGCACATTCTCATGCCAGGCACTTTCAACGCATGTATGACATTTAGATTTATCGAATGTAATTTTAAAATCAATGATTCTATGCCATTCAAAATTGTTCGGATAATAAAATGTTTATTAGGCTATGAAAATAGCGTTGAAATTGTTACAAAACATATTAGATGAGGTTGGCATTAGGATGCGCTCGTATGGTCTACACTTCAACCTAGTCTCACCTGACATCCGTTCCGACCCATTTTATTATCAGTTGCAAGGATATTTCAAAGCATATGCTTTGGCACGTGTCCCATTTACATGCTGAATTACTTTCATCCCTCGTTCCTATTCGAAATTTTCTACAGCCTGCTATAGTGTCGCGTGCGTCTATCTTTCATTTTCTTCCCGCTCCATTACACAAGCGAGTGACTGAGTGGTTTATATCTTGGCCATAGAATTTATCGTCGTCGAATTTGTCGTTTTGTGAGTCTCAAGGTGCGGGAAACACCGAGTTTGATTACATCCAAACCATTTGGAATGTTTCCCGTAATTTCTTTGCCGTCGTCTTGAAATCTAGCAGCAGATCGTAATGCCTCCTAGAGTATTCGGTGGAGTTGATGTGTCTTGGTGTCTTCAAATGCAAAAGGACCACATTTGTCATCGAAATAACGCGTCTGATTGATGGGTTTTTATATGAGCAATGGGAGAAGTACACTCTTAATTTTGAATGCGTCCCACCTGACTCAATTTATTCATTGCCAAAAAGCAGTTTTCGCAAAAAAGCTTCGTTCACCCTCATCATAACCGTAACCACTGTACTAGGCTTTCCTTTTAAGGCAAGGAAATTTTCTATTTCCGTACACCAAACACATTTCCAACGATTATCTTCAGAAATGGAAGAATGAAACAAAAGCACGTATTTTGTATACTTAATTACAGGCTTCAAATGACATTTTGCCTAGTATACTTTACAAACTCATCCTAAGACAATCCTATGTTGTTTGTGTTATTTTCTCATTCCAACTTAATTCCTTTCTAATTGTCCAACTTACAAATCTCACTATGAAAACGTTGCTTGAATTAGCCCTGTGCTGTGAATATTGTGGCTCCTTAGTTTCATCACGCTGCTCGGGTACCATTAAGTCTTCTATGTTTTTGGCTTCTATTTTGAAGGATATTTTATCATCGTTCTTTCGTAAATAGATAGCACGTGTCGTCCCGAAAAAGTTCTAGCTGGCAAGTCGATTATGTTTGACATCAGAGAGATAATGCACTTTGCGCTTTTTTTGATGTCAGGGAGATTATGCGCTTGGACTTGAAATTTAAAATGCAGCAAAGCTATTAAAGCTAATGAAGTGTTATATTGAAGAACACTGATATAAATAAATTTTGTGTGGTACAAATCATCTGTTTCTGAGTACTTAAAACAGTTAACATAGAGGCTGTAATTTTGAAAATTGTTTCCAAGCCCTAAAATTTGCTGATTTTCTAATTTCTCATTTTCGAGTGGAATTTCCAAAAAGCTTTCAAATAAATGCGCGACCCAAAAACCTAAATTTGATTATGTTTTTTGTACAAAACTCAAACGTGTATTGAGTTTAGTATTATTAATTAATGTAAAGGTCATACCACAATTCTAATCGCGAAAACTAAGGTGGTGCCTTTTAAGCAGAAGGTTACCATTCCTCGTTTAGAGCTTTGTAGTGCCTTGTTTCCTGCAAAATTACTTGAAACTGTCGTATGATTTACTGGTGTCCTTTATTTCATAGTCGTAGCTCTACAATATTACAGTGACTTACTAACTAGTTTTACTAACTAATACAACCTTATACAACATCTCCCTTCTTCAAACATTGGATGCTGTTGCCTAATGAATAATTTACAAATACGTCATTATTATGATGCATTACTGAATATATATATCTTATTTAAATTGGAATTCAAATTTAAGTTATTTAAAACAACAAAGCATTTTCAACTAAATTTCAAAAATTAATACATAAATTCATAAATTCATTTTATAGTTCATTTCATTTCAAACTACTCCAACGAAATCTTCAAATTAAACATATCACAACGTTTCATATATTTGAATATGTAGAATTATTAGTAGAAACATAGTATTTGTTTTTCAATTTCAACTTTTAACAACTGTACGTTGTAAGTACATTGAATTTTAATATATCTCTGCCCTCTTCTTTTTTTTATATTATGTTTTAATGTAAATACTATGTGTGCTTTGATCTATTTGCAAGTGAACCTATTGGGTTCTTTAACTAAACGACCATAGCGTGTTCGATACGCACCATTTGATACTTCTCTTTCAGATAGTTTTTGAGAGTCGGATCGTGATATCGAGTGAGTACTTTCATTACTATTGACAGTTTCATTGTGTGCCCTAGACATCTTATTGTTCTGGCTAGTTTCTTTGCTGTATTTACCATTGCTACATTGGGAATCCTCATTACTATTCCTCAAACTTGGTTCATTTAGGAATTTTCTAAAATGATAAGTGTTTCGTCGCAGAATTGTGTTACCCTCAGTTCGAATAACATATGAGCGAGGATTCGAGTGCTTCCCAGCTACTTGAGCTGGTTGCCAACGTTTATTCTCGCGGTAGACAACGTTTTCTCCTGGTTTAAAATTTATTTCTTTCCTAACTTTATATGAATCGTGGTGAAACTTTTGTTCTTTTTGAATGGATATGAGTTTTTCACATACACCTTTAGGAATTTTTGGTTTCAATAGATTTGTCGATATTGGAAGCTTTGTTCTCAATTGACGATTCATTAATATTTCACAAGGTGCTAAACCTAGTTTAGAAACCATGGTACATCTTTGTTCCAATAATGCACTACATAAATCCGAATTATTTTCTTTTGTTTTCATAACTATCTTTTTTGCTATATCTACGCCTTTCTCCGCCATTCCATTAGATTTGGGATATCTCGGACTAGAATAACTAAAGTTAAAATTCCATTCTTTTGCGAAATTTTTCAATTCATACGAATTAAACGGTTGGTTATCAGCCACTATTGTTTGTGGTATTACATGAGTTGAGAATATTTCTTTTAATGCTCTCATTACCTCACCTGCTCTTTTACTTTTCAGTTCTTTTATTTCTATCCATTTTCAGTAAAAATTTATTGCGGATAAAAAACTGTCTTTACCATATTCTAATATATCGACCCCTTACTTTTGGAATGGTGTTTCTGGGACTTCATGTGATATTAGTGAATGCTTTACATTCAAGGGCTTAAATTTTTCACATGCTCGACATTTTGCTAGCATATCGCAAATGTCTCTATTCATAAAAGGCCAAACTAATAAAGTTTTTGCTCTATGCACTGTTTTGGTGATACCTAAATGCGATTCATGCAATAAATTTAACATTTCTTTAAACTCTATTTTCATAAAAAAGTAAACCACCTTCATAGTAAATTTTATCCTTAATGCTCCAATAAAATTGAAAGTTGTCAGCCTATTTATCTTTGGATGACGGCCATCCCTTTCTAATGACCTCTATTAATTTTTGAAAAGTTTATAATCACTCATATTTATTGAATGAACCAAATCGGTTAATATATGACCAACATCAACATTTTCATCAACAACGGCACTTCTTGAAAGCGAATCTTCTACATGTAAAAATTTACCCGGAATATATTTTAATTCTAGTTTATATTTTTGCAATCTTAAGCACATTCGTTGTAATCTTGTGGAGTGTATTTCACTAAGAGGCTTCTTAATAATTGCAAGAATCGGCTTATGGTTAGTTTGCACCGTAAAACTATACCCATATATGTAGTTATGAAATGAAATGAACTACAAAATGAATTTATGAATTTATGTATTAACTTTTGAAATTTAGTTGAAAATGATTTGTTGTTTTAAATAACTTAGAATAAATGAACACTTAACTGCGCCATGTCGTATGATCTACTGGTGTTCTTTATTTCATAGTCGTAGCTCTATGATATTACAGTGAATTACTAACTAGTATATGATATTACAGTGAATTACTAACTAATACAACCTTATTTCATGTCTATACAACAGAAACAACAATAACTAATCTGGAAATAGAGTTCCTCAATGTGTTTGCATGGTGTGATTCAGAAATAGTTTTAACATGGATTGCAAAGAATCCCCATATGTTTGATAGATTTGCCAAAAAAAACCCCGACCTAATCGAGAGAGAAGATGAACGGAGGCGAGTGTCAGCATCAAGAGAGCAGTCAGTGCATGCAGAGACGCCGCCGTATTTACCTAGCAGAGCATTATCAGTTTAGTTTATAATGGAATTTTCAATAAATCTGGTCTAAAACATATATTCTTGCTTTAATCTGACACATTCATTGCAAATAGAATCTCAGAGGTTCAGAATTACTTTCTCGAAAACATATGGAAACAAGTTTCATCCGAAGACCATCCAGCTGATGCAGCATCCAGAAGAGCTAGTCCAAAAAAAACTGGTTTCGCAAAAAAATTGGTGGAGAAGGCCGCTCTAGATATCTCACACAGCTGATGCCTGGCCATCTCAAAGGTTCAATACAAGTTTACAGGAAACTGTATCGAAAGGCCTAAGCTCAACTGTTGCGTAATCAGAAATCAGCAGGAACATCACATACACCCGAAAAATCAGAGTAACCGCCTATTGCTTACGATTCGTAAAAAAATGGCAAGCTTCCTAAGAAGGAAAGGAATTTAGATTATCTATGTTCCGACGAATTGCACACAAGAATCGTACAGCACGATTCATTCAAGGAGGAAATACATACGCTTAAAAAAGGAGCTGCATTGAAGAAATCAAATAAGTTACTTAAGTGAAGTAGGAGTTTTACGTGCGGCGGGAAGAATCGATAAGTTTGACGCATCCTCCGATGCCAAGCATCAAACTTTGCTCCCTCAAAAACATCAAATGACAAACTTTATCATTGACCAGACCATGCTCATCACTAGACGCTCCATGGAGGCATGATTCTAACCCTAAATTACATTCGAACTCAATGCTGGATAATTAATGCTGAAAATTCTGTGCAATCTAGAAATCACGGATGCATCAAATGCACACGGTATAACCAAAAGCCTACTCACCAACTTGTAGCGAATCTGCCACAGGTCCGGGAAGTGGGCATCAATGCTAAAAATGATATGAACATTTTGCTTGACTATGACTCGTGCAGCAGAAGAGGCCGCTGCTGACAGAACCATGGGGTGGATTTGCAAAGCGGGTGAGGCTTCAATGCCCAAACGTACGAGGCAACATGCGTACTGGTGGAACGATGAAATCGCCGAACTGCGACGCATCGCTTTAGCATGCAGGCGCAGGGTACAGCGAGCCAAGAATAGGTCGGCAGTGGCTTATCTATCTGCTGCCCACATTGCGGCAAAGGGGGAGCTGACCAAGGACATCACGAGGAGCAAACGTGCCAAATGGCAGGCTCTTTGTGGGTAGGTCAACTCAGATCCCTGGAGAGACTTGGCTACATGTGGCCTAGCACTCTCATGGATGCGATTGAAGCGCTCTCATGGATGCGAATGAAGCGTATCGTTGGTTCGCTGTTTCCGGTGCATCCACCAAAGACTGATGATCTCATCATCGTGAATCAGCTGGATATTCCTCCCTTTCCGGACAAGAAGCTGAGCAGTGCAGTGTCCAGGATGCAGAACCGGAAGGCTCCGGGTCCTGATGGCGCACCAGTTGAGGAGCTTAAAGTCGTGGCGGAGAGCCAACCGCGTCTATTATTGGATTTGTATAATTCATGTTTAGTCGCGGGGGTCTTTCCGTCGCGGTGGAAAGTAGCTCCACTGGTACTTGTAGACAAGGGGAAGGGTAGCCTGGGCTGTCTATCAGCATACCGCCCACTGTGCATGCTGGACACTGCGGGAAAGTTTTCCGAGGGGCTGCTCATTCCACGGCTGCTGTCAGCAGTGAGATCTGATGGTGATCTTTTTTGCAGGCAGCACGGCTACCGAAAAGGACATTCAACAATTGATGCCATCTCAGAGGTTGCTGGGGCTGTAGCAAGAGTGGAAGAGGCATGCCATTAAGCCAGACCGATTGTCTTGCTGGTAACGCTGGACGCACAAAACGTGTTCAACTCGGCGAGGTAGACAAACATCCTCTGGGCCCTTGAGCAGACGATCCGTATCTCTGACTACTTGTTAGCCATGATGCGGGACTACCTTAGTGACCTCTGGTTGCTCTACGACATCGACAAAGGAGTCAAAAGGAAGCCTATCACCTCAGGTGCGGCACAGGGGTCTATCTTAGGGCCTGACCTCTCGAACATCATGTACGATGATCTGCTGTGCCTGGAAATGTCTGTGGGTGTGTTTCTGGTAGGTTACGCTAATGATGTCGCAGCGGTTATCACTTCCAGATCTGCCGAATTCACTCAACTCGGACTTGGAGAGTGGATTGGTGGATGACCGATAACGACCTCCAGCTGGCAGTCTCTAAAACAGAGATTGTTATGCTGACGAAGCGAGGATACCAACCGTCATACCCATGACGGTTGGCTCTGTCGGGGTCCAGACCAGCAAGTCGGTCAGTTATCTGGGAGTGACCCTGGATACCAAGCTGACGAATCGGGATCATATCCGCAAGGCATGTGACAGGGCTCTAGTAGTCGTCACTTCACTGAGTAGGCTATTGGCCAACGTCAGTGGACCCAGTGAGACGAGACGGAGACTGCTGATGGTAACGACCGATTCCATCTTGCGCTTCGCACTGAAAAGATCCGGAAGCGCATTGCCAGTGTCGAGCGCATGGATGCCCTACGTATCTCCTGTAGCTACCGCAGGGTCTCAGAAGACGCTGTGATGGTGGTATTGGAAGTAATACCGATCGACCTACTAGCACGAGAACGCAAAGAATGATAAGAATAACACAAAAAAAAGTGTTGAAATTGATTGCAAATATACCACTAATATATCCATCTTGCCAGATTTATTCATTGAACAGCACATTAGACATTAAAAATTTGTATGCATTGAAAATTTTGACATATATTAATAAAAAATAACAGGCTTACGAATATTAGCCATAGCATGAGTACTAGGAGGAGATATGTAAATGTGACAAGACCAAATGCCAAAAAAGTAGTTGAACAAACCCATTTTACTTACATCGCTCCCAGAAAATATAACAATTTACCGCAGCATCTTAAAAATATGATCGACAATACTGAACATTTTTAAAGACACCTTACATCTTACCTCAGAGAATGGCAAAGTACTGTTCAATGTTCCCGTCAGAAGTTATGACAAATCCAAAAAAAATCCTTGCCTACTTTTAGGCACTCAGCGCCCACACAGACTTCAAAATTTCCAATTCTTTATTATGAATAAACAGAAAACATATCAGATTTTAAATGCCAATACTTTTCTTTACCAAGATTGTACTCTGCACAGAAATATAGGGGTACCTGATAATCCACTAAAATGCCCGCCGCCGCCAAAGGGTTAAAGATATATTAAATCTAACATATCATGGACCTACTCCTTATATATATCTATGTCCTCCGAAAATTTCAGCTGAATCGGATTCAACTGAATCGGATTTTCTTCGAAAATCAGTACCAAACGATATTTACATAACTATATGGCTATATGAATATCCTAGAGAAACTATTGTTTAAGCTGTAAGACGCCTCGGATTCTGGAATACGGGATTTTTCAACCAAATGGCCAAATCATCGACTATACAACTTTAACAGAACTAACCCGGAAGACCACGTTTCACAGACCAGTAAAGGAGCACTCGATCACTGGATCACATATTTAATCTCGACCCCATTTTGGCAGTTTGCCTAATCAAAAAATGGACAATGATTAAAGTTATCATCAGCAGGATGGGATGCAACACTGGCTTAGCATTTGCTGAAAAGAATCCATTCAGCTAATTTCAACGTCAATTTGAAGACGGTTTCATCAAGCATTAACAGCTGTCGGCCCCCAGCATGTTCCAACCGGAACAAAATAGTCTCAACGTTCTTAAGAACAACAACAGCTCAATCTTTAAACATTCTTCTCAGTCATGTAGGGTTTGTTGTTATTTTTTTTATTGCAAGCTGTCAATCAGCATTTTTCTCATTGATTTATTGAATCTTGAATTGCGCTAGTATTTCAATCAGCATATTTTTTTTTCGCTTACTTCTGAATTATTGTCAGCGATAAATAGTAATAAATTGTAAGTTATTTTTATGAATAAAGCAGAACGATTTCTGACAGCGAAGCGGCGAGTTTTATTTTGTAATTACAGCACAAGTTTGAGTGTTTTACATTGTTTATTAAAAGTCATTACCCCTTTGTTTTTCATGCCTTCCAAAAAAAAGTTATCTTAAATTTTGAACCATCATTTTCTAGTTCTACTTGCATTCCTTACTAAGATAAAAATTTTCATGAATTGGAAACCATGTTTCTCTGAAAGCCAACGTACAGCATTCGTTGTTTACTAAGGAGACCTCATACACCGACAGCAGCTCGTACAGCCTAGTGGATGGAGCACTGTCTCTTGCAATGTGCAGTCCTTGATTTTAATTCATGTATAGATGAAAATCGCTACCAAGCTTTAAGTTAATTTAACTCTGAGTAAGTACCTGACTCAAATCAAGAAAAAGATGCGGCATATGACTAATCTTTTAGAGCCTAGATAGACAACGCAGCCTAAATGATAATTTGTCGTAAATGATTATTTATGTGCCGTGTGTCATATGCTAATTTGGACTAATCAACACTAAATGACCAAATTATCAATCATTAACCAAATCGCTAATGATCATCAAACTTCCGTAATTTATTCTTAAATGAAGTAGAATTGCCCGATATAATACAAATTTCCCTTGTAAAAAGTCGCTTTTCCCATTGAAAAATAATAAGGCAACTATTTTAAAACGTCAGGTTAAATATGACCATACCACACTGAAACAACCGGTTCTCGTCAGATCACCGCAGTTAAGCAGTGTTGGGCACAGTTAGTACTTAGTTAGTACTTTATTAATTTACGTGCCTGTCTGTCTAAGCTCTTATACTTTTAAATTTCAAATAGCGAATAAAGTCCCTAGCACCTCGAATCTTCAACACCTTAAATGAATTATAGCGGATTACCTTTGTTTTGCTTTGCCCATACCCATAACCAGTTTCAAGCCTCCAGTCCTAACCGGTACTAAGATCTATCAATTTGCGTTAAAGCTGCCACGCCTTAATTCACCCCTTTAAGTATGTATTTCTTAAAAACCTAAATTATTTGTTTTCTAATTAATTCAACCTTGCCTGCTCATATTGGTTTTAAGTAAGAGCAAGTTTGATAGAAACTTTTATGAAAATGTGGACAAAACTTTGTCTGTGGTTTCATATTGAAGTGTCTCAATAAACACTTTCTTCCCATACTACTTCCGAGGTAGTCAGCAGATTAAAGCAAAATTCAGACTATAGGATGATCCTAATGAAAGCCAAATAAATAGAGCCAAAACCAACAAAATAGAGTAGCTAGCTAAAATGATTTTGGTAATTTTTGCGCTAATAAATGCTGCCAATACATTTTGTAGTTATAATTAACTGTACAAAGTACACAAGCTATATTTCCAGTCGTTTGTTGAGCTGGTGTACCTCTGCTACCTCTGTAATTTTGTAACTTTGATTTTTTTTAAGCAAAAATCCTTTCACTCACGATACACCCATTACATTGAAACGAAATTGTGAGTTAATCTAAACATGAATCAATTTCAATAAATTTTTCGTTGCACTACCGGCAAAAGGTTGCCAGGGTGAGCTTTTTTCGGTATTTTTTCGGACGTCCTGTGTAAAATGGAGAAAGGATACCAAATTGACGCAGTCTATACAGACTTTAGTAAAGCTTTTGACAGAGTTGACCACCCTACCTTAATTCTAAAGCTACTGAAATTCGGACTTGGTGGATCTTTGCTTAGCTGGCTGACTTCTTATCTTGGAAATCGAACTCAGCTGGTAAAATTTCAAGGACTTTTATCGAAAAATATTTCTGCTACCTCTGGTGTACCACAAAGTAGCCAGGTTGGCCCACTTCTCTTTAATATATTTATTTCTGACCTATCTGACGTCCTATCAAATATACCTCATCTACTTTATGCCGACGATCTCAAAGTCTATCATATAATTAAATCTAAATCCGATGCACTCTTTCTCCAGTCCAAACTTGATTCACTTGATCATTGGTGCAATGAAAACAAGCTCTCTCTCAACATTGCTAAGTACCAAGTTATAAGTTTCTCCCGAAAATGCACCGTCTCACATAACACATACTTCCTCGAGAATAAGTTGTTAGCTCGAGTTGATAACGTTGTCGACCTTGGTGTTGTCTTGGATGAGCGACTCCGCTTCACCTTGCATTATGATAAAATACTTTCCCGGGCAAACAAACAGCTAGGATTCATCAAAAGACGTGCCAAGGAATTTCGTAACCTGTGGGTCACACGATCCTTATACATCTCTCTAGTACGCCCCATTCTCGAATATGCTTCCATTTGCTGGAATCCGGCTTTTGAAACCCACAGTAGCAGACTCGAGTCCATACGAAAGCAATTCTTACTTTTCGCATTGAGCGAACTATACAGCCCTTACGATTTTAATACCCTTCCTCCTTATGAGTTTCGACTGGGTCATCTAAACTTATTAACACTTGCATCTAGAAGAAAGATGCTTTCGGCCTGCTTCACATTCGACGTCATTAGAGGCGTCATCAAAGTTGAATTCCTGAATAGCAAAATAATTTTGAATAACCCTGTAAGAAACACCAGGTCCTCTCGTTTACTTAAGGAATATCCACACTCCACTTCTTACGCAGCTAATGAGCCGATAAATAGATGCTGCAGGATATTCAATAGCATAAGTAATCTGTATTTATATATAAAATTATCCTTCAAATCCTCCCTTTTCAAAGCCATCCGCAACCCTTTATCCTAAGCTATATGTTCAATGTTTTATTTATTTGTTATTTATTAATTTGTTATTGATTTATCTTGTTATTTATTTTATTTAATTTTTCGTTTTATTTCTATGTACTCGTAATTTCCAATTTTGTTTTTTTACTGTTTACGTTACTTTTACCTTGCTTGGTTGAGAAATAAAATAAAATAAAATAACGATAATAGTTGCAGCTGTATTTATTCCAATCCAATAAAGTACTTTTTCGTTTTCTTTCAATTACAACTCCTTCAGCACAGAGCTAAAACTTTATAGCCAAACTTAAATTAATATTCTAAATATTCTCACCAAATAAGATGAAACAAGCCTTAGAATACACAGGAAGCTTTCTTTGACATATTATTTATGCATATTTTAAAAAGCACTTATTTCAGCGTTTACGAATAAGTATGCCCACACTGGGCGCAATAAAACTAAATAGACTAAACACGTCTTGATTTCAATTTCGCTCAACCAAATACTGCTGCATACCTACATTTACTTTATAAACAGCTAGTGAAACCAACAATAGTAAATATATCACAAATAAATATGCTCTAAACACTAACTTCTCCCGACTTTTAGCCAAATAGCTTTCCACCACCAGCAAGTATCATCTCTCCTTATTTCCAAGGAAGAGCATTTACAAAACAAAAACCATTGTTTGTCACCATCTACTGCAATTGTTTAAAAGCAACGAAAACAACAACAAAGCAAATGTCAATATAAATATATCAACCACGACCCGTCGTCACCCATCTTGACTCTTTCGCATCTAAACGCAGATCAACTCAAAACTGTAATCTAGTGAAAGAGTCAGGGTCTGACTGGTTTCAGTGTCCAGGACTTTATTTCAAAAATTATTACTCTGTCCCGATGAAATCCTGTGTAACTTTTTTGATTTATGGTTGGCATTTTCATCCGGTAAATAAGTTTTAACGACTGTTCGTCGAGGACGTCTTTGCGGCTATTCTACAATGCACGTGTGTGGGTGTGTGTGTGAGAAGAAGATAGCAAGCCGAAAATTTCAAGAGTTGCGGAAATGTTTTGTTGTTTCTAAATAAATAAGTATCAACTAAAAACACTGTTCGTGACGTCAACATGCCTACTACGCGAGGGCTTCAACATTCGAGAATAGCTGGACCATTATAAGAACCGGCTGGTTTCTGGTGTAGGCTATGTGAGAACTGCTGAATACGTACACTTGTGGCAGGGTTATTTTTCAAGAGTGCGGTTATGTAACTTGCTGCGTGCCAGTCATACCAATAGTATAGTGTATTATATAGTTTATATTTGATTTAGATCATGAAAATCAGTCAAACTAAGCACTCAACAAGAGATAAGTGTTGTGATCTCGAAATAGCTGAAAAAAGGATAGATGAATGGATAGATGAAAGCTTTCTTAGTAGGAACGAGAGTTGTTTGTTTTGAAAACGTTCGTGTAGAATGATTGGAGTGCGATAGTAGCAAGAATGCCATAAATAAGGTCAAGAAATGAGAGTATAACAGCAAAATAGTTTAGATTGTAATATTAAAATGTGCGATGACTGTGCTGTTTTTGCTATATTTTCAAGAGAGGTGGAGAGAGCAAGACTTAGTGGCGGTAAGCTGGTGGAAAATTTATAGCCAGTTTTTATGGTTTATTTTTCTGTTAACGTTTTTTTTTAGGTTGTATATTTGTTACATACAACTTAAAAAGAAAACGTTAACAGAAAGATAAACTATAAAAATATAAACCGTTAGGGGATGGTGCTACAATACTTTGACAATTTTGGATGAAGATTATGAAACCGGCATACGTAGCTTGATTTGAAACAAACGCTCATATATAGACTTTTTTGTGAAGACTACCAAAGTTTTGAAACCTCTTCAGTAGTAGCCTGTCATCTTATTCTCGTATTGTGATCAATTTTTTCAATTAAAATTACACATACATCGATGGTGGCAAAATCATTTTTATTTTAAGTTGGTAATACTGCCATTGACATATGTCTCATTTGACACTATCTTCATTTGCGAAATAGTTCGGTTTGGATTTGTCAACAATGTCTGACTTTTACTGAACAAAGAAGTTCCATTAAATTTTGTTTGTGGAATGAGCTTTCTGCGGCAGAAACATTGCAACTGACTTAGCTCTGTCGAGCCGCCATCAATGCAGCATATTTACTTATAAGAAATCCACCTATGATTTCCACCTTTTTCTCCCAGCACACTAGCTCAGTCTTGGCGTGGGTGCTTACAACACAGGACAAAAACATTCACACAAATGGGGAAGGAAAGTAGAAGAAGATTCCAAGCACGAGCCAGTACTAAAGTAATTTGATTTACTGCATTATGTTTTTTATATTTATTGCTCCCAAAAGAACAGAATATCAAATATAAATAAATTTAAAATTAACTGCATTTAAACAAAACCGTTATTTTTACCCCAAACTACCAGCTAGCAACAATTAAAACGAACAATGTGGGTTTCGCTATACCCCAAGCATGGCCGGGATCGATTCACACCGATAATATAATAACTAAATTCAAATAATTACAATAAATTATGAAATAAATACTGAAAATATAATTGTTGGAAGATAATAGTGCAAAAAAATAATTGTAAATTAATATATAAATAAGATAACAACCCTATACCATTATTAGATAAAATATTATGATATAGTATGTCAGAAAGTGGTAAAATATCTTGGAATCCACTTAGATAGGAAACTCATTTGGGACGATCATCTAAACAAAACGACACTCTGGGCGACAAGACAAATGCTTTGACGCAATCCGGGACACCATGGGCTTACAAACAATTGGTGAGACCTATCATCCTATATGGAGTTGTAGTGTGGTGGAGAAAAACCACACAAAAAAACTGCTGGTTATAGGCTCGATAAGCTTCAAAGGATGGCTTGCCTGTTAATTACAAGAGCAAGGAGCTCCACCCCAACGGCAGAAATAGGGGCGTTTCTAAGCCCAGAATCGCTACACCTCGACATTTGGGGGGAAGGTGCGATACAAGATATTAGACTACAACATGCCTACAGGGACAAATCAGGAGACCTTAAAGGCCACCTTAAAATCCTCGACGACATCAGGCCCATGATAGAAATGTTGAACTTCAGTGATCAAATAAAAACCAAAGTAGCCTTCGGGAATATGTTCAAGGTCACAATTCTAACAAGGAACACATGGAAGAATGGCCCACCAACCTCTCTCTCTCTTGTACAAAGGAGCGTAAATGTTTTATACGGATGGTTCAAAGATGGATTGTGGAGTAGGAGCAAGTCCACCATCTCTCCAAGCCAAGAAGCCACCATCTCTCAAGCAGAATCATCGACAATACTTAGAGCCTGACACTTAAAAATAAAGAGCATTAAAAGGGACACACTTTAGATCCTATCGGATAATCAAGCTGTTCTCAAGGCTATCAATCACGATCACGTAAACTTAGCTACGCGTTTAGAGAAGAGGAATGATTTAGGGGCATAGTACAGCTTCCAGTTTATATGGATTCCGGCCATGGGGGCACCAAGGAAACGAAGAAGTTTATACCAGAGCCACAGAAGGAGCAAGAATACCCTTCGCAGGTCCTTTTTCGTACTGGGATAAAATACGGACAAGGGGTTTAAAACATGGGGCAAGAAAAAGATCGAAAGCTATTGGCTTAATCTTGAGGATTTGAAACACTCAAAAAACATTCTGTCTTTAATGGCAAATGCAATAAAAGAAGTAGTGACTCTATGTATGAGTGACTTTAGAGCCCTAGGTACAGCATGCAGCATGCAAAAAGTATCTTCTCAATATTGGTAAGGAGCGCGGTGAGTGCTGCAAATATTGTGAGGAAACAACAGAGTGTATAGAGCATCTTCTCACACACTGTGTAACACTTGCGAGAGGGAGATTAGAGCTCTTTGGCTCTTTGGCTTCCCTTCACCAGGGACATAGTAAATGTCCCGACAAGGAACATATCCAGGTTCATAAGAAATCAAGGCATCCTATAGGACATGGCGCTGAGGGGGCACAATAGACCCAGGAGGTCGCAATGCTAGGCACCAACTGCAGGTTATCAATCAAACAAGTCAAATAAATATTAAAGTTTTATTTTCCCAAAAAGGAGCTAACGTTGAGTTCCGGAAGGTGTTTGTTAATAATTTATGTAACAAAAGGCTTGTGCTTGTAAGAAAATTAAGATTTCAAGCTGAATGACTTAATTTAATGAGCACTGCATTGGACATTATTGTCCACAACAATTCATTTTAAATTGAATGCAAAATTAAGCTTTTCATATATCGGGAACTTTTTTGGTTTAAGCGAACATATCAAGTAAAGCAAAAACAACACTCTATGTAGTAAAGCCACAATTTCGCCTTAAATTTTCTTTTCTCTTGGTTTATCAAACTTTTCAAATGCTTCTTAGGATGATTTCGTTTGGCCTTCGGTGAACCTCAATTCATTTCTTTTGCCCATAATGTAAATTTGAAGACTCATCCAACGTTCGCTTAAATTCTTAATACTAGTTTTCTTTTTTTTACCGTATATTTTTCAACTTAATATTTTTCTACCTTTTCTCACTTAGATTATTGAAAATTTCATCAAATAGATTTAACATAGCTTTGGTACTTGTTCCACAATCGATAAAAGTGCATCTATCCGTGGTGCAAATGACAACAATCAGGAATGATGTTTGTAAGCAGAATGAACTCATGACATTTGAAAGTTCACGATAGAGACTGTATTTTGGGGATCATATTGTTAATCACAGCTGAAATCCGTTCACAGCTGAGATTGGTTCACAACTGTTAACTTCGTGAGGACGATCCTGACCCTGAGAAATCTCAAGATTCTGGACAACAAAAACTTTTAACTTTATCAAGTTTTGATATTTTTCACGAAGTAAACCCTCAGTGTTTTTCCTTATCTTTAGCCAGCTCGTATGGCACCAAGTTCACCGTAGTACTGACTGAGTTCGAAGCAAGTTTGGCAGCAAATCAGTTAGCTGCTCTAGTAAGGGTGTATCAATATCATTTGGCCTAACTTATAATTTTCAAATCGGCCCCTCAAACTGTAGAGGTTTGCTTCTTTCCCATAGGCTTCAGATAACTTTTCCCTGATACAATAAGTGGCTGTAAATAGCCTGTCTCTATTTGAGTGGAGTAAAAAGCATTCAGTTCATTCAACTAGGCATATGAGCTGAGCTATGACGAACGGGATGAAAACCGAATATCAGAAAATGGCAGGAAAAACCAGTAGCCTCATGCATAACAATGCAAAATGCTACCAATCTATTCCGCCAGACAAGCATCCAGTTCCGATGATCTTCACCCACATGAGCTCGTATTGCCGTATGGACTGGACCACTCTTTTGGTTACGCTGGCCTGTGGAGAATATAAAGGATTGCAATAATGCTCAATCTTATATTTAAACAAATAATCCGAAAAAGCCTGAAAAATAAATTGAAACCCACTATCGATGTGAATTGTTTCTAAAATGCCAAAGATGAGGAAAACATTGTGAGGTAAGAACCTGATGACATTTTCAAACTTGGTGTAATAATCGAGCAACACCGGCAGTTCAGTATTTCCGAGCTTAGTACGCGGATATGGGCCGAAGCACAGGCGTTGCATCAGAACTCTGATAGGTGGTCTCAGTAAGGTGTTTGAGCCTCTCCAAAAACCTTGTTGTTTACCGACACTATACTTCGAAATATAACCAGAGACGTTTTGGCACCAACACTGCAGTCTTGCGCCAACAGTCAGACCCCAGAGGACTGGCATAGACTCATTCCAATAGTACTTGTTTACCTATATCTTTTTATTTGAGATGTCTAATCCGAAGTTCCTTTTAGATTCAATGCATTTATACAATGACCACAACTAAATTGCCACACAGGTTGAGATGTTGAATTTGAATGGTTAGATTTTTATAATTCGGATCTTCGAAGAGCCTCTTCGGAATGTTTCAACCACTGATGCCCCACTGATGGTGCTCAGAGAGGGATAACATGGCACATTCTGAGTTCAAGCTCCACCGCACTAGTCCTCCAATTTTGTCTAATTTTGAAACTAATTTATAATGTTTCGTTTCGTCAAAATTTTCAAATCAAGAGCATCGTAAAGATGCCTAGCACACTTTGTACGGAAAATGTCACCACGAAAATTACATTTTTCTCCCCACTAAGAAAATCAAGAAAATCCACTCAAAAACAACGACCACTCAAACGTACCACGGATTATTTTCTCGGAACCTGGAATGTATGCTCCCTGAACAAACTGGGAGCCGCAAAGGCCCTCCTTCATCAGGTCAAACAGTATAAACTGTGCATTACTGCAGTCGAGGCAATAAATTGGTTAAGCTGCGAGATTAACGACAAGAAATCGCACACAATTTTTACAAGCGGCAAACCGTCGGTCGATTTTTCAACCTCTGGCGCATCAAAGTGCACGCTCCCATTGAAGCTAAAGAAGACTCAATAATAGACGAGTTTTATGCCTGCCTTGAACCACTCTTCGACTCACTTCCATCAAACGATGTAAAAAAGCTGCTGGGATGTTTCAATGCAAAAGTCGGGAATGAAAGTTGGCATTGGGGGACTACTGGAGTACACAACCTTCACGAAGAATGCACAATAACGACCAACGTCTAATTGACTTCACCTGCAGAAGGAACCTTGTAGTAAGCTCAACTTGCTTTCCACACCGTCGCATTCATAAGCAGACCTGGAAATCTCCAAACGCATATAGCGTCAACCAAATCAATCACGTCCTTATCAGCAAGAGATGGGCGTCAAGTGTGATAGATGTTCGGTCGTACGGAGCTAACTGCGACTCCGATCATCACCTGGTGAAAACAACTTACCGGTACAGAATATTCTCAGTGCACCAATCGTGATTAAAAACGCAGATGTTTACGGGTTCTAGGAAGAACTCAAAAATACAAGGATGTTGTAGGAAACGTCGTAAGATACAAAGCCCGACGAGGGCGAAATGAATGGTTTGACGAAGAAAGCAGAAGCTCACTTGACGCAAAAAATGAGCTCTACAGACAATGGATCCAACTTACAATCATTGCCAAAACGGAAAAATATGACGAGTTACGGAGAATATCCAATAGAATAACTAGGTGTAAGGCTGCATATTAACGTAGGCTTAGCTACTAAGAACACCAGATTATAGCTAGTAAGAACACCAGATTAAATACCATAAAAAACGGCTACCAACCCAGGACTAGCCTTTGTAAAGCACAAAGATGGAAGTATTATCAGCGACACCGAAACTATTAACAAACGATGGACGTCCTTTTTCAAAGAGCTTTTCAGTTCACCATCAAGCATCCTGGCAGCAGAAGCTGAGCTCCGTGATGATACCGCTGATCAGCCCCCATCAACACAGCCCCCGACAGTAGAAGAAGTTGATCTCGCCTTGCGATCACTGAAAAGGAACAAAGCGCCGGGCGCTGACGAGATACCAGCTGAGTTACCGAAGTCTGGTCGGGCAGGTTTATTAAGTGCGCTACATCAACTACTGCTGCGAATATGGGAGCCTGAGGTGATCCCAGACGATTGGCGCAGAAGCATAATCTGTTCCATAATTGAAAAAGGGAGGTAAACTCCTGTGTAAGAACTACAGAGCATCTGCTTAGTCTGTACGGCCTACAAAATTCTGGCAAAGACTTCGGAGAATAGAATGAAACTGTTCGCTGAAGAAATTATTGGCGAATATCATGGCGGTTTCAGATCTGATCGCTCCACAATCGACCAGCTCTTAACTGTCAAGTTAATTTCGCAAAAGTGCTGGAAATACAACGTTGACGTATAATAAATTTTTGTCGACTTCAAACAAGCATATGACAGCATTGACCAAAGCACACTGCAATTTGGTATACCAGCCAAATTTCTGAGACTGTCCCAGGTTCGGCTCCAGAACAGATTGACCGATCCTTTCGAAACTCTTCTTGGCCTGAAATAGGGCGATGGAAAAGCGCCAACGCTCGTCAGCCTGGCACTTGAGTTTGCTATTCGGGCAATGAGTCTGAGCACCAGCGGCACGCTACTCTTTAAGTTGTCACAATTGGCAGCGTGCGTAGATGGCATTAACATCATGGCTCGAGAACTGACCGATGCATTAGAACTTCTACTTAAACTTGACACTATAGCAAAGGAAGTTGGACTACGAAATAACTATGATGCAATCTAAAACAAGGACACCAGCGGACTCGTCCATCAACGTAGGGAACCTTAGCATCAAATTCGTTGACAACTTCGTTTACCTAGATAGCAACCTATCGAATGACGCCAACATAACTGACGAAATCAAGCGACGGATGCAACTAGTAAATAAGACGTTCTTCTTGGTTCTCGCGGTTGTGAAATCGAAGTATGTGCATAGAAAGACTAAGTTCCGCGTTTATTAAACTATCATAAGACCCATATTAAACTATCATAAGACACATAGACCCTAACCCAAGCCTCCGAAAATATGATTGATACATTCGAACGGAGAGTTCTACGGCGGATTTTCGGGGCTGTTCAAGACGGAGATGGATGGCGCACTCGGTACAACAATGAGTTGCACGAACTGCACGATGAGCTGGAAGTATCCAAAATCGTCAAACTGCAACGACTACAATTGGCAGGGTATGCACAACGCATGGGTGACGATCGCATGCCGACTCGAGTTATGAACGGAAGACGAGTCGACGGAGCGACAATACGAGGAAGATCGAGAGCTCGTTGGGAGAGCTCAGTATATACGGACGCCGAGCAATTACTGGGATTCCAAGACTGAAGGACGCGGTCGCGTGACTGAGATAATTGAAGGACAATGATCCAGGCGACCAGGGTCCAACGTCGGGCTGTTGTGCCACGATGATGATGAAGGAAATCCACGGGCACGGTGAGGGAACACAACATTTTCGCACGGTAATTCAACATATTGCGTTGAACTTTGGCTGGCAGGCGCACTCATTATTTTTTATATGAAAATTGGTTAGGATCGTAGTTACTAGCCATGGAACAAACGCAAGGCCAATTGCGAGCTATTTTGCACAGACTGCCTGTACGCCCGAAAACAAAATCTAACTGTATTTTGATTCGTGAATTTTGTGATTCAGACCGCTAATTGTGTGCATCGAAATTTAGCGTCCAGAAATTTTAAATAAGATTTCTGTATGCTATGCATTATTTGTTATTCATTATTTGTTAGTTCTTCGAGAACTAAGAAGAACAATAGTTCTTCGAGACCATTCTGAAAACACTGTTTTGACTCTATTCAGGCGATAAAAGCCAAATTGTTACGTGCTTTGAGGTCGATTCTAAAAACCGACTGGAAAAAACTGGAAAAAATGTTGGCATCACATCTATTTGTCTCTCAAAAAATACAGACCCGAAGCGTTCTCTAGGCTCGTCTTCAATCGACCAAAATTTGTCTAATCTACTGAATTGAATTTAAGCTCAGTATATCGAAAATAAGCTTGAAATACAAATAGATTCAAAAAACCGTTATTAACATTGAACAAATATCTTCATTTCAATCTAATTAAAATTCCCATAGCTTATGAATGCGATCAATTATTTATAAAAAGTGCAATATTAGCTCTATTTCGTGCCATCTGTACCACACTCAGACCACAATTTTCCGTCGCTTTGACTAATCTCCCGTGAACACTCTTAAATCACAATTCAAAATCCGAAAATTGTAATCCGAATTCGATTACATGGACCTTGACTGGCTGACATTGACGACTAGCTGTCCAAGCAAGTCAAAAGAAACCTCAGCTTTTTATCACTTCACTCATTTCACAACTGCCAGCCATCGTCATTTATCCGCTCGTTTTACTTAATATCGCGAACGAGCGAGCAAAAAATTAATGATAAACCTTCAGCTCTCACAACAATTAGTAGAACCACTTCAGATTCCAGCACTGAGATCCATCGAAGCATGGAAACTTTAGCGCCAAACGTCTATCATCCCATGCCTGCCAATTTTCTCATGACGGCTTTTCCAAACTTGCACAGTCCTGGCTATCCTCTCGACCCTCTTCCAATAATGTAAGCAAGAAGCGTGAAGCAGGACGACGACGACAAATCCGAGCATGGCGACTTCCAAGTGGCCACGCTCTCATAATTAAACGTTACATTTTACCGTGATTGAGACAGATAAGAGCGCAAACTAGGACTGTGAGTGAGTGTGTTGAGGAGAGTGGGTCATTTGACCAGTGAGCTGAACATCACTGGAGAAATAGAAAAGTAGAGTGGTTAGAGGAAAAAGAAATTTGAAAGTGAATCCTGGGAACTGGCAAGAACTATGAAAGTCAATCTCATAGTGAAATGTCCTTCGCTTGTTCAACGGCTGCTTCACTGATTTAGTAGTAGCATATGTGTCATTTAGTCACTTATAAGCTCGCAGCGTATAGGCATTGAAGCCAATGGATCGGCATCGGCTAATCCACCTCGGTTTTCATCACAGAGAGCAAAAACGAGCCGCAATCCTTTTACAAAAACCCTGTACACAACAATGGAACTCATTTTCATCAGCGGCAATAAAGTCGTCCTGCTAATGAAACTACACAATTCTTTAAGTCAATCGTTTTGTCTGGCATAATCCAGAGAGCTAAAGAGTTTTTGCACAATATCCACCCGGCACCACCTCTCGCTCTGGACTACAGGCTCTTTGCCGTCCACGGTACCTGTACATCTTCCAGTCTGAGATAAATCTTCACTCATCGTGTATCATGCAAAATCAGTTGATCCTTCCGAAGAGAGGAAGAGAACCGACCAACCGGCAATCGTGCGCGTATCCAATCATCTCTCCACTCAGCCTTGCTCTCCGGCATCCTGCTGGAATATGTGCGTATCGTTTGTTGCCCCACTGGCCTGATCCCCGGTCCACATCTCGCCCTCGCACATTTTTCCGGGAAATTTCATATCAGATGTTTGTGTAGCTCTTGTAAAAAGCTTTTCTTCTTGTTCCACTTTCGATTCAAGTCCTCGTGAGCTATCGGTAACGTTCGTCGGTCCAGCTTTCTTTTGCCAGTTTCCTCCCTTGCGAAGCATGTAAAAACACACGACATGTTTTCTCGGATACCAAACTTGGTCTATTTCCCAGTTTTGGGTTAAGTGAGCTATGGGGAGAGAGAGAGGGAAGGACAGGGAGGCGGAACAAAGAGGATGGGTTCGCACTTTACCAACGTAAAATGGCAATGTCTATACGTTTTTGATGTTTTCCTAGCTCTCTCCCTTGTTTACCCGCTTTCATTTCAATGAAGATTCGCACTAAAGATCTATCGAAAGATTCTGCATTTTACAATCATCCCCCCTCCTACCACTTCGGCTCGGCCTGAATCTGGGCGAAAACAATACAGCCTAACCTTGTCAGCAGAATGGGAGATTAAATTCATAAAACTTCAAAGTTTTTTTTTATCTGTATCTCGGTCGTCGAGCGAACGGAACGGGAAATACAAACATGGCAATAAAAATGAATGGAGGTAATTACTTTCTTAGTATGTTTTCCACGTATGAGACCTATAGCTGCTGCTATTTTCGGGATGGTTTGCCGAATATGTGATTGAGATGAAATTCTGGTGTCTTTCCGTTGAAAACTGGAGGAAGTTCTCACTGCAATTTGACGCGACTCACATCTTACTCGAATCACTCTTTCACTCGCGATCAACTACCGCGCCAAAATCAGGTTGAAACTTAAATCAGACTTTAATCTTGAATTCTCCCCCGAATAACCGACGCAAGGACTTACGTTACACGCAAAAACCGCACGGCAAACCGAAATTATTTCGACGAAAAACGCCAGGCAGGCAGCACTCGGTGGTGAACGAAACCTCGACAAGACGTGTAATTAGGTGGAATGTAATGCTTGGATTACTGAAATATTTAAAAGGAACGGAAAACACTGACGACGTGGAAGGGACCGAAAACAGGACATGAGACTAGGTCCTCGAAAGCAGCGCACACACTGTAGCGGAGTTTTGTTACACGACTTCTTCTAGATGCATTTGTTATCGCGAGATATGATGTAGTAAGATGATTTCACAACAGCGTTCCTCAGCAGCACAGTAAAAGCAAGGACATCGTTTGGCTACCGTCGACGTCGAATATAAACTGGCTCAGCAACATGCGTTCGGGACTACACCCGTGGTGTTCGTCGAAAACAAATCCCGTGCTGCGACGCCTCAGATATATCACTAAACAAGCTCACGTATAGCTCCGAACTACATACAGATTTAAAACGTTTGGCAGTTCTAGTTTAAGGACATTTCAAATATGTCACTGGGATCTTTTACAACATCAATTCTTACACCGAATCCGACCGCCCACGACCGAGATACAGCTCGCGATACAACCGAACGACTTGAACTCCATGACTGAAAGAGAATCAGTTCGTCCTGAGCTCCGGAATAGAGCAAGCTTTCCAACAAATTCCAATTTCCCATTCGGCTCCTTGACAAACAAACGGACGATTCAATTCAAAGCTCATGGTATCTTTCCACCCACATTCCAAAAATTAATTCCAGTCGGTTTCTTGCAAACTTTAAACACTTCTAGTAGGTTTTCGCCGAAAAATATTTCCAGGACAGTGTTTTTCCGTTTCTTTAAGTCCCAGAACACATACCATGTGTCCTTTCAAAGCTATCGTCAGTATAGAATAAGAATAATTTCATTTAAGATTAATTCCACCGTTATTACATGCACCCACGTTTACGTCACAAATATCTTGCTCCCCGGGAAGCAACTCTCCCCAAAAAGCTCCTAGCTTTTCGTTTGAATCTATCCAAGGAATTCGAGTGGAAGCTGGTACGCACGTGTGACTATCAAGAGCTTTTAAAGGATAAATGGCTGATGGCCAGAAGGCTGTTAACGGTCAGCTGTTTTTAATTTTGCGGACAGTTGGGAGTATTAAGCTGGATTACAATTGAGCTTTATGGTATTTTGTATTTTGAGAGGGGTTCGAACAATGGATAGTTTAAGCTTTTATGGTACAATTAAGGGAAAATCATTTTGTATGTATGGACTTTTCAAATTTTTGACATCGATTTAATAAAATAGAACATAAAACTGGCCGGGACATACTACGGTGTAATAAATTCGGCCAGGCTGGGGATTCAGCATCCACGAGGGGAGGAAGGTAACAAATTGGCATCCACTGCGGGGCCTAACGGGACAAGTAACGGTGTCCAGATAGCTGCCCAGCCACACGGGGGTTATTTATTTATTTGTTAGCTATCGTGCTACACTATAACTCAATTAACGCATCAGGAATGAAAATGAAGCATAATAAAAACAAAATAAGAAATATAAGAAGAAAAATGAGAAAGAATTGAGTAATTGAAAACAAACGACAAAAATTCAACCTTAAGTTAACTGGAGTGTAAGACAAAATTTCTAATACTGCCTTGGATTCTAAAAAAAAAAAGATTAAAAGAGCGTTGTAAATTTTAGAAAAACACAATAAAGGCGGAGGAAAATAGACTTCCCTACTTGCAAAAGGAATAGAAAAATGTCTCATGATCGACTAGGACGGCTCAATTCACGTATAGTTATCTGGGAACCAATATCTGACCAATAAAATGCCTTGGCAAGGTTTGAAAAGTAAACACTCATCGAGGAACAATTTACGTGCTTCCTATATGAAGACATATGACATATGAAGAATGGTAAAACGGGAGGAGTAAGAATAATAGGGCATCCCTCTTGAATTTAAAAAACAGCGAGCGAGAAGAAATTATTTTGGCAGCAGTGGAGAAGGTCAAACAATTCAGCTTGCAATTAGTGATAATCGTCCGCAGATTTGATTACCCTGTCTAATTTTAAGTCATTCCCACAAAGAAGACAGGACGAGTTGGTAACAGAAGGAAGGTAATTGACAAACAAGATAAAAAGTAAGAAACCTATGATAGATCCTTGAGGAACTCCGGATGTATGAGATATAGGAGAAGAAGTAGGAACCGTTAAAAATGTCTCTGCGTGGACGACTATCAAGATAGAAGGAAACCAGGAGAGAAAAGGACCAAAAATACCAAACTCTTTAAGTCTGTTGAGTAGAAAGGTATGGTTCACAGAGGCCAAAACTTTCAAAAAATCCGTATAAATTACACAAACTTGACGTTGATAATCAAAGGCAGCGGCGACATAATTAGTGAATACTGTTAGTCGTTGTAGAGCGCTCCTTGATGAATCCATGCTGTTCAGGAACTAAAAAAGGTTGTAGAGAAGAAAAAACTCTATTATAGACAAGACGTTCAAAGAATTCACTGAAACAGCAGAGGAGGGATAAATGGCGGTAGTTGGAATAAACAGATGAATCACCAGATTCGAAGATTGGCAAGATATCGGCGGATTTCCATAGAGAAGGGAATACGCTAAAAGCAGGGCAAATGTTAAAAAGAATAGCTAAACGAACACAAAAGGAGGATGAGATGTATTTTACAAGGATATTGGGAATACCGTCAGGACCGAAACTAGCATTAAAATCTAAGGTGTGCATAAGAAATTCAGCTCCCGAAGGATTACTACTAAAAAAAAAAGGATAAGGCAGGAGAGATACGAGAGAAAGCAGAAAATATCGACGTATTTAGTGCATTTTTGTAAGAAGGAGGAATAATAGGTAGCAAATAAATCGCAAATTCCCTGAGAATTGGAAGCAATAGCGTCACCAAAATGCATAGAATCAGGAACTGAGGAAGTCGACAGATGTAGGATCAAAAGGATTTTGGTTGATTAGAATAAGTTGAAGCTTCGATGCTCAAGAAGTAATGACGCATTTCCTGCCTACGTTTTAGCTTTGGCTTTGAACTCTTTTAGCTTCAGAATGCAAACTACGGAATTCCTGAAGATCAATGAGTGAACCCGTATTCTTCAGCTTTTCACGAGCTTTCTCTTTAGCTTTTAGAGCATCATAGACTTTCAACGTAAACTACGGAACATCTTCAGGTTTAAAAGGACATTTGATGGGAGTAAAGCGAAAGATAAGATTAGAGCAGAAAGAGTACAACCTAGACAATGCACAATCAACATTCAACCCTCTGAAAAATGAACACCAATTGATATAATTGATTTCTGAAAATCAGCTTTATAGAAGCTATGACGCTGGATAAAAGGACATTTACTCAGGACAATTTGAAAACAATCAAAATTTAAAGGTCTTCACCGTACAAAAGGCAGGATGAGTTAAAGAGGGATGGTAAATCGTTAACAAACAAAAGGAACAATAAGGGGCCCAAGAACGGATCCTTGCGGAACTCCAGAAGTAGGAAAAAAAGGTTGTGGAAGAGCAAAAGCTAACAATAACAACACAAACATAGGAAGACCACCAAGAAAAAATTACACCGGGGACACCAAACCCAGCTAGTTTTGGCAGAAGAATTTCATATCATTCAAGCGACGGTACCGTTGACTTACCTTTAACGAACCCATTCTGTTGACACACTAGCAAAGGCTGGATGAAAGGGTACACTTCATTGTAAACGAATCTTTTGAGGAGCTTACTAAAACAGGGCAAAAGGGATATGGGACGGATATTAGAGATGGAAGAAATATCACCAGATTTATGGATGGAAAATATGTTAGCGGGTTTCCAGAGGGATGGAAAGGTTCCGGTTGAGATGTTAAGGTTTAAAATGATTAATTAAGGAAGACACAAGAAAAATGAAAGTGATTGAAATGATTGAAAATGAAAGATTCGGAATGGGGTCAGCACCAAAACTAGTACGAAGAAACCTCATCAATAATTCGATTTCGAAGATTGGTAAAAAAAGAAGCAAGGATGCATTCAGGTACAGGTAAGTTGATTGATAGCGAAGATTTACTGTGACGGGAGGTGAAATAAGAGCGAAATTAGAGCGAAAACCTGACAGAAATTTTGCGCAGAGGAGGTAGCCGTAGCATGAAGATACATAGCAGAGGGAATGCCAGAGGAAGTTTTAAGAGAGTTGGATGGAAGCAGTGTAATAGGAAATTAAGTTGGATAAGAAGGAATAACATTTGTAGAGAGCATCATCCAAAATTTTGCCCTCTGGAGAAATGATACCAGTTGGTATCATTTATTTCATTAAATAAAGCGGAATAGATCGCTTTTTTAAATTTGAAACGGAGAGTAGAAGTAGATTTTTTAACTCAAGACGATCGGTTTAAAGTTAATTCTATAAAAAGAACAGGATGATGATCAGGGCGCAAAAGATCAGGACGATCAGGGTGCACATATGTAGATAGGAAGGGACTCAAAAAAAAGAAGGATGAAGATTAGTCAACAAAAGATCGAGGATCCTGTCGTTACCTTTGGGTACATTGTTCAATTAGGAAAGTGAGCAAAGGGACGAAAAGGAGCAAGTAGCGATTGAAATATTGCTTGAAATCCAACGACGTCATTTTAAAGCTATCACATAAAAGTAAGAAAGTAGAATAGAAGCGGACAGTAAGGTTGGACGAAAGTTCTGCACAGAAACGTTCATATACCAGGAAGGGGTAATGTAGTATTCTTTATACCTAACTGTATCTGAAATTTTGAATTTTGACAGGTGATTGGCTAAAAAATACTGTGTGTCACTATAGTTTGTAGCCTTTTTTTTAGCTTCCTGGTAAATACAATTGAGTCATCATTATGGCACATAAATCAAAAATACAGATCAACAAGTTGAGCACAGATGAGTTGCCCTATGAAATGGAAATTCGAAGTTAACCAGCAGGAACAGTAGTAGCTTTGAAGAAACACTTCGAGTGGCATTAAGAGTAGGAGCCTCTCTGAACACTTCGTTAACTTCTGGAAGAGACTACCCTTATACCGTAGATGAGGCAAAACTAGTGCATAAAAAACTCGGGGATATACAGGCTTTGATCGCAGTATTTCATTTCAGTCTTGATTTTTACAAACTCTGATGATAGTGCAGTTTGCAAAAACCATGACGAAGATTGAATACGAAATGCTGCGTCTGAAAACTGTTCAACATGAAAGGAAGGAAAAGAACGAAGAGGCCCACAAAATGAGAGTACAGCTAATAATGGCGATGGGAGAGCTTCTCGTAAAAGCGGAGGATGAGGATAGAGATGGAAAGACAGAAGTGGACAGGATAACGGGAGTGTCAGTGTGCGAGAGGTGCAAGACGACGGTCACGGGCTCGTACAGGTAGCAGCTCAGGCCAGTGAACCAAATCAGGTGGCAGGGGACCTACGAAATCTCCTATTCTCAACATCCAGGTCAACTACTGTGGTGTCATAAGAGCAAGCGGTTTCAAACTGAGGTCTCTACTACAGCGACAATTCCGCTTCTTTGAGAGCCTTTCTCGAAAAAGTGGAGGAGTTGTGGGAGCCAAACAGAGTGTCCACGAGATAGCAGTTCTAATCAGCGGTAGATATATTTGCGGAGAAGACACTGGCTTAACTGTGCCCGAGTACACTCATGGCAAGAGCTGGTCGCTGAGATGTTTGCTAATCTCTCGTCACCTGATTATAACAGCCGACTGCATGGAGATCGAGAGACGAACTCAAGGTTTAAAGGAATCAATCGGGATGCACGCGTCGGCAAAAGAGAGTATGTTCCGACACCATGCCATCCCTTGTACAGGGGAAGAAAAGTTACGGATTCTCAGCAATAATATATCCCCCTTCTACCAGACCAAGCTGGTCCTCAATTCCGTCCGAACCATAGCGGACATGATCTGGGTAGGATGTTCTTTGGAAGCAACGAAAGTGTCAGTGGAGGTGGATCTACTACCACTCAATAGGAAGTTGCACCATATCTTAGGGCTTTTATACAACTTTCAGAAACATTCTAATGTGAACCAGGGGAGTCAACCTACCCAAGTTCTACCTAGGGTAGATTGCGACCACAGTAACGTCCGGGAAAAGAACGGTTCTACCAGTAGGCGATTGCCTGAGCACTAAGAGCAGAAGCATAGCTAAACTATTTGTCAGCAAAGAAGAACAAGGACAACCAACCACACTTGGAGGTAGATATATTTAGTCGAAAGTTCCTAGGCCTCCTAGGTTGTGGCACCTCAAACTCTGTATTGAGCGGATAGGATTGGAAACTCCTCGAGTGGCTGGGAGTAGAGCTGTTGGACTTTGTCCAAAAAGTGATCTGAATGGCTAACAGTCAGAGATGTACATTTGCAGAAATGGCAGGTGTTTCAATGAAGCGAAGCAAAAATTAGAATGGTATAAGTATTGGTGGTTCCTTCGATTCCACAGGCTCTCATATTCGAAATAGATTTTATCCGGCAGTTTGGGGTGATCCTTGCACTGGGCGGGGAAATTTGGAGCTTTTTGAGTGCGCTAGAGGGAAAAGCGAGAAAATAATTTAAGCCGCGGATTTACTTAACGGCGGTAGAGGATATCATTATTTGCCGTTAGCTAAAAGAGGAATTTCAGCTCATGAAGGAAGAAGTAGGTGGTACCAACCGAGTGGAACACGTCATTAAAACAAACGCACCACTGATTAACCAAAGATATTATTTTTTTTCACCCAAAATGTAAAAACATATCGATATTGAACTGAATGATATGATGGAGCAAGGAATAGTAGAACCATCCTCGAGCCCTTGAACGCCCCTCATATTGTTGGTAAAGATAAAGTATGGTGCGTATCGTTTCTGCGTGCGAAGCATGATGAGTACCTGCAGTTCTTTATGTCCACTACTCTTGATAAATTCCGAGATGCCAGATGCATCTCATCACTAGATGTAAACTCGGTATACTGGCAGGTCCCTATGGCGGAACAGTCACGGAAATTCGTTGCGTTTTGGTGTCGCATCGCGGACCATTGCAATTCCGACGAATGCTTTTTGGTCTGTAAAATGCACACACGATGTGGCAACGCCTAATCGACCAGGTCCTTGGTCCCGATCTCGAACCCTATGTATGCACCTATCTAGATGATATTATGGTAATGACCAAAGATTTCAGCAAACATCTTCAAATCCTGAGAGTTTTCCGTCACAAGTTTGAGATCCGTTGTTGCCAACTAAATTTTCTAGGATATGTCGTTGATGACAAGGGTTTCAACGTGGATTGGGGCAAGGTTAAGTCTGTGATGGAGATTCCTTCGCCAACAAATGTGATGGGAGTGAGGTTGTTCCTGGGAATGCTCTCGTGGTGTAAGAGAGTTATACTAGACTTTGACGAAACCATTGACAAACCTCCTCAAAAAGAACCAGAGGATAGCCTGAACCCAGGACTGTGAAGCTGCGTTCATAGAGGCAGAGGTAAAATTGTCCACCGCTCCAATCCTTACTTGCCCTGACTATATATAGTCTTCCCTTCTACATTCAAACAGATGCGTCAGTCAAGTGTTTTGGGGCGGTGCTCTCATAGAAACAGCCTGATGGGGAAAAAGTTGTTTACTACTTGAGCCGTTCCTTAACGAAAGCAGAAAGAAATATCTCTATCACGAAGAACAAGTGCCTCACAGGGCCAGTGGTAGAGAAACTGCAACCATATACAGAGGGAGCTAAATTCACGGTTATTACGAACCAGTACTCTCTTGTGTGGTTGAGCAATTTAAAGGAACCGACGGGACGTTTGTTACAGCAGTATCTATTTGAAATAATCCATGGAAAAGGGAAGGAACCCCTCGTACCTGATGCCCTTTCTCGTATGCTACCCAGAGACGAGACCTCAACACTTGAGAGCTGAGAGAACAAACCAAGACGTCAAGCACCTGTTGTGATCCTACGTGGCCGAGAAAAGCACTTGGCAAAGATCGCATGTGCGCTAAAAACCTGGAAACACGAAGTAGCACAAGCTATTCCATATTTTTTCAACTTGAGCAGAGAGATGGTGAGCTTTCATGAGCGAAAGGAAACACCTGATGGGAGGCAAGTTATTTCAGGACCCGAAATTAGGACTAATTTCGATACGCCAGCGTGTAAGGCAAAGTCTTTCAAAATAATTGGGACATCAGCTTTTCATTTGATTTATTTTCATTTTATTTTCAAAAAAGTTCGTCTAATACAGACTAGTAGCATTTACATTAAAGATTAAAAACTGACAAAAAAATCTGTTAAAGTGGACTATTTTTTAGCTAGGCTCTTTTTCAAAGACGATAAGCATAAATTAAATTCAAATTGATGGTAATCACTGTTAAAATTTATTTTAATGGACGAAACGGGCTCATTGAAGGCGTAGTTGGTCCGATAGGCAGCGACAGATAAAATTTTGACGTGTCTCGCTCTGTGACCCTTCCTCAGTTTGTTAAATTTAAATATCATTTCGTATTTAGGAATAATAAATAGGATTAAAATTTAGTTTATCGGCGATTTATTGGGGGTATTAAAACTAAAGTGTATACAAGATGATTCAGATCAAGGTGCATTGTGGTATACCCAGGCCCGGACTGGCCAGGTCCGCTGTTGTGGTGTAATGCATCTTCTGCGCGGTGACGTGTGTGCAGCACACAACAGCACACAACAGCACAGTGAGGCTCTATCAGATCAGCTGATCACTCAGTAGGGCCGCGCAAGCGCATATCGTCCTTCTCCTCCCCCCTCCTACATATGATATCATCCACGCCACACCTTTGTTTTCAAGTCATTACAAGTCGATTTTATGCGATTCGGTTTGCTAAATTTGCAGCGCAGTTTTCTTTAGTTAAATGTTGAGTCGTTGGGAGTTGAATTTCGGTACATTGTTTGATTAATTAATATTACGAACGGAACAAAAACAATGAAGAGAGCTTACAAGAGTGGAAAAGGAAAAGAAGAAAAAGAAACAAGAATCTTTCCAGTATGCCAGTTCGATGTCTACGATGTCTACGTGGTTAAAACCATTAGGCACTCCCCTCACGGGTCGTTAGCCATGCGATACGAGAGAGATGCGTTTGACACTTGTCAAGCTCGCGAGAAAACGAGTGTCGTCATCCTCGTATCATGTCCGCATACGGGTCGTCAAGAAAACGTCAGTATGCGTCGTAAAATCATACAATTCGGGGCATTTTCCCACCTCCCCCACGAATTGTACGTTGCAGTCATCCATCGCGCTTGCAAAAACGACTACTCATTCGACTTGAGGCCTGCAATGCAATGCACAACGCTTGAGACGCACTCAACGTGAACCGACTACGCTTCTCACTCTTCACGATAAGCTAACGCTCCGTTAGCGGTCACCCATTGATTTACATAGGTTGTGACGACCAAGCGTAGAAATATCGCATCTACGACGATAGCTCAACGACCCGTGTGCGGATTGCCTTAAGCTCTACCTCAGAGAGAAACGATGACACGACTGTAGGTAAGGTCATCGAAATTTTAGATTATTATTTTTGTTATGTTAAAAAAAATTTATATTTATTCTACATTTTTAGGTCACGTACTAAGAACTTAGCAATATTAGTTTTGCATTTTTTACTTCAAAGGTTTTTACTAATAGGGCTAATTAATTGTTATAATTTAAACTAAATAAACTGTATAAAAAAACTTTCTCACATTGGGGATAAATTCATAACAGAAATGTGTTAAGGCCAACGTCATAAGGAGGTGCAAAATGTGGATAGTTTGTCGGTTTATTCATCATTGGTCAAAATATAATTATTACGAGCAATGTTTGAACTTAATTATATTGTAACTACAATTAGCTATGATTTTGAAAATCATAATTAATTGTAGTTACAGTATAGTTAAGGGGATTCCCTAGTGAAAACAGTGTTTTTCTACACTATGCTTTTTATAACCATAATAATTTTTTAAAGGTTTTATTGCATGGTTTTGTTACCTTAAAGCATTGTTCGTAATTATATTATCTGTCATTATTTATATCGCAGCTTAAGTGGGATGTTTTATTTCCAGAGGCTGAAATTGATGTTTTATTTCCTTCAAATCAGGCTGTAACTGCATCAACTTCTTATTGTACAGTTGAAAGGGGTGAGGCGCCTGCTTGCAATCAGCCACATATAGACCATCATCCATCGTCTCTTGTCAGCGAATCAAGCTCCAATTCTGATTCAGAAGATGATGAAGAAAATCAGGAGACCTTTGATGCAGCTAAGCAACAACTTGGGTGTTTCATTTGTCCAAACGAAAGTGATCCAATCACGATTAAAAAAGCGTTCATGGAAAAACACCCTATTCAAGTTGTAGAAGGAAAAGGTACAAAATTGCCATTTGAGCCTTCTAAACTTTATTACCGACATTTGCCAAGTGGTGAAAAAATACACCGTAAATGGTTATCATATTCAATTCAGCTGAATAAAGTGTGCTGTATGGCTTTTGGAGATAAAGGAGACAGACACTCTACCTTTATTATTGGTTATGATGTTTCTTCAAAAAATGTGTATAAATGAGTAGAAATACACGAAAACTCTACCCATCATGAACTTGCTGGGAAAGCAGCTTTTCAAAGTCAAAAGGGCTATGATATTTCAACTCTCCTGAATACCAACCAAACTAAACAGCATGAAAGAGAAATTCAAACTAGAAGATTGGTTATCCAACGTTTGATAGACATAGTTTTGTTTATAGGAAGACAAGGCATTGCCTACAGAAGTGACAAAGCAGAAGCAGCCTACGCTCTCGATTCTTTACAAAATCATGGTAATTTCCTTGAACTGGTCATGTTGGTGGCTAATTATGATGTAATTTTGCAAAGCCATGTAAAAAAATGTATCGAAGACAGCAAAAAGCACAGAATAAAAATAAAGGACAAAAGAGAAGCCACAGGAAAGCAATCTAATAAGCCCATTGGACGAGGATCAATGTTGACTTTTTTATCAAAGACTTTCATTAACAAGCTAATCAAGAAAATTAGCTCGATGGGTCGAAACATTATTTTGAAAGACCTCCAGGATAGCATTATCTACAGCGTAATGGTGGACAGCACCCAAGATATAGCTATAATGGACCGATTGGTAACATGCGTCCGCTATGTCGTACAAGGAAAAGAAGTGTATGAAAGACTTTTAGAGATTGCAGTTGTTGATGACTCAAGTGGACTAGCGTTGTACGGGCTTATAAAATTAAAATTATCTGAGTATAGCATTGCAACGTCCAATATTATTGCTTGTTCGTTTGATGGAGCCAACAACATGAAAGGATGTTACAATGGGCTACAAGCCCATTTAAAAAAAGAAAATGAAGACCTTATTTATACTCACTGTATGGCACACGTACTGAACCTAGTTTTAGCTGACTCAACAGTAAAGTTACTACAAGCTGAGAACTTGTTTGGATTAGTGGAAGAATCTGCGGTATTTCTAAGCTTATCGCACAAGAGAATGGCCGTCTGGGAAAACGAAACAAAAAGAGAACATACTGCTCATGACAAGTTGTACAGATTGCAAAAAATAGGAGCAACGAAGTGGTGGAGCAAACATAAGGCTCTTTCATCAATTATTGATGAAGAATTTTTAATCAGTGAAGACAGTGTTGATTCAGCTAAATTCAAAAATTTTATTTCTGTTTTAAAAGAAATCTCTTATGGAAGTTTTGACAGCAAATCTCGATTCACAGCAAGAAACCTGATAAGTCAATGGTCCAAATTTGAAAACTTGTATATGTCGTTTGTTTTACTAGATTTGTTTTTGGTCACTTCCTCTGTTTCTAAGTACTGGCAAAGTAAAACCATTGATTATGCTTTAGCTTGGAACTTAGTACAAACACTGCTCCAGCAAAATTAAGGACAAAAGGAATGACGCGTATTTTGAAGTATTGTACGCAAAAACAAAAACCTATGCCAGTGCAGTTAATCTTAAGCTAGACGAAAATGACATTGATGTCGAGTTAGAGTTGGACTTTAAGAGGAAAAGAACGTCAAAGAAAAAATTGATGCCCGGTGAAAAATCAAAAGATGAAGCTGACTCTATTTCAACAGTTCAACATTACAAAATTGCATATTTTGATATTTTAGACTGTACGAGGATGAGTATTGAAGAACGATTTTGCACAAACAAAGACGTTTTACAGGATTGCTCTTGGTTGGACCCCAAAAAGTTTGGCTCTATCTTGAAACTCGAAACATTTCCCACAGAAGCCCTGCACAATGTTTCTAAACTGTGTAAAATTGAAAGAAGTCGGCTGTTGATAGAGCTGTGACAGTTTGCACAACAATACAGCAACTTCATAGCAGCAGAGTCCACTGAGAACTACGGAGATAGATGCAGTGACGAAGAAGACGATTTCGACCCAACCGAAGAAGCGGAAAAAATGCTGACATTTACTGCTCTGAAAATAGACAATGTTTCCAGTGTTTGACATGTGCTTTTTCTGTTCTGTTTGAACTTATTCAATCTGGACCGTTTATCAACCTGTATATAGCATATAAATTTGTTCTTACCATACCTTGTACCCAAGTCACATGTGAACGAGTAAAATAGTCAAAAATCTACTTCGGTCGTCTTTAGGCCAATACCTTATGTCCAATCTGCTTTTTATTAATGTTGAGAGGGATTTAATTTATGATTTGGACAAAAATAAAATAATAGATGAAGTAGCTTTAACAAGTGAGTTGCTTACAAAGAAGCTGTTACTTTAGAGCTAGGGGAGTAAAATGTCGAATCATCTCAGTTAAGTTAAGCCCCTTCTATTCTAGTATAACAACATTGTAAACTGTTAAATACACAGGATTTTGTAAAAAATGTTAGTATTATTTTTCTAATCCCTAAAATCCGTTTGTCAATATTTTTTCTACACACATAACTTTGACATAATTCATTAATACTTTGGTGTGAATAAGATACTGCACTTTATTTTGAACTCCGTTGTAATTATTGGTAGCTCTACAGCATGTGTTTTGTAGTGTTGTGCTAAAAATACTGTAAATTTCTTATTTTAATAAACAATAAAGTCAACGAAAGTCGAAAATCATAATATTCGCATAAAAACCTAGCTGAATTTCTTCTTCTTTATGCTTAAGTGCCAAAATAGCGTAAAAACGCGTTTTCATTGTTTTCAAGCACCTAATTTTCAAAAATTTTCCCCCGTTTGTTGGGGGTATGGACCCCGCAGTAGAGGGCCCCTTTACAGATTTTAGCTGAGGGCCCCAAATGGTCCCAGTCCGGGCCCGGGTATACCACGTGATTCGTTGCGAGGAGCTAAACTGTTACGCATACACCTTTTGTCCTTTGGTACCCACCTAACGAATTATTTTCTTCACTAATTATTTTTTTATTGCATTATTTGCTTATTTGTCTATAAGATTTTCCAACTTTGAATGTATCCTAATGAAAATGATAGCTTTTAAATTTTGAACTACCCTGTGGATTTTAGTTATTCTTGTCTCATTTGAAAAGTGTCAAAAACACCTTTCAAATAAGACCCCATTTATTATTCTATGTAAATAATTCTTGGACGAATTAATAATTAATATTACAAAATACATTCTTTTGCAGTTCAATTCCAAAGAATGAACCTATTTATCTTTGAAATTTATTTCTGCAGAATTAAGTTTTAGTTTATTTATGCTTATGTCCGCTTTTGTCTGCAAAAACAAGCTTTTCACCAGCCTACCATAACGAATCACGTGGTAAACCCCAAGGCACCATGATCTGAATTACCCTGCATTTCGCATTCGCTACATGTTATTGTCAGAGAAGTCGAAAAACAGTTCGTTTTGATGTTTCTCGAGCCTCCACGTTTGCTACTTCTTTCATTAGTGAATTTTGAAAGGATTGTTTTGCCATTGTTTTTGCAAAATCTGCCATTTTGCTCGTTAATTACTTTCGTGGCCTTGTTAGGACCTGTCGAGAGTAACATCGACCACACATTATTAGTGTTATCAGATTCATATGCTCATAAGTTTCAATAACTTGCTTCTTTCTTTGGAATTAAGTGAACTTACGGCTTTTTGCGATCCTTCACGGAGATCAATTGAAAAATCAAAGTATTGAAAGTCTACATTTTTACTTACGATTCATTTTCACATTATCGCATTTCACTCCAACGCTCGAACAACTTATTTTAGCGATTTCGCTAACACGAACACTTTTATTAATGTTTTTATCTGTCTTTTTGCACGATATCGGAAACACGTCAGCAAATATTATGACACAAACTGAACTTTTATTCTATACATCCTGCAAAGCCCACACAGACACAATTTGACATCGGAGTTTACATTAAATAATAGATGGCGTTGGACGTCCTATTTTGATTTCGTTAAAACGGTAATATCTGTACAAAGACTCCACCAATCCATTGACGAAAAAATGTTTTTCTACATCCGAATATCATACACTAACCATCATTACTTTCGGAAACATTACAGGTTTTACACTCAATCTAATAATAATTGTTTTAATTTACTCTGTTTAAAATGTGGTGGTAAGCGATAATGCAGTTTTAGGCATCAACCGCCATCCGTTTCAAACTACTGCCAACTTCAGCTACGCATAACCAACTGTCGCTATCCGTCGTGTAGCGTTGCCGACCGTTTTTCTTGAGCAATATCACAAACAACAACAAAAATGTCATTGGATACACGTCAATGAACGTCAGTTTAGTTCAAGTTGAGTACCATTCAGCCAGTTGTCTGCCATTCGTCGTTTTCATCGGTTGTCGTCGGTTCATTGTAATTGTCTCGGTATTCCGCTTAATTTTCAATGGATATGGCGTGATGTGAACAGTAACTATTGTGTAGTGTTTCGAATTATAACTGAAGTTCTTCCGAAATCACTCGCGACGATTCCGAATGATTGCTTGAGCTGGATGGCATTAGGCCAAGTGTTTGAATCTGTTGTCAGTATTTCAGTTCGTCTTCACTTCTCTGCCGATGCGAGCTCAAGACGCCAAATGGCGGATCGATTCATCCGTTTCGTGAAGTGAACAGAATTATCGAAATTTTAAGGTAATTTAGATGCAGACCGTAATTTTCTTTGTCTAAATTGGCTGTGTGTAGATTGAGGTCGTGGTATCCAACTCCCAATAGACTGTGTATGCGTCCTTCGGAGTAAGTTTGCGTCGTTCTCGAATTCCACGTCTCGTCTGCTGGTCGTCGCGACTTTCCCAAATAGAATTTTTCCAAAGAAAATCCAATTGGCCGAAATCGGTTTGCTGATTTTCGAATGTAGCAAAAGACCTGTCAAACCGTTCTTTGGCCGTCCGAGAGCTCCAAGCATTTTCGAAAGAAATATATTTGCTATCACGAAGAAAGAACACAGCGATTCTGTCATCGTCGCCACGGCTGTGTCAAGTGTGTGTGAAAATCATCTGAAGAAAAAAAGCATCTTGCTTACTGGGTGCCGATCCAGTTTCCACGTCGTCCGGGAGTATCGTTCGCGGAAAAGTGTTTCTCGTTGCGACTGAATTGTTCGCGGCAACGCAAAAAGTGAAAATCATCGGAGAAAAGTGTGGTTGCATGTTCGTTCAACTGTGGAAAAGTGATTTTCAGTTTCTTTTTGCTTGACGTCGTCGCGGCCTTGATTGGTATTCCGTTGGAATCGGTAATCAGCCACGGTACGGTGACAATTGTGTCCGCTCGCGCAACTCAATTCCATTTGTCGCCGTGTGACAGCTGGTAGCAAAGGGAAGCACCTGCCAGGCGACAAGAGAAAAAAATCACTTTCGTCATTACCGCGTTCCTGAATTTACAAGGTAATTGTCGGGACAGTCATTTTATGTGATACTTCATCGTTACAGTGAAAATCGAAACAGGTCCAGCGACAGTTCACAGAAGCAAGGTCGTTTTCGTAACTGCATTGCTCCCCCGGGAGATGCGCGCTCTTTGAATAGCAGTTTTGCATTCATCCACGTCCGAATCGCCCCCAGAGTTTATATAATCACGCGATTGAGCCGAAAGCCAGACCATCTCCATGAAATCTGTGTGTATGAACGGCACCCTACCATCCTGAATGGATGGCACTTAACGTCGTCCCAATTCAACATCCGTCACTTGCCTTTCGGTTATTTCGTCTGGCCAGCGAAATCTTGCTTGTTTGCAGCCGTTACCTCCACCCTCAGACATGTTACACGACGTCATAGACATGCTCGTGGCAATTCACCCCTACGAAGCCATGCCTGGTATTATCCTTCGCTCCCTCCGCCCACCCGTCCGACCGTTTTGCATTCCCTCGCTCAAGGCAAAGGATGATCGATTTGCGGAACAACTATTGCTCCGGCCGCCTCCTCGCCAAGGCATATTGCCCTGTTCTCCTAATGAACGCGGAAGTTGCGCCAGCAACCCGAACAGAGGAGCACCAGCAGCTTCATGGTCGATGCACCCACGCGCTTAGAAGGGGTGGATTTGGACCGTCAGCAGCATTTATGTTGTTTGTTCCCACTTGTTCCGATTTGCTGTTCTTTGCCCTGAATGAATTCGAGGCCTGACTCATCTACTGCCACCGCCGTCACTTGAGCTTTGTTTTTCATTTGCACGGCGGCGGCTTTGTTTATTTTTGGCTGTGATACGAGTGCTCGCGCAAAAAAAAACGCTGCCAAAATCATTGAATTCTGTGCGGCGAGACGCTGATAAGAGTCGTCGTGGAAATGGGAACGGTGGGCGTCAGTGAGCTAGCGACTGCTGATAAAGAACTATTTCTGGTGACGGGAAATCTATTAGACAGCCATGGCAGCGGGGGTTGTTCGAGCTTGAATTCTTGGTAGTTCTTTCGAAATGCTGCACGAAATTTAGTTATTTTTAGCAAAATAAAAATATCAAAGTCAAAGTGACTCCCCAAATTATAATTCCCTAGAATCTCCTCATGTAAAAGCTATTACCTTAATTAACCACAATCTTTTGCCCTCGTTTGTACGTCAAAGATTTTGCTTTAGAAATACTCAACGATGATTTTTCCGTGTCGTACAACAGCAACAAAACAATTTGAAACGACAAGACCTGTCGTCGCACCTCCAGGGATATTTATTCAACTTTACCTGAGCGACATTTGTTTCGCCCGTCAAGCTATCAACGCGCATTTTAGCATTCTTTTGATTCAAAGCTGCTGGTTGTTACCGTGGTTCTTGTTTATCATTTCGAAATGAAATAAATTGAAATGAGAACATGACTGACTTGTTGTTTGTTTGTAGTACTGTTTAGTATTTTTGCTCGTGACACTTCTCACCAGACTGACGCTGTTTCAATTCTGCACTTATCAGAACCCTGACGGGTTGCCTTGATAACGCTGAAAGAGTTTTTTATCAAGTTTATATCATTTTTTGTTAGGAATTTGCGATGAATAAGTTGTGGTAAATTTGACGTAAAATGCATGTCTGCTAGAAAAAAAAAATCGATGACGTCCATCATGGTGGTTTCTTATCCGTAGTTGTGGTCGTTGGCTTGTATTCAAGATTGCTGTATATTCTGATGTAATGAAATGTATTTATGAAAACTTCTGGTCAGTTGAAATATTTACAATATATTTTTAATATACTGTAAACTTTAAATTTCTCGCGAGTAAAATAAAAGGAGCCTGAAAGCGCCTTAAAATAAAAAAAAAAAGTCTAACGCATCAGAACCGCTAGAAAACTGAATTTCGAAGAAATTTTCTTAGAGTGGCCAACAAATTTGGAAAGGCGTTATACGCTTTATCACATCAACCATTCCTTATCCAAAGCAACAAAACCCAACTCTAATATAGATGAGTGCTGGCAACACTTTTCCAACGAAGCAGCAATAAGTTTACCATAACAAGCTCATACTTAAATCAACTTATCCTTTGAACTTTGTTCTCATCGCAGGATTTCATCGAAAGTTTCAGCGGTTAAACGTTGTTTGAGGCTGCTATCCGAAAAATTTTCAAAACCCGGAAAACTTTGAAATTGATTCCTTATTTTTATTCCAAATGCTTTACATTTGAGTATGTAACTTGAAGCATCTGTTGGTGCAATATTTACGAAAATGTCCGATGTTGGTTACCCTGTGTTAGCAGCAAAGCAAAATAGTCGTCATCTGCTTCACGTTAAGTTAAACCCACGCTGTGAATTTCGTTTCGATTGAAGCACTGCGCTAGAAGTTATACGGGTGAATAGAATTTAAGCTGGCTGCCCTTTCATGATTTTTTTACGAAATTCCTACGACATTTGGTTAACATTAAAGTCCATTTACTGCACGAACTTCGCTTTGATTTCATGACTGGACCGGAAGTTATAAGGAAAAAAGCTTTATTTTGCTGAGCAAATTTGCAAGATTTAGGAGACAAAAATCACCATTGCTGGCAACTCTATTCTAATTTTCCTACCAAATTTTCATCAAATGTTACCCAAGATAAGGTACGAATAATGAGGGAATTTTGTTGAAATCTGACAGCTGAATCGGAAGTTATAGGCCAAAAATCAGTTTTTTTCCTCAGTGATTTTTCAAGATGGTACCACTGCCACAGTGTTGCCTGCATTTCAAAATCATTTCTATCAGTTGTTGATACCAATATGTCCTGAGAATTTCATTATGATTGGATAAGCCGATCGTCAGTTCTCGTGAACAGAAGTTTCGAGTGCTAAAAATAGAGGTAATTTGGTGATGGTTTACAGTTCTTGTGCAAACCGGAATTTTGAAAATTTCAATTTGATATGATAGACAAAAGTTAAAATTTATCAATGATTTGAAGTTTTTGTCAAAAAGCAAAAATTTTTCAGGAAGGTCGTTGATTTGAAGGATTTTTTTTTCAGGAGCCTGCCGTAGCTACAGGGTTACCCGCACTGTATTGAAAATCCACATGTGTTAAGTCTTAGTTAATTTTAACACGCTCTCCAATTTTCACGGTGATCTAATGTTTTCGTCAGAAGTTATGACAAATCAAAATTTGAACAAAAATCTTTGCCTACTTCTAGGCACTCAGCACCAACACACGGCTCAACATTTCCAATTCTTTAGCATAGACAAGCTAAGAATATAATAAATTTTCATTCCCAATACTCTTTTTTAACAAAAAATTACACTTATTGGAAATATAAGAGTACTTGAAAATTCACGTAAAGTGCCCGAAACCACCAAAGCGTTAAAGATATCTGAATTCTGAAATCTACCCACTGTATACATCTATGTCCTCCGAAAATTTCAGCTCAATCGGATCGGCCACTCCAGAGATTATCTCCCTTAATCATTTTGCTGATATGTGTATACACCTGTGTGCAGAATAATAGCAGTGCACACTCGAAGCGTTATATTTTTGGAATTACAACATAAATTTCGATTGCATACTAGAGCCATCTGTTTATGATCGATGGCAATAATTTCCCAGATATTTTACATAACCCATTTTGTTGAAACATCAGCAAAGATCGGGGGAATAACCTAATTTTCGGGGACAACGTGTCATTTGAATGTGCATAATAATAGCAGCGGAGGTAAACCAAAGTCGTTTTCCGGCAAAAAGTTTGTTTCAATTTTGCAGTTAGGATACGGTAAGGGCAAAGAAGGTTGACAGTTTTCAAATGTTTCGTTATTTTTAGTATAAAATAGACCATTGAGGAATAATGGGCTGCTCCAAACATTGCAGTGCCGAACAAAGAGATTTAATCAAAAAAGTGCTTTTGGATGGCAAAACCTACAAATTTATTAAGGAAACACTTGGCTGCTCTAGTACAATGGTATCGAATGCAAAAAAAGTGGATGGAAAAGCCTGAAACTCGTGGAAGAAACAAGAAACTCAGCACGAGAGATGCCAAAAATGTTGTTCGGCTTGTACGAAAAGACCCTTTTTTGACATCAACGAGTATAAACAGGAACTCAAGTTGGATGTCAACACTTGTACAATCAGAAGAACTCTTATCAACGCCAAATTAAAAGGTAGAAGTCCGAGGAAAACACCCTTTCTAAAAGACAGACACGTTCGAGACAGGTTAAAATTTGCACGAGACCATAAGGATTGGCCTGCTTCCAAATGGAGGAATATCCTTTGGACTGATGAATCAAAAGTTGTATTATTTGGCTGTCCGGGAAGGAGACAATACATAAGAAGACCGCCAAATGCTTCTCATGATCCACGGTATACCACGAAGACAGCGTGGAGGGCCAAAGATCAATGTTTGGGGCTCGTTTTCATTTTACGGCACTGGATCAAACCCACGATGGATGCCAAAATTTACGTAGGCATAATGGAAAATGTCATGTTACCCTTTGCGGAGGAAAATATGCCCCTGAAATGGGTCCTTATGCAAGATAACGATCCTAAACACACCAGCCGCTTAGCTAAGACTTGGTTGTCGACCAATAGAATAGAAGTTATGGACTGGCCCGCTCAATCTCCCGACCTCAACCCCATAGAGAACTTATGGACTTATATTAAGCAGGCGGTTTTTCAAGCAAAGCCGAAAACAGTGAAAGATCTTTGGCGGGTAGTGGAGTCTGCATGGAATTCTATTACCACGGAACGATGTCAAAGTTTAATAGAGTCAATGCCACGTCGATGTGCTAAAGTAATAGCCAACAAGGGCTATACAGTAAACTATTAATTTAGAAGTTTAATATTTATATTTTGCCCCTATGAAATATATGTTTTTGCATCATTATTAGTTATAAGTTGAAAAACTGCTATATTTTTGCACAGCCCATTTCAAACATGTTTGTCAAAATTATGAAATTTGAGGCAAAGTGCACCGTAAAACACTTTTTTGTCTTTGCTATATTTGTATTGCCACATTTATGAATACATTTTATATTGTTCCCTACAACGAAGCTGGTTGTTTTTGAAAATTTAATCAAATTTACCGGCACTGCTATTATTTTGCACACAGGTATATATCTGTATATATATATATATATATATATATATATATATATATATATATATATATATATATATATATATATATATATATATATATATATATGTATATATATATATATCCAAAAAGACAGGTAGTTCATCGCCACACCGGTTGTAGTAAACTTGGATATCGCAATTCGAGACTGGTCAGATAGAGACATAGATAGTTCAAACAGCAGTCAAGCAAGCTTGTGCTGCTGCGTTGAGTAATTCAAGATTGTAGCAGTCCGGCAAAGGTAGTCGTTTATTCACTCGCCGTATTTCTTAGAGCGATAGTCGATTTAATTGCAGAGTGAAGAAAAGTGGTTAATGCGATGACTGTTAAGTGCAAATATAAGTATTCTCCATGCAGACATTCAATTTTATTTGAGGTTGACTAAGCAGCTGATTGATATTACCCTGGCAACTCCAAGCATAATGAAAAGTGTCCACAGCTGGCAGGTTTATAACCTGCCATCGCTCTCGGACCACCAGTGGCTATGCTGGAATATCGGTTGTTCTGTTATTTCACCTAAAAAAGTACGGAACCCGAGAACAGCACAATGGGAAGTTTACTCAAGGAAAACAAATAGACACCTCAGAGCACTAGACGATCTGGAACTGACGAGTCCAGGACGGCTGAACGAGCAGGTGAACCGATTAACGGGAATCTTAGTGTCAGATTTCAAAGACGTGTGTCCGGAAAAGCCCGTAAGGAAGAACGCTACCTTGTGGTGGAATGGCGAACTCACAGAGGCTAGAGGTCGCACACGAAGGGCGTTTAACACCGCAAGGCGTTCCGGAAACGTGGCTGACTGGGATCGTTACAAACAAGAGCTGTCGCTTTTCAAAAAGAAGATTAGACAAGCCAAGCGCGACTCATGGAGGGAATTCTGTGAGAACATTGAAGGAGGTACAGAGGCTGCCAGAATCAGGAAGGTTCTAAGCGTAACCCCCGGCGTACCTACGCTTTTGCGAAGGGAAAACGGGGATTGGGTGGAGGACCCGAAAGAGTGCCTGGACTTGCTACTGGAAACTCACTTTCCAGAATCAGCCTGCGTGACACCGCGTAGTGACGTACTTCGTGGAACCCACCGGGCGTCTGAGCGGCTGATCAAGGAAGTAGTGGACGAGGTCAAGATTGAATGGGCTATTGGCACATTCCGACCTTACAAAGCTACAGGGATTGATGAGATATCACCTATCATGCTTCAAAAAGCAGATAAGGCCATCATTCCCATTCTGCAGCGTATTTTTACCGCATGCCTCCGCCTCGGGGTAGTACCCGAGCAATGGACAAAAGCTAGAGTGGTCTTCATTCCGAAACCTGGTAGGTTGAATCATCATTACGTGAAGGACTTTAGACCAATCAGCTTAACATCGTTTCTGCTCAAAACACTAGAGAGGCTTGTTGATCTGCACATCAAAAGCTCGATTGATGTCGCGAGAATCTGTGTTGATCAACACGCGTATCTAGCGGGCAGATCAGTAGATACGGCATTACACAAAGTTGTCCGTACAATAGAAAAATCCTTACGGCAGAAGGAATTCACGTTGGCAGCCTTCTTAGACATTGAGGGGGCCTTCTATAATGTCACTGTCGCGAGTATCATTGATGCCTTGGCTCGATATGGGGTGGATAAAACCCTGGCGACCTGGGCATCTGACTTGCTCAAGAGCAGGCGGATTGAGGCTACCTTTTTGGAGGCCAAAGCGGAAAGAACAGTCGGTACCGGAACACCACAAGGAGGGATTATATCTCCCCTTTTCTGGATCCTGACAGTCAACGAAATACTGGAGAAGTTAAGGGCCAGTGGCTTTGAGGTAGTGGCGTATGCCGATGACATTGTGGTACTTGTGAGGGGTGCGTTCCCACAAACTTTGTCGGACCTTATGCAATCGGCGCTGGACCATATTCAAATCTGGGCCAGAAAAGTCGGTCTTAGGGCAAACCCGACAAAAACCGAACTTATGCTCTTCACAAAGAAACACAGGGTACCGGCTATTGCCACGCCTAACCTCAACGGAATAACATTGGAGCTTGCTGATAGTGTTAAATATTTGGGCCTTATACTAGACAGGAAACTGAACTGGGGGGCTAACGTGAAGCACAGAATTGGTAAGGCCCGCGTAGCACTTTTCGCTTGCCGGTCCGCCTACTCCAATACCTGGGGTCTTAAACCTAGGGCGGCCTATTACATATTCACATGTGTAGTCAGGCCGATTTTGGTGTATGGAGCGGTCGTGTGGTGGAAAGCAGCGGAGAGAAAAACTAATATCAAGGAGCTAACAACACTGCAAAGATTAGTTTGCATATGTATTACGGGCGCTTTAAGAACTGCCCCAACGGCTGGGTTGGAAATGATTTTGGGACTCATGCCCCTAGATCGATTCATCTTTAGAAGCGCAAGCTTAGCGGCGATACGCGCTAAAAGTTCTGGCATGTGGAACGATTCAGATCAGTGGGGCCACAGCGGTATTCTTATAGAATGCCGCAAAAGATTTGGACTCGTTGCAGAAGACACGGACCACATGAGCAAAATAATACATCTTGGCAGGAATTTCCAGGTCAAGATACCCACAAGAACAGACTGGAAGAAAAAGGAAGCTACCACCGATAGGGGCGCCTGGATTTACACGGACGGGTCGAAGACGGACACAGGAGTTGGCTCGGGCGTGTTTTCTACGGATTTGAGCCTTAACCTGTGGTGTAGACTGTCGGACCATGCTACCGTCTTTCAGTCTGAATTACATGCTATACGCATGGCAGTTGAGTCCATTAGCGGAATATCAACCAGACCAATGACCATTTGCGTCGACAGTAAAGCAGCCATTCTCGCTCTTGCGTCTTACAGATGTTCTTCAAAAACTGTTAACGCTTGCAGAGTGGCTCTCAATGAAAAGGCAAGGCATATTCCTATCCGGATTATGTGGGTGCCAGGGCATAGTGGGGTCATAGGCAACGAAAAAGCTGATGAATTGGCGAGGAAAGGTTCAGGAGCTAGCAACTGCCCCTGCATCACTGTACCTCGGTCAATCGCGGACGCCACAAACAAACTTGATGCCGCCATATGGGCCAAACTAAAGTCCGAATGGGAAAACAGGCTGGACTGCAGGGTGGCCAGGACATTATGGCCATCACCTGATCCAAGCAAAAGCAGGAAACTGCTCAAGCTCAGCAGGAATTGCTTGAGAACCACGGTCGGCTTGCTCACAGGGCACTGCCTTACCGCATCTCATGCGAAGAAAATGGGACTGACATCCAGCAGTTTATGCAAGAGGTGCGAGATGGAAGAGGACACCATCGAGCATACTCTCTGCGATTGTCCGGCCCTCAATAATAAACGCCTCAAAATTTTTGGTGCATACCACTTTCAAGGGTTGGCAGAGGTGGCTGGTACCGTCACGCTGAGTCAGCTGATCCAGTTTGGCGAAGCGGTCACTTGGCAGCTCTAAAAAGCCAGCGGAGGGTGGCAAATGGGCCCAAACTGGTGGCCTAATGCAAGCCGCGTTTCCCGGCAGCCCTCTTTACTAACCTAACCTAACCTAAGCAGCTGATGGTTGTGCTACCTCTGCGCAAAAGGCCCAAATAAATGCTCAACCACTTGCAGAAAGAAAAAGTGTCAAGTCCCATAGAATCTGGATGATGTTTTCAACTTCCAGCCCATGACACAACAACTCCTTCGATTTCATGAAACCAATAACGATGAAAGCGATAAATGTTGATTTGCACATTGTTGGCCCCTTATCTCCCTGCATATTTCATAGAAAAACAAACTCACAAACATTCCAAGTTTTAATCAAAATCGGATAATATCAACATGCAGTTGAGAAAGTTGATACTGTTAGTTACAAATGTTTAGATCAATACAACTCACAAACGGTTATAGTTACAAGAAAAAGCTATATAATCTTTTTTGGTGGAAATTTTCTCAGCTACAAATTCGTCATACATTGTTTTCCTGTAGACGTGACCTTTACTGAGATATTACGAAATATCACTTTTGGTGGCCTTTGACCCCGTATAAAAAGTAACGCAGCACTCGGATCGATGGGGACTTTTGACAATTTGTTCAACACGCCAGTATCAAGGTTCACTCCAAAATTCAGCTTTCCCCTAATTTTTCCGAAGTTTCGATTTTTTTATGTCGAATTTCACTGGACTAATATTGATGTAAGGCAACTGTCAATGTTTGTACAATAAGTAGCGATAAACAGTCAGTGATCTGAACTTATCAAAAATATGTCAGTATTTATGGTTCGAATGTATTGATCAAATAATGGTAAATCTCAGTTCATGATCTTGTTTTTTTACTTGAATAATGCATGTCAATTTTTCTATTTTCTTTTATTGGGACAGTACGAGGGTTGATCAATAAGTAATGATAATGAATATAAACCAAGGTGATTAAACTTAAAAGATATATTTGTTTTTCAACATAGTCTCCTAACTAGTTAATACATTCAGAAAAAACCCTTAGAAAAAAATTCTTTGTATTGACTCTCCCAATATGCCTCAACAGCGGCCATCACTTCGCTATAATCTTCAAATTTCTTACCCCGAAGGTTTTCCTTGAGCTGAGGAAAGATGTAAAAGGCACTGGATTATGTAAAAAAAAGTTTTCCGAGGAAAGATGGAAAAGTTCGAATCCTGTTTTTTAAATTGCAGCCATCGAAACTGCAGCCTTGTTAGCCGGTGCGTTGTCCTGATCAAATAGCACTCCGGCTCGCAGTTTGCAGCTTCCTTTTTCTTCAATAGCCTCCCGCAATCTTCTTATTTGGTCTGCGTATATAGTGGCTTCCTTTTCCAAATATTCCACTATGATAATTCCTTCAGCGTCCCAAAAAACTCTTGCGTAACCTTCCTCGCCCAGCTTGACACTTTGAATTCCTTTGGCGTCGGTGAAGAGGGTCGCTTTCAGGTCATCGATTGCAGTTTGGTTTCTGGATCAAAATGGTAGAATTAAATCTTATCCATGATCACGAAACGTGACAAAAATTTCTCCTGACCTGCCTGGAACTTTTCGAGATTCACTCTCGAAATGTCGACTTGTTCCTTATTTTGCCAGTCGGTTAACATTCTCGGCCCCCAACGCGCAGAGATCTTCTTCATATGTAATTCGTGGGCAACGATTCTTTGAACACTGCCATTCGAGATCACTATGACCTCAGCTATTTGCCTGATAGTCACTCTTCGATCTTTGATTTTTTTCACATTGTCTTCAGTGAGGGACGTGGTTGGACGTCCTTCGCGGTGTTCGCCTTCATTGGATGCTCTTCGCAGCTTAAACTCTTTGGCTCAGCGTGCAACGGTGGAATATGAAGGAGCAGAGTCCCATAATGTTTCCACCATGTCGCCGTGTATGTCTCTGGTAAGCAATTTTTCAAACAGAGGAACTTAAGGGGTTACCCCCACTTGTAGCGCAATAAAATATGTCATTTTCATGAATTTTTTTTGACAAAACTACGAAATGTTTTTAAACGACTGTTATATTTTCTTAAAGTACATACTTTGAACACCTTTCAGTAATTTTTTTATTGAAAAATATTACATGATTTAATTACAAATGGCCGTCAAAACAATGGAATTTTAATTTTCACCTTTTGCGGTGACCAAAATTGTGTCGAAGTGGATCATCTGAAACAAAAAATAGCGATGGCCTTAGTTAAATAACAGTATAAACTAGTGTTTGATCGAAGGATTTAAAACAATATCCATTTTTCACAAAATGGCGGACAGTCAAAGTTAATATTTCGATTTTCACTTAAAAAAATGGTCGTCTTTTGGCTTATTTTGGCTAAAAATCGAACGATCAAACACTACATTTTTATGTATTAAATAAGCCTGCTAAGTTTCAAAAAGATCGGTTCAGTAATTTTCGAGTAATGTTGGTCACCGACTTCAAAGATGTCATTTCGAGAAAAACGCGTTTATAAGTATAAATAACGGTTGTATAAGCAACAGTTTCTTCTCTTTCAACGCTCATATCTCGGTTGATTATGTTTGGATCGACTTGAAATTTGAAGGACGTATTCTCAGATAGTTATACTTAACAAAAATGCAACAAAAAAAAACGAAAAACTTCAAAGTTACAAGTGGGGGAAACCCCTTAATGACAGCTCTAATTTCGTTTTTCTCCATTTTGATATTCTCTCTTTGACTGTTCGTATTCAATTGAATGTACCTCTCTTGGAACTGTCTTATTTCTGGAGCTAGTGCTTTCGGCACTCTGACTCCCCTCCTCTGGGTGGGCGTCTTTTTCAGCCCATCTCATTCCTCACCTTAACACAAAATCATCCCTTAGTGCAGACGTTCCGCACTATGCCGTTAGCTGTCGCAGGCTAGGGTATCGATCACTAGGTCGGTTGATGATATATTTCAGTTCCTCTATGGTACTGTTAGGGTGTCCGTCTAGTCTGTCAAATAGTTTTAGTGTCTTGTCACGTATGTAAATGTCGATCGGGTCGATCCGCAGTTCTCTGTCTATGTTCGTGTTTCTAGCATACCATGGAATTCTAAATATTTTTCTCAGAGCGAGGTTTTGACAGATTTGTACTTGGCGTCTATTTGTCTTGCAAGTATGATAGTACGCAGTGCTTCCGTAAGTCAATATTGGTCTTATTACTTGTTTATAGAGTAGCGTCTTGTTCGTCATATTCAGTTTGTCTGGTCTGGTCAATGGTGTTAGTCTATTTAATATTCCATTAATTCTTTGTCTCTTGTTCTTTGTGTGTGTGGTCCATGAGAGTCTGTCGTCAAAAGTTAGTCCCAAGTATTTGGCTGTCCGTTGCCAGTCTATCGTCTGATTGTTGACTGTTAGTTGTGGTGGTTGTTGTCTTTGTCGTCTCGTTATGAAGATGGCTTGCGTCTTCTTGGCGTTAATTTGGATTTTTTCTGGAAATAATCCAGTAACTTATCTATGTAGGTTTGCAGGTTTGAAGATATAGCTTCTGCGTGTTTTGAGGTATAAAATATACATGTATCATCGGCGTACAAGGCTACTTTTGCATTGGGCATATCGGGGATGTCTGATGTGTATAAACTATACAATATTGGGGAGAGTGGTGAACCTTGCGGGACTCCAGCTTCTATTGTCTGCATTGACGAGAGATGATTGTTAATTCTAACACAAAAAGTTCTGCCCTGGAGAAATGATGCAATGAGTTGTATGATAGGTATTGGTATTTGAAATGCATGCAGTTTGAAAATTAGTCCTGCATGCCAGACTTTGTCGAAAGCCTTGGCCATATCAAACATGACCAAGCCCGTTGATTTTCTTTGGTTGAGCCCTGTACGTATGTGTTGTACCACTCTTGCGAGCTGGAGTTCAGTGAAATGTAGTGGCTTAAAGCCGAATTGTACATCCATGATTCCTCAATTATTTCTTTTAACCGGTTGAGAAGAAGGCGCTCAGCGATTTTTCCTACGGAGGACCGGAGACTTATTGGTCTCCAGTTTTGTGGGAATTGGAGGTCTTTGCCTGGTTTAGGCACCACAGTAATAATCGCTGTGTTCAAGACCTCTGGGAAGATCCTCGTATAGAATATAGCGTAGATTATATTCGTCAAGGCCTCCAGCGTTTTGTCGGGAAGATATTTTAGCCATTCATTGCCAATAGAATCTGGCCCAGGTTATTTCCGCTTGTCTAACGCATTGACTATTTGTTTGATCTCTCCAAAGTCAGTTGGTCTGATTCGAGAGTCACTTGCTGTCACAGAGGCAAGGAGCCGATCAACAGACTCAGAAACTTCCTCTTCCTCGATAAGGTCATCCTCCAGAGAACGGTTTTCTTGGAATTGCAGCTCCAAAACCCCGGCGACGGCCTCTGCCTTGCCAGCATCGTCAAACTTTAGCCCATGTGGCCCATGTATGGGGGGTGAATGTACCTCCCTGGAATCGTGGCCTATTTATCTGTTTTTTTTATGCTGACTTAGTGAGTATGTGTTAGTAAAAAATTTTTTTTTTTGAATTTTATGCGAACTGGAAAATAATCGATTATCATTACTTATTGATCAACCCTCGTATTTTCAATAAAAAAATTTGTTATTGTAATATTCATTCTCTAAACTTTAATAACTGATTTGTTTTTGACAAAGAGAACATGCATTTTGTTAAAATTTTACATCTTTCACTACACAATTTGACTACATCATTTAAGATGTGAGTACTTTTATATCAATGGATGTGAGCCACTGTGAATTTAACTCGAATAATTCCATCACAAAAAAAAAATCTTTCACCGATCGTCTGCATATTCTCAAACTGATAAATTGCAAAGGTCAGCTCCCTGTTAACCGGTCACCGTCTTCTATATTGCCTCTCCATTGACCACACTCCACCGCCAACTACTTATACGACAAGATGTATTTGTTGACTTTCGGTGGCAACATCTCACATGTGAGTTCCCGTCAGTCAACACATCATCAGCATCATCATCACTGAGAAACCGGTGCAAGTTAAAACAAGACACCAAACGAGTTAAGCTTCATTGTTGGGTGGCTCGATTCCACGACTTCATCAAAAACGCAAGTTTTTGCATCAAATCTCGGCATCACGTCAGCATCTGGCCAGAACGATCAATTTTGCAAATCAACAGAAAGCGTGCACGTCACCATGTTCAATATTACACACCACCACCGTCAACAACAGCAACCTCTTCATCATCATCGTCATGGTAAAACCTCTTCTTCACTGACACCGCAACTACCTTGAGATTAGGGGGTTGTAGGTGTTATTTTTTTTTCGCTCTCGTCGATATTCCAATCTTTTTCAGTATATTTTCTCAAACAAAAGCTGCTGCATTGAGATGCAAAGAAACTTGACGTAAAAAAGACAACGAACCGCGGCAACGATGATGATGCCAACGACAGCAATGATAATGCAGCAGATACGCTCTTTGAAATTTTAGCTCGTGATTTTCAGTCATCGTCGTCGAGAGATAAGAAATTTCTTCTGCCTTTATAATGCTTTTAGATTTTTTTTTTGCATGTACTTTGTTCCAGGAAATTGGCATTATTAAACATTGTTTATGGTTTTTGATAGCAGCGGCACACAGAGCACATTTATTAATATTTAGCAGACATTATGACTGGATTGTGCATGAAATTTCAAATGGCTTGTTTTTATTGTGTGAAAGAAGAAAACTAATCTGATTTTTTGATAGGATGTTGTTCAAGTAAAATATATGAAGTAGTAAAATCGTTATCGAATTTATAAGTAGGTGGGCTTAGTCGGAAAAAAAAGTTTATCAGGTATCAAAAAAAAACCCGAAAAAATATAATTTAAAAACAAATGTATATATTGATAATCCATTGTATGTGTGCGACGGTTTCTTTTAGATTTTCGATAAGGATTTCCCGAAAAAAATGAAAGATTGCAAAATGTGTTTCCTGGAAGAATTAATTTACAATCAGCTTGAATTCTTGTGAGGTACTTATCAAAGTTTTCAAGATATGGTTGAAAATGTGCAATCTAATCGGCTTATCTATAGTTTTCTTTTCATTTTGGCGAAAACGTGACGTCTATTTACATCAAAATTCTAAAAGCAAAATGAAAATTTTACGTTGGTTTCAAAGCTGCAGGACATGATTCTGAATGAGCTCCGGGAACTGTTATCTTATTGGAGCTAGTGCTAGTTACACTTTGACTTCTTCGCAGTGAGCTTTCTTGTGCTCTCCTTGCTTTCTCTGGTTTGTTTCTTCTATTCTTCGATTTATCGGAGATCTGCTACTTTAGGTTCCTAGTGCTTGTAGATTTAAGTAAATATCATTTTATCTCTTCTCTATAGATTTCAAGTGTCTATCGATATTGTCAAACAGTTTGAAAGATTTGTCACGTATGTACTTGTCTATGGTTTGCGAGACTCCTGCTATTGGCCGTTTACTGGAGAGGTAGTCGTTTATTCGGACGGGGAATGTTCTGCCGACAACAAATGATCCAATCAGTTGCATTAGGAGGCTCGTAATGTGAATGTCATGCATTTTAACGATAATTCCTGCCATACCAGACCCTATCCAATGCTTTGGCAACGTTGAACATGACAAGATCTGTTGACTTTTTTTGATTGAATCCGGCTATAATGTGTTAAGCCACCCTAGCAAGCAAGAGCGCGCTGGAGTGGTGGGGTTTGAAGCCGAATTCCTCTTCTAGGATAATGGATTTGTTGGCGGCTACTTCCTAAAGTATTAAGCGTTCAACCAGTTTCTCGATCGAAAATAGGAGGCTGATCTCCAGTTGTGAGGATACGTGAGATCTTTGTGTGTTTTTGGAACTATAATAATAGTCGCTTTTTTCCAGAGATTCGGGACTTTTTGTTCGAAGATATCATTCGCAATGTCTGTTATTTATTGTCCATTTATTGTCTGGTAAGTGTCTTAGGCAGATATTCGTTATCGTGTCAAGTCCTGGTGATTTCCGTTTATTGAAACGAACTACCAGTTGCTTAACATCTCCCAGTTCCATTGGACGAATCTCCTCATCTATTTGGGCTATTATTGATAACCTAAAGTGGGTCCAAAAGGTCCCTAGCACTACGATATCCTGGGTATATTGTGCCTCCTCCGCGCTATATCCTTTGTTATGTCCCTAATGGAGGGAAGAGCAGAACCAAGGAGCTCTAATCTTCGTCTCGCTAGTGATGGACAAAGTGTGAGAAAATGTTCTACACACTCTGTCGTTATCCCACAGTATCTGCAGCAATCGTCTGGCTCCTTATCTATCCTTTGGAGATACTTTTTGCAGGGAAAGTGGCCTGTCAGTGCTCCACATAAAGCTCTTATGCCACTTTTGCAGAGAGCTACTGCTTCTTTTGCTCTTTTGTTATCAAAGCTAAGGTATTTTTTGACCCTCAAGATTAAGCCAGTAGTTTTAGATCCTATTTTTTGCCCCATGTTTTAATTTCCTTGTCCGTATTTGCCTTTCTAAAGCCCCAATACGAAGAAGGTCATGTGAAGGGCATTCTTGCTTCTTCTTTGGCTTTGGTATCAGCTTCTTTGTCTCCTTGGCGCTCCTCATTTCTCCTTGATGCCCCTGTTTTATGCCCCTATTTCATTTAGAACCTCTCTCACACCTAAGAGTATAGCTGAATTTATTTGATCGCAATTGATAGCCCTGAGTGCTGCTTCACTATCCGATAGCATCTTAATTTTAGTATTCCGTATCTTTATTATTTGTGAGGCTCTAAGTATGGCAGATTGTTCTGGTTGACAGATGGTGTTCTCCTTTGGGAGATGGAATTGCATTTTGCACTTGGGACGTACGATGATCGCTCTTTCTCCACAGTTAATTTTTGAACCATCCGTATACCACATTTGCGCTCCTTTTGACGTTGATGGTGGGCCATCCTCCCTTATGTCGCTCGATATAATTGTGAACTTGAACCTCTTCCCGAAGGCTGCTTTGGTCTTTATTTGATCGCTGAAGCTCATTGTTTCCATGATGGGCCTGATGTCCTCCAGGATCTTGAGGTGGCCCTTAAGGTCTCCTGATTTGTACCTGTAGGCCTGTTGTAGGCTAATGGCTGCTTCCTCCTGAATTTTGAGGTGTAGCGGTTCTAGGTTTAGAAGAGCCTTCATTCCTGCCATTGGACTGGAGCTCATCGCTCCTGAAATCAGCAGGCAGGCCATCGTTTGAAGCTTATTAAGCGTATTAACAGCATTTTTTTGTATGGTTATCTTCCACCAGATTGCAGCTCTATATACTATGATAGGTCTCACCATTTGTTTGTAGGGCCATAGTGACTGCTTCGAGATAGCATTTGTTTTGTCGCCCAGAGTGCATTAGTAGCCTTCAGTGCATTAGTCGTCTTGTTTAGATGACTGATCCATGTGAGTTTCCTATCTAGGTGGATTCCTTGATATTTTACCTCTTCCTGCATACATACGACTGTGCCCCTAATTTTTCGGTTTTTCGTTTTCTAGCGAATGGTACTATGCTAGTTTTCTGAGCATTAATCGATAAACCCTCTTCTTCGCACCATTGGGTTGTTTCATTTAAGGCTTTTTGCATTCTGGATCTCCAGGTATCCATGTGTGAGCCTCTTATTACTTATTACGTGATGTCGTCCGCGTAGCCGAGGGTAGAGGGATGTTGAGGGTCGCGAGAAAATCATCAACTAGTAAGCACCATAACACTCGGGATAATATCCATCCCTGTGGACATCCCCTCCTGGTGTGGCTAGTCCCCTGCACTTGTTGGGTTACCTTTGAATTGCAGCTCTAATGTGTCTACAAAAGCTTCAGACTTTCCCTCTTCGTCATATTTAGGGTTATAGCCCTAAATCGGTGTTTTATTTATTTTTTTGTGAACTTTTTTTTCACTTGGGCTATTTTCGTTGATAGATTTTCAATCGGTCTATTAATGTTGCTGGCGCAGTTTAAAGTGTTTGCTGGAGATTTTCGATCGCCATTGCGCTTTGGAAAGCATGCCAGTTAGTTTTCCTCTTGAAGATCAGAAGATCGCAAGTGTAAACGTCTTCTATCTAAAATAATTTTTGCTTTTGCGGATGAGAGTTCATCCAGTACTGTGGTCCATACACTGTGCTCAAAATCAAATGAGAGACCTACATATATCCAGCGCAGTGTTGATGGTTATCCCGAAGTGGCTAAGCTCAATGGCAATATGTGGACTAACCTGTTTATCCATGACAAACTTTTACAAAATGGTCCCCGTTCGGTTAGTACTCCTGTGACTCCAAAGATGGTGGTCATTTAAATCTTCTGCTAGGAAGACTGATCCTTCCTGGTCAAGAAGTTTAGAGAGATCTTGACTGAAATTGGGTAAGCTTGGGAGTTTTTAAACAGAAATCACCAGGAACTGAAAGGACTGAGTGTATACTTTGATTGATGTTGTTTGGAATAGGTTGGGAATAGGAATATGATGGTTGTTAATATTTCTTCTTACGAAGTCAGAAACTCTATAGTTTCTATAGAAGGGGTAATTGGAAAGAAGAAGATGGTCTTCAGATTTCAGGAATATTTTCTGACAACTTCGCAGTCAAAAATCAATTGCATCAGTTCTTCCGCTTTGTTGTCTATGAGATTAGTATGCTACGTGAGGGCAGAAACATGTTTGGAAACGTTCATTGCGGAAGCTTTTTAGGGGAAGTTTTAGTTTTTAGCTGGGTATGTAGAAAACATTCCTTGCATCATTTTCGCATCACCTTTTTCACCATGAATTGAAATTACTCCCACATGTTTGAGAAAATATGGTTCATGTATTCAGCATTCGGGATCTGATCAGAGTGTTGTAAGAGCGGGGTTGTTTTTTGGATTTCAGGGGCTGTTATTGGCTTAGGCTCAGGAATGGCAGGATATGTTCGCTCCTTATAGACCTGTGCGAATTATTAATTTTTTGGCTGTTTTGAGCATCCTCCATAACTGGCGAAGTGTTCTTCGCCGCAATTTACGCACTTAGCTTTTTCATCTCTTCTCCCTCGTCTGCATTTGATGCCGTAGGGGGCGGCTCCTGTTTTCTTTTGCGCTCTGTCGGAACTATCGATGAAGCAGAGCCATTCACTTCCAAAAGTCGGTTCATCAGCTCGGTGCTCTACTTCCTCTGTTCCAACAATTCTTTCTGTGCCTTTTTTAGTTGTTGCAGCCATCTGCTGGTTGGTTTGGCTTATCCTTCTCACCTCCTCGCATAAGTCGTGGTGAGAGTAGGGGCTCAATTCGCAAACCTTGTTGTCGGAGATTTGCTCCGAGTGTTTGCTGCCTTTCATTCCGGTCAAGGCTGCGTAATTGGCCTTTAAGCAAATCTCTCATTTCTCACCTGTTCAAATTTTAGAATGAAAAAAGAAAAACAAATGTCGTATAATCAGGAAAAAACAGAAATCACAAAAAATATTCCGAAAAATCCTTGAAAAATTCGCCGCCAAATTGCCAAAATTTCTAAAGGTTTGCGTTAAATGCTTTCGGATGCAAGTATTCTCGTTCGGTTGCTCGAAAGCCGGTTTCTCCCCCCTAAAATTAATCCTTCACTCTCTTCGCTGTCCTTATCGCTTGGCAGTGATCGTGTTTCTGTCGGCTAATTGTCGGCTGCGCGGTAGCAATTAAAATTGCTGTTTGTTGAAATGCTCTCCTGATAACCTAAACGATGTGATCGTCACAACGGCTCTAGCGACCTGTATAAATTGAGCTGATTCTGAGTGATTTTCATTCCTCTCTTATATACTGATAACCTTTCTAAGACATAACTGCGTCTTTTCTTCGAAGCACGCTTGAAGGCCACCATTATTTCAATATTCACATTACACTTTGAAACACTCTGTATTAACATAGGTTTTAAGTACTTTCTATGACAAAATAAAGCTTTTAAGGGTCTTCATAGATTCGCCAGTACACAGAAACATAGAAAAGAACATGAAAATATTTTTAGTTTCAAATAATTTTAGTTCTACTCAAATCGGTCAAACGTTATTTTTTTACAGCTATCCGAAAAAATGGCTATTATACATGCGCTGCTAGCCAATTAAGTTTATTTACAGTTTTTATTTCAAACAAATCATTTATTAAGATAAATGAAAAATTTCCTCATAGCATTGCGAAGTGATCTCGCGCACACTTTTCTCCGCTCTATGTATAAACAATGCGAAAATTACAGGTACGATGACCTTCTAAGCGTTCTTAATGTTTTCGTTTCGGTTTTTATGAAGAAAAAAAAATCCAACAACAATTTTTCAAGACAATTAGTGAAAATAGCATCCAATCAAACAAACGCACAACGATTATGACCACAAAAAATATTTCGTTGACTTCGAGACTTCGAGACTTCAAAAGTATCTGCGAAACATGAAGTCGAGATAGAAAAACTCATGATAAGTTGAAGAAGACCGTGCGGAAAAAGATACTTTGAAATAATACTCGCGTAAATTGAGATAAGTTCAGTTCCAAGACATGAAAGCACTTTGTTTCGTTTTTTCGATTTTCTTTGATAAATAAATGGAGAGTGGGATTCACTCGAATAATGACACTTACATCTATAGAGTGCTGTACATTAGCTGTTTATAGTAAATGATCGATAAACGATCACAAAAGAAAAGTACAGTGAAAATTGATTATATGGAAAGAAAATCAGCCGTGGTATGCTATCTACGACAAGTTATCACAACAACAATGAACGTCCAGATACGGATCGTATCACAACTTGCACTTGAAATTGAACGTTTCGAATCGAATCAAATTACATAACAATGGAATGTCTGTGTAACTATGTATCATGCTATATACTAGATATCAACGAGCGTTACGACCTTTACACGTTAGTTACATGCGAACGTGAGTTTTTACGTCGCCATGACGCTAACGCTATGCCGCGCCATTGCCGCCGTTAAGGTGAACTTGGCCCGAGACACTTTAGGTGAATTTTGCAACTATCGCGCGTCCGAACGAAACCTGAATGTAAATTATGAAAATTGGCCAGTTTTAAGTGCACCACAAGCTCTCGATGAAGAGTTTCATTGTTGTTTGTTTCGGTGTAATTTTGAAGTAATGAAATTTTTTTGCTGTTACGTTTTGGACTTTGAAGTACGTTAGACTGTGAACCTTGACCTCAACAATAGGCCACAGTTTGTAGCTCTTGCTGACTTCAAAGCGCGTAGTAGTACCATAGAGCATATACGAATGATTTAAAAAGGCAAATAAACTTATAAAAAAATTGTCCAGAGGTCATTTTTTTGAAGTAGCGAATGGAATGGAGTAAGAGGCAGCGGCATCGGTATCCATCAAGTGTGAAATTTTTTCACAGTGGACAAGTATTCAAGTTGGTTGTTTCGGAAAACAGGTTGGTGGTGATGTTGTTGCGTGACCAGCTGTGTGCCAGGTTAATGATAGCTTGGATTCAATTGCCTGCAGGTTGTGAATTAAGAGCAAGAGACGCAATTTATCAGAAAAGAGGCTTGCCAGGGTAGGTTTTTGTTTTTTTGAAATATTTTGATTTGCGAACAAAATTGCCCCCACGGGGATCACATCAAAACACGGCGCGTCTTTTAATTTAATAATTTTGCAATCAATTTTTTTTCACAACACTTTATAATATTCAGACGAGTAATTGTAAGGTTATTAAGATTAACTTCGCAAAAATAAGCCGTGCAGTTGGAGCTGCACTTTTCATTTCCATCAAAAAAGCTGAAGCTTTGAATTTTTTTTTTATATCTAATTATCAATTTATAAATTTTATGGATGCTCTATGAGCATTCATCTTAACATATTCAACGCACATAAAAAAATTGAGTTACGAACGATTTATGCTCTTTTTCACCTTAGAGACTTGCCGAAAGGATCTTAATGGGGCACAAGATCATGCTCGGAAGTGGTTTTTCACTTCATACACTTCTGCATTTCGGGTTTGATGCTACTAAAAATCTGTACGAAACGGATAGACTTTACCGTTATTTCCTCTGAAACCCAAACAGTAGCTATTCTATTTATCCATCATTTGGATTGTGGCCACGGACCTCTAACAAGACACATTTTTTCAACAATCGCTAATGCCATGGTACACTTGAAACCTCCTCTGATCCACACCGAAAAAGAACGTAAAAAATGAAATGAACCGAATTTCCAAACTCCTTATTTAATAGGTCTCACATGTACTGCAGATTTGGTTTTATTTTAATTGAAAAATAGGCACCCTAAAATGAATGAGTTAGAAAAGTTGTATTGCAATGAAAAAGGAAAAATCGAACTTTTGATATTTTTAGCAAGTATTGTTTTGGAAATTTTTATGCAACACTCTGAGAATAGTAGCTTTCTTTGCCTTCTTTTATATGCCACAGGTTCAACCTTATTATGCATTCCAGTTACAGAGCTTAGTACTCAAACGAATCCTCACATACAAGTCAAATATAATAAAGTCGAGACTCCCAAGATATTCGTAAGGGGGCCGTTTCGACCTATCCATCTGGATGCGTAATTAAATTCAAACCAGCTGGCTATTTCTTACCTGAAATGGCTTTAAACCCTAGTCATGTTAATGCCCTAATATACTTAAGAAGTTTAAAGTTGTATTTCCAGAGGAATTTGGTAGATGGTTCCTAAAAAATCTAGAAGATCCTATAAGCTATACCCCCAAAAAAAAACCTTCCCAAACGTTTCTGCCAAATACTTGCAGTGTGGGAGTTATATTTGTATCATTGGGGTTATCTAAGGAGCGCAAATTTTATTTCAGCAACCAGTTTTTCCTGTAGTTTCTTGTTAGTTGTTCAGATAATATGACATATATCTGGACTCATTTCTTTGGAAACAGTTATCTGCTAATAACTGAAAGCAAGTTTTATTCTGGAGCCATATGAAATGGGTGCATGTTCTCTTTATTTAAGGGGGTATTACCGGTTAGAATGCTAAAAAACAGCCTAATTTTTAATATTTTTTTCACCTCCTTTATTACGTATAAATTTTAAAATTTGCATGGGTAAAATACACATTTTGAAAATTACAAAAAAAATATTTTTGTATTTTTTTCGTTTTTCTACTTATTTATAGAGGGCGCCAAAGTTGGTTTCTCAAAAAATGCCTCGTCATACTGCGGACAGATAATCTCAGGAATGAAGAATCTAAAACAAATAAAAACCAAACCGCATTTTAAAGAGGAATATTTCTTACGTGGTAATCTACCACAATATTTTAAAAAAATGAGCAAAAAAAATGGCGGTTTGAAAATATTTTTCGAAAAATCGGTTTTTTTTCACTGTGTTTCACTTGCCAAATTTTTTGGGCTAAATTTTGGCCTATATTGTGGTAGATTACCACACAAGATACTTGGGGCCCTATTCTGAGAGTCACCTCACATGAAGAATGAGGTGACGCTCATGGTTTCGTATTCTGAGAGTCACGTGAGGTGTTGTTATTTCACCTCAAGTGACGTTTTCAATCTGTTGGCTATTCTGAGAGTCACGTGAAGTGACGAGCGTCACGTAAATTAAGATTTTCAGTCACTTGATAATATCAAGTGACTGTGGTCAGAAATGATATAAATTGATATTTTGAATAAAAAGAAGAAGGATTTTCACGAAGTTTGCATCGTGAACCATAAAAAAAAGTAAACAAATCTTATTTTGAAGATAATGCAGTTAAACTCAACTACGTGTTCGCCATAGCCCTTAGCCGTTTTCTAATAAATTTTTGGCTCGTATGTTTGTTATTTTGTAGCTTTGTGTCAATTTTTGGGGAGTTTTATGTTTGATTGGTTGTTTTTGTTTCTGTCGCTTTGAAAATGCAGATGGCATTGATACATGTCTACAATCATTTCACGCCAATTTAGTATGTGCAGCTCATTTTTTCGAGCTAAAAAGAGACATTTAGTGTTTGAATTTGAAAATTGAATTGTGCAAATGTGTTTCCAATAAAAAAATCGATCGGAAATTGACCTGTAAAGTACCAGTTTTAAAAAATAAAGGGTTGCACTGAGATACTCGTGAAGTTAAATTTTTACAAGTCTCCATTATCTCGTCATTCTTTCGAGCGAAAATTTTAACAATGGAGAAAAACAGATGCACAGCTTATTCCTGACGGATAAAATGTGAAGGATATCAATTTTTGATCTATTTTCTAATTGGAAAGACAAGCGACAATTCGAATGCCTTATTGGACTGATGAAAAGTCATCCACAAAGCCTGAAACAGCACAGCGAACACATAAAAACCACTTCTAATATTCACCAATACTTCTTACTAATCACTATATTTATAATCTTGTATAGCAAGTTTAAGTGTACCTGATACACTTGTAAACACCGTCCGTTTTTTATTTCCCAAATCATTTGCTATTATTACGCTTATCTTATATGGAAATTTCCTGTTTGCGTTCGATTTTCCTTACTTTCTATTTGACTTTTATTTTTTTAATAATTCCACTCCCTCCAAAGTAAGCCGAACTTGTGATATAAAGGTATGAAAAGTTTGTGCGCGCCAACGATGTGCAAGCCGTCCCCCATCTAAGTACTGACCAAGCCCAACACAGCTTAACTTCGGTGATCGGACAAGAAACGGTCGATGCCAGTGTGCTATGGACGTGGTGAATTTCGAGCGATGATAAATTTCAATGACATGATAAATTTCAAACGCTCAAGCGTTGCCATTCAAACACAAATTCATAGTCACCTCACCTAGAGTCATGTCACGTGACTCTCAGAATACCGATTCGTAAGTGACGTGACTTTCCAAGTGACTGAGATCTCACGTGAGATGACTCTCAGAATAGGGCCCTTGATTAAAGTAGTGCACCAAATTTGACTTAAATCGGTTCGCCCAATCCGGAGAATAAGTATCCGCAGTTTGAAAAAAGCGTCATTTCGAGAAAAACATGTTGAAAGTTTTTTTTCTATTTATTTATTCAATATTATTAAAAAATATATTTTTATCACCTACAATTGCTCAGTCTACAATCCCTGGACCATACATAAGTATTCTTCACATAAGCCAGTTACTCTTGCAGTTAGACAGTTTTTTTTTGCCAAGTGCGCTTCCTTTGCCACTTTTTCTGCCTGACTTGTGCGCTCTTCATATTTTTTCGCAGTAATTAAAAGCAGCGGTCTGCCGTAAACTGCCCTAACTTCTTTATTTTTGGGAATATCTTAATAAAATTTTGAGACGTGATTTCTAAAGGTATAATAATTGAAAAAAATTGAATTGAAAAAAAAAACAATAATTTTTATTTTTAACAAAATTATAACCGGTATTCCCCCTTAAGTCCATCAACATCGTTGTCGAAAAATACCAAATTGTAACCAAAGTCGGCGAGCTTGTTTTCTACACTAAGCACCCCACCGTTCGTCAAAGTTGCAGACTGTCTTCAAAAATATCCCGGTGCTTAACATCGTGGTCTGAGCTGTGTCGAGACGCTCTTAACTTCTGCATCTTCTAAGGATTTGTTTATTTTCAAAGTTGCGGTGAAAGTAAAGCGAAATGGTCCCGCTACAGCCCATTTGGTTTTTTTGGAAGCTGGAGCAGATAGAGGCTTCATTTTCATAATCAAAGGTTTTTACGAAAGTAAAATCACTAGTCTCACTCCTCATCTTTCCCATGATTCAATTCATATGTAGAGTTATCCACTTCGTGCTTGAGAAAGTAATTCCCTGCAAACCGACATCTGTCAACGATATACGTCAACCACACTGTCACTTATTTTAGAATATGGGCGAAGAGAATACGTGAATTGGGTGTTGGAACAAGCTGTTGATGCTGATTTTTTGAAAAAATAATTCTTCAGTGATGAGGCCCATTTCTCGCTTTGTGGATACGTTAATAAGCAGAACTGTTAAATATGGGGCTAAGAAAAGCCACGAGTGATCGCAGAGAGACCGTTAAATTCGGAAAAAGTCACTGTGTGGTGTGCATTATGGTCTGCGGGCGTGATTGAGCCGAATTTTTTTAAGAACGATCAAGGACGAGTCATCACCATCAATTCTGAGCACTATGACCGCATTTTAGCCGATTATTTTTGGACGGAAATCGAAGGTTATGTTCTTGACGATATGTGGTTTCAGCAAGAAGAGACAAGTCACGTAACACAGGCAAATCAAGCTCTTTTGCAAGAGAAATTTCCAGGACGTGTAATTTCACGATTGTCTGATGTGAATTGGCCTCCAAGATCCTGCGATTTAACACCTCTGGATCTCTTTTTTTTTTTGTACGCGAAAGATCTGGTTTACGCGAACAATCCCCAAACTCTGGACGAACTGAAAGCCAATATTCGTTAAGTCATGGCCGAGATATTGCCCGAAATGTGCCGGAAAGTCATGAAAATTACCTCAAAACGATTGAGTCTTGTAAGAAATCCCGTGGAAGACATTTGAAGGATGTTGTATTTCACATAAAATTGCAAGGATCAATCTTTACAAAGAAATAAAAATTACATCACTTTCCGAATAGTTCGTGTTTTTCTTTCAAGTTTACTTTCTCAAGCATGAAATGGATAACCCTGTACTTAGTCAGAGTTCGATTACCTTAGAGCTTCCCGTTCGTGTCTGAATTCGCACCAAGTACCTGGCAAACTAGCTACACGAGTTTCGTGGTCTAAGGAACCTCCTTCGATATTCCTCTTGTACATTTAAGGCATCTCATGTCGAAAATCATACATAAAATGTATGTTCGGGTACACTTTAATATCCCGGCTTTAGGAGATTGAATTCAATTTATTATAAAAATGATAGTAGACTGCTAAAACTCGCAAGTAGACTTCATTAATACTATGTAGGTTTTCTTACATAATTCGCTCTTGGTGGCTGTTTAAAACTTCCTCACACTAGAAACATAGGAAGGGGTTGAAACGAATTTAGCGCCCGAAGAGCACCTTGACTTACCTTAATTTAATAATGGTGAGGGTACTACACATTAATCTTCACCATTCCTGCTGCCCTGTCAAAGACGGTGGAAGAACTCAATTTGATTCAAGAACTATAACTTTTAAACAACTGGATATGCAGGCTACGCACCAAAAGATACAGACTGATAACACCTGGTAGCCTGGAGAAATCACGTGTCTGTATTGTTGCCAAGAATATCATTATTGGCTTTGTTCTTCACAAGTTTTGTGACCAGGATAATATGGCTATGGTGTCGGAAATCGAAAGGAGAATATGCTGATTTGTTTCTTGTTACATGTCACACGATGGTGGCCCAAATTCTGCCTGTGGCATCTTCAAGATCTCGAGATTCGTCATGCGACCATCTCTCCATCGCGAATGCCATTAAAGAATCGATCTTCTCTCTTCAAATGAAAATCAGGTACTTGACGTAACCTTAGCGTAAACATCTCTTGAGTGAATGATGAGTCATCCGGACGAGTTAGTTCTCTGATCACAGTTAAAAAAGTATATGTCTGCCACATTACATCACAGGTGCATATCCTTTAATGTCGCGGCCGTATCTCAACTGATCAGGTAGCCTTTGCTACCCAAAAATATCGGACTGGAAAACATTATAATTTCTTGTCCGATCCTCACTTTCGTTTGGTCCGAGGAGCATGTATTGTTGTCAGAATCTTAATCGATTGTTAAACGTTCTTAGCATTTAAGGCAGCGTGCAACCCACCGAAAACTCTCTTGATGAAATGTGGAAAACGGCAACTTTTGGAGAGAGCGCCAAAGAAAGTATTGTTACGCGAAAAGATGTAATGACTTGACTGGTCGCTATGTAAAACGAAATTTAAGGATTTTAAGTATATCGTGCGCAAGGCGAAGAGATCTTCGTGAATAGGCTTTGGTAACATAGAGATTATCAGTGAGTCATATCGCCCAAGTAACGCTTTAAGCTATACATCCAAGGCTAAAGTGTGCTTTCAGACCTCTTACCACATCTAGTCTAATATAAATCTCTAATTGTCTTTCTGGACTCCCATTTATCGGAGAATCATAGTCCTCCAAAATATGCGGTACATCAAATGGAGCATGTCATCAGCTTATTCTAACTTCTGATTGAGGTAGGCTACAAACTCCCTAGAGCCGTTCAAATCCTCGAGTCCTGATGGCGTTCTTCTAACTGACATACAGCAGCCTATAGAAGTGGCAATGCCGCAGCTGCAGGAAATATATAATTTGTACTTGCGTCTCGCCTATGTTCCCTTCAGTTAGAGCCAAAGTTTGGCCACAGTTTTTGGGTAAAGGCCCTCTGCGCTACCTCCTACTAAAAAAATGCATGTTGCTTTATTGATGACCAACAAGCTAATAATCTAGACAACCAAGTCGGCAGCTATATTCAGGCGAACCTCGGTTTACGTCATTTTCGGGACCGGGAAAACGCTACCTAAACCGAAACGACATATGTCGAATCCAACAGAAATGTAGTCCATGGAAATGAAAAACGTGTCTCGCAGAACGATTTTTGAATACGAAAAGCAATATTTATGTTTTTTTTTTTAATCAAAAAATAACAATAAGTACAAAATAACATTATTTCAGAAAAGCTGAACAAAAAACGGTTTTTCAACATAAAATGGTACAGTAACATTAAAAATAAAAAGAAATTATTATTAATTGGTACATGAGTATGTAGTATGTATCATACTTGAAATGTTGGTATATGTCTCTTTAAAGTAAGATGGGAAGTGGATTTATTTCCTCGTTTCCAGTAAGAACTACTTCTTCATCAATTTCCGCTTACACAGTATTTTGCTATTGTCTTGAAGAGCACATTGAAAATACTTCCTCATTTGCGGCTGAACAAGTGATGTTCTTTGTTTTTCATTATAAAGTTCTTTCTGAACTCCAAGACTTTTATTTACACCCTCGCAAAATACTCTAAGTCTCTCTTCATCTGGATTGCAAGACTCAAAGCTATTTACTGCTTGATCGAAGAAGTTGAAGGCTTTTGACATTTTTTCTAATTTTAATGAAAAAATACTTGCGTTCTTCGGATTCTGCTGATCACTCAAATATTCTAAGAGTTCTTTGCTGGATAGAGGTTGTTCACTAGAAGTTAAAAATTCTTCCACATCATTTTCGGAAAACATTTTCAGACGACAACTTTTTCTTTTTCGGATAGCTATTGTCATCTGAATTCTTGGACAACTCTTTCGGCGAATCCTCGTTTTCCATCACTTCGTTGATAGCTTGTTCAGGTTGGCTCTTTATGATTTTTTAAACTGGAATATCGTCAAGCTGGGAGTTTCGTCAAAATTCCCGAATGTCATTTTTTCATATCTTCGACAGAGCCCGTGTAGAAGTAGGTACATATCCATGAATTTCACAAAGTGGTGAAATGAAATTTGTTTGAAGAAAATTGGTCATGCTCGCGCACGTTATTGTACAGTTGTACATTTCGGGTAGTGCGAATGAAGAACAAAGGAAATTCTCAAAAATGTTCATGCACAAACAAAACATTGAAATTTTGCCAACGTCAATCGAAATTTTATCGACGCAAATCGAAACTGGGAATTATAAAGTAAGACAGCGTAAATCGAAACGACTTAAATCGAGGCTTCGTATACTGGAATACACGACGAATACTGTATACTCGAATGAACTGAATCTCAGGATATCCAGACAGTCGGCAGTGCAATTGATTTGAATACCTGAGTATAGGGCTATTTGGAGAAACTGTGCAGCTAACGTACTAGCTAGGTTTAGCATCTTGCTGCTGCCGGAAGTCGCATGTCCCTTCTCCATAGGAATACCAACTTAATTGGTCAAACTTGCCAACAGGCGAAAATACCTTGGTGGTGCTGAGAAGTCCTGTGCTGAATAATGATTCTGTGTCATCAGTATCAGGCAGCTGTTAAGTTTGGCACGGCTCTCGCACCGATTAGGCTTTGGATTCAACCATTTCTTTCGTAGCTTTTGTTCAGAGGATGAAGCAAAATTCGTCCTCCATTTCATGTATCCTTTCTCTTAAGTCTGACTGATCTTTATCTTTTATTGAATTAAAAAGGATTGTGCAGTATTATATGTTATCAAAACAGACCTCGGCTGTACTTATGCGAATTTGTCGGTAGGACTCTTCAATTGACAGCCAAAGGGGGTAACCACATATGAATCATATGATTTCAAAGCTTTACCTGTTAAGTAAAACTTGTACCAGTATATATTAACATCGTCCTCTTTTTGATTTAATGCCATATTTCCTCTAGGTATAACTTCAAATTAGTGGATATTCCTGTCAATTTTTATTTATTTTTAAAAAGGCTCAACCTCAGCGATTAAATGTTACAGAAAAAAATGTAAAACAAGTTCAAGTGTTTCATTGAACTAATTCTCTGCCTCTTATTGGAGATTTCTGTAACCAAGCTATTTTAAAAGTACGTTAGGTTAGGTTAATGAAGAGGGCTGCCGGGAACGCGGCCAGCATTAGGCCACCAGTTTGGGCCCATTTGCCACCCTCATGGACAATCACACGCATTCACACTTACAGCCATGGCACTGGCGGGATTCGAACCCGCAGGCCCCGTAGCACGCTGCTTTTCGGCCTGACGCCTTAGCGAGCAGAGCTACCGGACCCCCTTATTTTAAAAGTAAATAACGAATCTATTTTTCAGTTTCCGTAAATTTATGTACATGTGTCTTTCGATTTGTGACATTTTTCCAAACAATTTGACATAAAGCGTAGCTAATTTGCACATTCGATGCCGACTATTGGCTTTTCAAAACAGGATCCTGAATTGATAAAATTCATTAATTTTTTATCAAAACCATAATAAAACCTATTTGGAGCGACACTGGCTGCAGGTCAGAATTTTCTTCTCCTTTATAACTGGGATTCCTTCAAAATTTCATCAACCTAACCACGATTTCTCAGAAATCACACCAAATAAGATTGTACTATTCTGTTAATTTAATTTTCTTAAATTCAGTTAATTAAAACTTCAACAGCTCTTTACCGCAATCGTAGTAAAATCCAGAAATTTTTAAACTAAATTTTCCTGATTCCAAAATACCTCAAAGAAAATTTTACAACACCCCATCTTAAAATACCAAACAATTTTGTCCGGATATTTATGGCTCGTATCTGAAAATATATTTTCGCTAAGCTCCGAAAAAAAATCTAATTGAAAAGTTTCCATTTCGCTCGGAGCCAAGTAGAACACATCGATTTCCAGGCTCTCTCAGCATGCTATTCTCGACCAAACTTTGTTCTAACATACATATGCGGAACTAATATATAATTTAGTCTTGGAGTCCGTAAGCATTACATGCTATTGTTTCTGAACACAGGAAGGAGAATGCTTGCTTTACAGATGAATGTAGATGACTAGATCTATTTAATTTTGCGTATAACACTCGGGGAAAACAAGAACAGAATTTAAGATTAGTAATAAAAATACTAATTTTGTGTGCATTGAACGGTTGATTAGTGGCTAACAACTTTGGAAAATGTGGGTGAGCAGGTTTGCATATATATTTAGACAAATTCCAGATGGTACCATAGGCAGGAATCTTGAATCGATTGAATGAAAATATTTAAATATCCATATTCAAACAAAAGCTCGTCTGTATTCCCACTCAAGTGTTTAATTTCGGATAATTATGTTTGTACAGTATTTTCAATGAATAGCTTACAAACTCAATGGACTCAAAACTGCAGAGAAGCATCAATATTCGACTCAGTCTTATTTGTAGCCGCCAGCCTCTTGATCACGTAACTTCATTTAAATCTTGCCCAAAATTGGAAACCATTCAAAATCGCAAAGTCATTCCGTAACAGATTAACACGATTGGGTATCTGTATTATGCAACAAAAGCATAAAGACAATAGTCAACTCACTTTTCGAACTTTACCGTATCGAACTTACATTTTCAGCAAAGCGAAACAAAGCGAAACCACAAATTCAAAGAAGAAAAAAAATCAATTTCTTACCGAAAAACCCTCAAATTACTGTTTGCACCTAAAATTATTATGAAAGTGAAAAAATCATTAAACGTAATCTGTATCTGTTCGAACGTCCGACCAAACTAAACTATTACGTTTTAAAGTGATTTGTGTAAGTAACAATAACGTAATTAGTGTACTTTCAGAGAGTGTACGCGGAAAGAGTTATTTGAAAGACAGTAATGACTTCGCACAAAGCGACCGAAAGCAAGAAGGATTGCATAAACCAAAATACACTTATGACCTGATGTCGATTCGTTCATATATCTATCTGTGCATACATACTTGCATTTCTGCTTAAATGTAATAATGAAATGCATAATTGAGCAAACAGGTGACTGCACGAGCCGGTGGGTCAGTCGATCGGTCGGTCGGTCGGATCAGGTTCAATCTGCAATGCCATATGCGGTGGCTGGTGTTCCAATGAAAATTGCTCGGACGACAAGTAAAATGCGCCAGACAACAATAAAATTGTTGGATATCTAATGTGCCACATGTGAGCGAGTAAATATTATGTTAAACGTATAATTCCGGGTAAATGGGGAATTTGTGCCGATTCCTAGTTCAGAACAATTAAACGTTTTAATAAGCCTAAGAGGAGGAATTGATGCATATGGGACCGGCTCCTAATATATAAAACTTCAAACTTTATTTTAGCAGATCAATAATCCTCATCAAAGTGGGTTTGTATATATAACCGTCTTCAAAGGACACTATTGAAAAAAATTGTTATGATAAGACGACTGAACTTTAAAATACAAATGCTTGACCCTTGTTATTTCAACCCTTATTTGCGTGACAAATCTAATGAGTATATCGCATCTAAGCAGGTAGCTGGAAAGTGCTTCACATAAATCATAGTTATTTTTACTAATTTTCGAAGAAAATTCAGTATTAAACTCGTTTCGCCGAAAATTCATATTTCTTTTTAATATATCAGGTAGTTTCATACCAAATGTCGGATTTCCTGACAGTTTTAAAAATGATCCCATGGTGAACAGAGTTGTTTGGTAAAATTCAAAATAAGTTTTGTGTTTGAAAATAGAGGTAAATACCTTTCTTTTAGTGCCTAATTTATTACCCGTATGGTTTCTTATATCTGTCCTTTTCGCTTTTATAGACATGTTTAGAGTAAGAGATATTCGGGTCCTTGACCTGTTTATGTTTAAAAAAGGACAAAATGCAGCTGCAGCGACGAAAGAAATTAATCAGGTGTTAGGACTAAATACGTGCAACGAACGCACAGTGCATTGATAGTTTGCCAATTTCCGAGAAGGAAATTTCGGCTTGGGCAACCAACCATGTGGTCAACAAGGTAGCAGTGTTAATGATGACGAACTGCGAGCAGAAGTTGAGAGGAATACATCGACAACTTTACAGTGCCTTGCTGAGACCTTCAATGTATCGAAATCAACCATTCGTCGCTGTCTCAAAAATATTGGAAAAGTGAAAAAACTCAATCAATGGGTCCCACACGAATTGTCTGAGAGGAACAAAATGCTGAGAGTTGAAGTAACCTCTTCACTGCTGATGCGACATTAAAAAGGACCATTTTTGAAGAGGATTGTGACTTGCGATGAAAAATGGATTCTCTATGATAATAGGAAGCGTTCAGGACAATGGTTGGATCGCGGAGAAGCACCTAGCCACCAAGCAAGAGCGGGACTGCACCCTAAGAAGGTCATGGTTACTGTTGGATGGACTTCAGAAAGCGTCGTTCACTATTCGTTCTTGAATCCTGGTGAAACGATAACTGCAGAGACCTACTGTGCACAATTGGACGAAATGCACGCAAAATTGCGTTTAAAACAGCCTTCTCTGGTGAATAGGCATGGACCAATTCTGTTACACGATAACGCACGACCGCATGCATCCCGTTTGACCATGCAAAAACTGCAGGAGTTGCAGTACGAAGTTTAAGCTCACCCTCCATATCCTCCAGACCTGTCACCAACAGACTATCATCTTTTCCGGAGCCTGGGAAACTATTTACAAGAAAAGCGCTACTCCAACCAAAATGCTGTAATTGTGTCCTTTGAAGAGTTTTTGGGGCAAAAAAATATTAGTTTTTTCAAAAAAGGAATTTTTGATTTGCCAACACGTTGACAACAAACTATAGACTCCAACGGTGCATATTTTAAGGAATAAAACCATTTCATTTGAAAATAATCGAGTTTTTCTTAACCCTTCAAAATCCGACATTTGGTATGAAACTACCTGATAGATGACATAGATGTATATAGTGGGCAGGTCCACGATTTGCTCAAATTAATTAATAATATCTTTAACCCTTTGGCGGCGGCGGGCATTTTAGTGAATTTTCAGATACTCCTATATTTCTATGCAGCGTACATTTTTGTTAAAAAAAAGTATTTTGAATGAAAACTTATTATGTTTTAAGCTTGCCTATGATAAAAAATTGGAAATTTGTGTGTGAGTGCTGAGTGCCTAAAAGAAGGCAAGGATTTTTTTTCGTATTTTGATTTGTCTAACTTCTGACAGAAACATTGGATCATCGTGAAATTAGGACTTAACACACATACATTTTTAAGACTGTGCGGATAACCCTGTAGCTACTTCAGGCTCATGAAAAAAAAATCCTTCAAATCATCGACTCTCCTGAAAATTTTTTGCTTTTTGACAAAAAATTCAATTCATTGATAAATTTTAACCTTTGTGTACTATGTGAATTTGAAATTTTCAATATTCCGATTTGAACAAGAACGGCAAACCATCACCAAATTACCTCCTTTTTCAGCGCTCGAAACTTGTGTTTACGAGAACTGACGACCGGCTAATCCGATCATCATTAAATTTTCAAGAGATGTTGGTTTTAACTAGGACCAAGTCGGATAGAATTGATTTTGAAATGCGAGCAACCCTGTGGCAGTGGTAGCATCTTGAAAAATCGCTTGGGAAAACTGCTTTTTGGTATATAACTTCCAATTCAGCCATCACATTTTAACAAAATTCACACAGTATTTGACCTTATTTTAGACCACATTTGATAAAAATGTGGTTGAAAAATTAGAATAGAGTTGCCAGTTGTGGTGATTTTTGTCTCCTAAAGCTTGTAAATTTGCTCAGCAAAATCAAGCTTTTTTCCCCATAACTTCCGGTCCAGTCATGAAATCAAAACTAAGTTCATGCAGTAAATGGACCTTATTGTAAACCAAATGTCGTAGGAATTTCGTAAAAAAATCATGAAAGGGCTGCCAGCTATGAGCATTTTTGTTATTTTTTAGCATTTCTTTCGGAAACAATTATGTCCCTAGATTTGCAAATGGGAATGATCCTACAATTATAAGTAACAACAAATATTAAAGTTTCGAAAATGTGAAGAGTTTTGAGGGTGGTAACGCTAAAATTATTTTCACCTTTATAACTTCCAGCGCATTGAATCGAAAATGTCTTGTGAAAATGAAGGCCATTTAGACGTGTTCGATAGCACAGCACATCATGAACAAACCCTAGATGGAAATATAGACGAAGCAGTGTGGAACAATTCAGATATTTTAGAATTCGACGTACAAATCGATGGTTCATTAATCGCTTCCACACCAAAAGGTTATGAACATCCTAAAAAAACAAACTTTAGCAGATAAAATAACACCAGACCAAACAGAAAAAAACCCCAGAATTCAATAAGGAAGAAACGTCTAAAATATCTCAAAACGAAATTACAGGCAAAAAAGGAGCATCCACAGTTGTCTTTCATTCTCACTGTTATCCAACTCCTTTTAAAAAAGTTCTATTTTGGACTGAAGTAAAAACCACGGAAGCCACAAGAGGCTATCGATTTAAAACAAAAGACTGATTTCAGATATTGACAAATCATGTTATTTCAAAGAAAATAAAATAATAACAAAATCAAAATTCAAGAAGACAAAAATTTGTTCAAAATTTCAATTTATAATAATAATTGTGTAGGTAAATAATGTAGATAAATATTATGATAAATAATGTAAATATAACAAACAAGATAAATAAAATAAAATAAAAAAAATAAAATTACTCAGAAAAAAAAATAAATTCAAACAATAATTAACAAAGAAGACTCACCGTTCCTGACGACGGTCGACCGTTGCTCCGGAAAATGGTAACTGGAAATTCAAGGTTTGTCATCATACATATGATCTTTCTTTGTTTTCTGTTGTTTTTTTTTATTTCAATTCGAAAATTTATATTGTCATCATCATCAACGTGGCACAACAGCCCGACGTCGGGCCTTGGCCGCCTTGGCCGCCAATTTATATTGTAGTCAACAAAAAATCAACTAATTCAAATTGTTAACCTCAAAAGAGCTCAAACAAAATTTTGCAAAAATAAAAGCTTTAAAATCACTTTTCAAAAAAAAAAAAAAAAAATGTCGCAAAGTATATTTCCACGGTGCCTCCCTCATTGTTGATTGCTTTCAACCTCGTTCTCCGTTGATTTTTTTTTATATATCCAATAATCACCAAAGCTAATTTATGATTTAGTAGAGTTTGTGATTCCAGGAGCTTAGAGTTAAACGTAAAATTACACCAAGCGTAGCTACTGCTGAAGTGTTTTTAAATTACCAGCTTAAAGTAGACACAGAGAAAAAAGAAAAAGAAACCAAAAGACTAACAAAAAGCAAGGGTAAAGAAAACAAAAAAGAATACGAAGTAAACAAAGGTGATTTTACTGCCGTTATTGATGAGGGTGAACGTTTTCTGGAAATGGTATTAGACAAAAATAGCTCGGACTACGAGGGTTGATCCGAAAATAGTGATAATCGGCTATTTCTACTTCGCATAAAATTCTAAAGAACAAAATTTTTTTACTACCTACAGCACAAAAAAAAACATAAATAGGCCACGTTTCCAGGGAGGTAAAACACGAACCGTCGAAGAGAGAACATCAAAATGGAGAAAAACGAAATTAGAGCTGTCATTAAGTACCTGTGTTTGACAAGCCAAACACAACAACTTGGTGGACACATTAGGGGATTCTGGGAAGAACATTAACTGAAGATGAACACCGCGAAGGACGTCCATTCACGTCCCTCACTGAGGACAACGTGAAAAGATGTGTTGGCAGATCGAAGAGTGTCCATCAAGCATGTAGCTGAGGCCACAGGGATATCGTATGGCAGTGTTCAAAAAATCGTTGCCAACAAATTACATGCTTGTTGGTTGCCGAGGATGTTAACCGACGAGCAAAAAAAAACGAGTCGACATTTCGAGGGTGAACCTTGAAAAGTTTCAGGCAAATTTTTTTGTCATGTTTTGTGACCATGGATGAAACCTGGATCGACCATTTTGATCCAGAAACCAAGCTGCAATCGATGACCTGGAAGCGACCCTCTTCACCGACGCCGAAGAAATTGAAAGTGTCGGGTTCGGCAGGGAAGGGTATGGCATGTGTTTTTTGGGACGCTGAAGTAATTATTATGGTGGAATATTTGAAAAAAGGAGCCACTATATCAGGCTCTTACTACGCATACCAGATAAGAAGATTGCGGGAGGCTGTTAAGGAAAAAAGAACTACGAGCCGGAGTGCTATTTCATCAAGTCAACGCACCGGTTCATAAGGCAGCAGTTGCGATGGCTGCAATTCAAGAAACAGGATTCCAGTTCTTGAACATCCGCCCTATTCGCGAGATCTAGCTCCCAGTGACTTCTACTTCTTTCCTCGGTTCAAGAAACACCTGCGGGGCAAGAAATTTGAAAATGATAGCGAAGTGATGGCCGCTGTTGGGGCATTTTGGGAAAGTAAAAACACAAACATTTTTCTAAAAGTATCCTTGGTTTGAAAAAAAGATGGTCTAAATATATTAGCTTGTTAAGAGACTATGTTACAAAATAAATATTTTTTTTAAGTTTAATCACCTTGGTTTATATTGATTATCACTACTTTTGGATCAACCCTTGTATATGTATCTTTAAACAGAAGTCGTGACTGCATGCATAAATTAAAAAAAAACCGTTAAGTTTAGATTCTTCAAAGCTATATCTCAAGGAGATCTCCGCTTTTATCAAGGATTTTCAAATGATTTGGGCGGTAGTCAACATTTTAGATACGTTCAATGCAATCCAATGATTAACCTCAAGATCAGTGCTAATAGTGATTGATTCAAATCCTTTTATATCGTTTAATTTGGCATTTTTCTTGTTGATTTAAATTTTAAATCATCATCAATTCCTCATATTCAGAGTGACAATTGGTCAAGCTTTTGTTTGGTTCCCCGACTGATCTCATTCTACCACAACAAATCACTATCATGCAACTATAGCCATACACTACCTCTCAAAAGTATTTGCCCAGTCATATATTTTGGGATTTTCCATACTTATAGGTAAATTTATTCCGTAAATTGATCTTAATATTGCCTAAACTAATATTCTAAAGATACTTATGTAATGTAATAATATCAATGCTTTATAGCTAAGGGTAGTAAAACTTATGGAATTCTATGAAACATTAATTTCAAGGGAAAACCCACTTCTTATTTTCAGGTGGAATTTTTTAATCAGGTATCCTGATCCTTTCTCGTTGTCTATTATTATCATAAACCGGTACTTTATAAGAAAATGCCTTGGTTTTTTAGTTTGCCTTCAGTCTCTGCGAAAAAAACATTTCTTAAAATATTTACTATACTTTGTCCGAATTGATATTGATCGAGTATTTTATTGTGTCAAAAGTTAACATGCAGAAAAAGAAGAAACTTTCAACGAAGGTGCGTTATTTGATAATTGCCCATCATAAAACTGGCAAAAGTAATCGGCAGATTGCGATTGAGTTGAAAGTGCCAAGAAGAACAGTTGACTATAATGTTAAAGAATTCAATATCAGTGAAAAAGTTTAGAATAAAACACGTAATGGACGGAATAAACGCAATAGACGCCTTACTGCACCAGAAATTGCAGCACAGGTGAATGTGGAGAGGTCTGAACCTCTCAGTCTCTCAACGATCAAAGGCAGTCTTCAAGCAGCAGGTTTTCATGGTCGGATAGCTGTTAGCTGTTTTCGACTGTTACGTGTCGAAAATAAGAAGCGACTGGAATGGGCTAAGCAACACAAAAATTGAACATTTCAGGACTGGAAAAATGTGCTGTGGAGTGACGTGTCAAAATTCGAAGTTTTCGGCTCGAGACGAAGGGCCTGTGTTCGTAGGTCAGCAAGAGAGAGAGAACATCCAATCAATATTTAGTGCCTTCCGTAAAACAAGGTGGTGGTAATGTTATGATGTGGGGCTGTTTTGGTCGATATAGAGTCGGTAACATCTGCAGAATACAAGTAATAATGAGGAAACAACACTATCGGAATATTCTCGAAAATAAAATGCTGCCATCTGGACTGCGTATTTTATGAAAAGGACTCATATATGAGTATGACAATGACCCGAAGCACTCTTCGAAAATTTGCAGGGAGTATTTAAACCAGTTATCAACTGAGGGAGCTCTTATAGTTATGGTTTGGCCACCACAGTCATCTGATCTCCACCCCATAGAGCTCTTATGGGCAGGGGCGGATTTGCCGGTAGGCCCGGGCCTAGGGCGGCAAATTCCGGGGTCGGCAAATTTTCGATTTTTTTGGGACGGCCACTTTTCGATATTTTATTTGGGGCGGCAGTTTTTTCGTATATGTACATATATCTGAGTTGAATGAGCCTAACACCTCAAGCCAACCGAATTCTGTAAAAAATCAATGCACGCAAAAATTCACCTCTGATGATTTTTTGCGGACATGAAAAAGTTTGACTTATAATAAATATTGAAATGCGACCACGGTAAAGGACCAAAGAAACTCAAAAATACCTAAAAAGTACCTAGAAAGTATCTGAAAATACCTAAAAAGAGCCTAAAAAGACCTAAAAAGAACCCAAATAATACCTCTTCATTTTAGGAAAAGCTTATCCGAGGTAAATATTTGCTAGTATTGACTTTTCAGCGATTTTTTTTTTTATTATTATGGTACAGGATATATCAACTACATACGAATCTCTTTAGTTTTGACATGTTTTTTGAAACTGTATTTACTGTTTTTTTAAACTGTACTGAAATTAATTTCAATAAAAAAAAACTCTAGCGCACCTGAACCGCTAAAAACACTAATGTTCGAAGAACAGTAGAAGAATAGTGCGGGTTTTGAGTGCATATTGCACCACATGAGCTGCTTATTACGGCCAAACTGTTTCAAACGCCACGTTTTACTTTGGTCTCAAGTTTGCATTATAACTCATATGGTGGAAGGTTTCAGATATTACCACTGGCATGAATTTCAACGTTTATGAGAGCAAAACACGGGTTAATTATATTCGTTATCAGTTGCTTATTTCACAAAATTTTGAAAGCAGCATCTCATATAACATCAATGAAGAAACTGCTCAGTGCCTGCAGCACTGTAACTGAAGTTGGTGTTTGGGGCTGCGATCCGAAAAATTTGCAGAACTTTGGGAATTGAAACATTGGTTATTTATTTTCATTGTAAATGTTTCCGGTATGAATACTAACTGTAAGCATTTATTGATACAAAAGTAGCACAACCGACTCCCGCTGGCAACCTTCTGATCAGTATCAAAGCCAAGAATATATCACATCTGCTTCACGTTGTTTAATTACATTCGAAGTTATAGGAGTTTAAAGAAATTTAGGGTTACCTGCAGCGAGTTTATTCAAATAATCGAAAACTTAATATTTGCTGCTTAGTGTCACAACAATATCATTACCATTTGAAAATACTACGATAAAACCGCTTAATAAAGATATTGCAAACAAACACAAAACCAACAATAGCCGGCAACCCTATCGTGGCTTTTCAATTAAATTGAGCCTGCATAATGTTTATAATAGGTTCCATTAATTGTATGAAATTCGTATTGATTTCATGACTGCACTGGAACTTATAGTAAAGAAAGGAAAGTTGTATTTCCCTGAACGAACTTTCAAAACCAAAGACACAAAAATTACCATAGCTGGCAGCACCAATCAAATTCTTCAACCAAATCTTCATTAAACAGAGATTAGAGTAAGGTTCAGCTACTGTGTCAATTTCATGAAAATCTGGTAACTTATTCACATTTCATAGGGCAAAAAGCAGTTTTTTTTTCTTTGTACTTTTTGAAGATGGCACCACTGGCACACTGTTGCCCATAATTCAAAATCGCTTCTATGAGATCTGGTACTACTTAAGTCCAATGCATTCTGTAAATTTCAGTTGTATCTGATTATTGGTTCGTGAGTTCTCGTGAACAGAAGTTTTTGATGCTAAAAATATAGGTTAACTGGGAAAGAGTTACCGTTCTTGTTCGACATGAAATTTCCAAAGTTTAACAATGAACGTGTAGATAAAGCATAAGATTTGTATACAGATTGGTTTTATTGTAAGAAACGGACATTTTTTAGGATATTCGATGGTTTGAATGTTTTCACTTCCAAATTTTTATTTTTTCAAATTAAAGACACCAAAATTATCATAGCTGGCAGCTCCAACCGAATCTTTCAACCAAATTTCTACCAAATGTGGTTTTAAATAAGTTCCAGCTACTGTGTGAATTTCGTATAAATCGAACCATTCAATCAGAATTTATAGGGCTAAAAGCAGTTATCTGTTTTAGTGATTTTTCAAGATGGCACCACTGGCACAGAATCGCCCGCATTTCGAAATTACTTCTATCAGATCTGGTCCTATTTAAGACCAATACATTCTGCAAATTTCAATTAATTCTGCTTATTGGATCGTGAGTTTCCGTTAACAGAAGTTTTTGATGCTAAAAATATACGTAAATTGGGCAAGGGTTACCAGGCGTACCCGTTATACCATTTCAAATTTTTTTTTTGTCTATGTAAACAAAACACAAGATTTACATATGAGTGGCTTCTTTTTAAAGAAGCGGCATTTTTTCAAGAGAGACGATGATTTGGAGGTTTTCACTTTCAGTGCCTGCCCTAGCTACAGGGTTGCCAGCACGCTCATTAATTTTAATAATTTTTTTGTGTGGCAAGGGCGTAATAACAGGGAATTTTTACGAACGAACCGATGCTCTGATATTCTTAGAGCTCTGATGTGCTCTGATATTCCTTTTTTGTGAGCTCGGGCGCAACGAAAAACAGCGAAGTATTCTAGGGAATCGAAAAAAATCGCGCATTACATATAATTCTCGAAAAGGGCGACAAATATTTCTGAGGCCTAGGGCGGTGAAATGGTCAAATCCGCCCCTGCTTATGGGATGAGCTGGACAGAAACGTCCGAAAAATCTGCCCTGCATATGCTGAACATCTGTGGAATATTTTGCAAGCAGAACCGGGCAAAATCTTATCAGAGATCTTGAAAAAATTACTTCGTATGATGTCAAAACTGAAGCAGTTGTTTCAAATAAGGGTGGATACATTGTTGAGACGACGGTTTTAAATAATATTACCGTTTCGAAACTTTTTTATAAATGTACTCTGAATATACTTTAAATACTATTCATAATAAAAAAATAATCGTTTGAGATAGTAAATTTATAGGGTTGGCAAATACTTATGAGCGGTAGTGTATGTTCTGAAACTCAATTAAATCTTAAACAATATGGAATGCGTGTATCCATGTCCCAGTTCACTGCGGAAAAATCTAAAGAATAGGTCAAATTGTTGCAGATTCTAAGCGTGAACGTAGTAACTGATTCCAATCTAACTAGCAGCATCATTTTTGAATCAATGTATTCATGTATGTAAATTGTGTGATTGTGATATGTGTTCACTGCGCCTGCAACTGAATTTTCATTCGGATTTTGCAATTTTAATTCGCGAATGTACACTTGAACGCCAGAAGATAATTAGGAAATAAGCTATCGACATCAATTTGTTCGAATTGGCTATGCCAATGAATGAACGAATGAATGAATGTAAGGAATGTGAATAGAAGCGTGTGTATGCGTGTGCAACAACGAAACATGCGCATTATTTTGGTTTTAGTTGGCATTAGGAAAAATCAAAGTGATTTATTAGAAAACAAATTTTCTTACACAGATTTCATGTACCCTGAATTACATTTTCTGTGCTAAAAAAATCTTTCCTGTTTTCCATATCGCATTCTAAAACACCTGGTTGATTCCTATTTTACAAAAAAAAATCCGCATATCAAAAACCTGATTTAATATTTAACGACGAAATCATATAATTAAAATTTCATTTGAATCACATGTTTCTCATATAACCTTATTCGATTTAACCTGATTCCCAAGAAACACTTAAATCGCCTTCATTATAATCACTCGTCTCATTTAAAACATATCACGTCCGAAAATCTATCATCGATTCACCATACCAATTTTGCTGCCATGTCTGGGCCTTTGTTGGTGCTCTGGCACTCATCATCAATTCATGCTTCTAAAACCATAACAACTATTGAAATAAAATTTTGAAAAAAAAAGAAACCTCTCAGATATTTTCGATCCGATTAAGTAATAAACATGCAAATACCGTATTCGTCGGGGCCTAAAACGTAATATACATACATGCAGAGCATTGAAAACAAGTCGACCTTGAATTTCATACGTATGGAGTACGTGCATTCCATTCGAAGAAGAAAATTTTGCATGGCTTGGTCTGGTTTTGTCTGCTGCATGAAAGCATGGATCGACCATCATCATCTCGTTCATCCGAATAAAGATTTCCACTCGATTCAATAGATCCATCCATTCATTTTGTAAAACCCTTTCTTCATTCAACCAAGTGTGGTGAATGCGAAAGCGAAAAAAAAACTGAATAAGTGACCGATATTTTGGAGATGATGCTGGTCGTGAGTATTTCAGTGGTATGATTACCATTGTAACTGGTATTGTTGTGAATGATAGTTGGCTGGGTAACGCCAACAAAAATAACAATTAAAAGAAAAATCCTATTCGATAATATTTATGTTTCGTGCGAAAGACAATGAAAAAGCTGAGCACTAATGGATGCGCTCCATTATCGCCATTTAAGCTTGAGAAATGTCTCCACTACGGCCAATTAGTTAGTATGTGATTCCGCCAGTCTACTGCTGTGAACAATGCCTTCCAAATCGCAGGGAATAAATTGCATGCTGTTTGTCATTGGGTGGAATGTCGTTTGTTGTCACTTCAATCGTAACTTTCCGAAAACCCTGAAAATGACGTCATTGCAGTTTAGTTATATATAGATAGCTGGTTGAAAAAATGAAGAACAATGAGAATTTTTTTTACAAATAGTTTTAAATTTAGATAACATGCTAATTGTTGACTGAAATTGATACGATTTGACTGTTTGATCAACTATTTTCAAATTAGTCTTATCTACTAAAAAACATGATTCCCTAAACTATTTCTATTGACCGCTTATTTCTTTCTTTTCTAGGTGTACATGGATCAACAAACTGTTATCATTATTGGTAAGAAACTATGTATATGTATGTAATTCAGGAACATCATGTTTTGGTTAATAAAATTATATCGATAACAAAATGTTAGAGGTTTTCTCCCTTACAAGAACATTCAAAACATGCGTTTCTTAAAAGTAACTTTATTAACTATTACCTTCGTTCAAGAAGCTTCGATTAGTAGGATAATTTTACATAATGTGCATCCTTTACAATTGAGGACTTGTACATTTTGGACGTAAGCTATGTTGAAGATATAAAATAAGCGGACTGGCGACGTCGTCCGCTAGAGTAACTGTAGATACGCTGAGAGCCAGACTACCAATATTTTTTAAATTGCGAATTCTCTATCATATACGTTTCATATGCATATCTACGATATACACAACAGCTAAAATTTAATTTTCAAAAGCAATCTAAAAGATTTTGGAATTTTGTTGTTTCTAAGAAATATAAAGATGAGTTAACTAACGACTCAGGTATTGATGATACCATTGATATTAGTAATTTTTTTGCTTCTTTTTTCCGTAAAGCTTATCATACAGCTTATCATAGGTCCAGACTCTCTTCTTCTTATTTGACGAACTCAGCAGCCCCTCTTTAGAGAAGAAGGGTTTAAAAATTGACGAAAACATCATTGTAAATAAATTTGACAATAATCTAGATCAGATGACATACCTAATTTTGTCTTAAAATATTGTCTGTCATCATTACTACCTGCGTTTATATATCATCACTACTACCTGCCTTATATTTTCAATACATCCTTAAAAGCAGGCATCTTTTCTGACTTGAGGAAATATTCCACCGTCACTCCTATATTCAAGAAAGGAAATCGCAATGACGCATGCAGCGATCGACCTATTGCAAAACTTCCCTACCTCGCTAAACTCCTTGGAACTAAAATCACCGATATTGTAGCCTTTCATTGCAACTCCATTATGGCCCTTTACCAGAACGGTTTTCCGAAAAGTCTTTCGACCATAACCAACCTCTTGAATTTTCTCACCAAGCAACAATCTCAATCGAAGCTAGCTTCCGAATTGACTATGTCCACTTCGACTTGACGAAAACCTTTAGTAAGCTTGATCACCCTATACTCTTAACTAAGCTTCATTCCTTTCAATTCCTTAACTTGTTTTTGAGCTGCTTGACTCTTACCTGATGAACGTGTATCTTTTCGCAGTGCCTTGTCATCTGAAATTAAAACCACGTCTTATGTTCCACAAGACAGTCATTTGAGCACTTTACTGTTTGCCTTATTTACTAATGATGTAGTTTCCATTCTGCAGTTCTCCTCTGTTTTGCTTTATGCCAATGACGCTAAAATTTTCAAAGTTTTGAGAAACCTTGACGTTTGCAATGATTTGCAGTAGGATCGAAACGGATTTGCCAGCTGGTGTTCCGATGATAATTTTCTTATTAATCTTGATAAGTGTACTATTATATCTTACGCACGCGAAAATAATCCTGTAATCTATGAATACTCATTTTTGAGAGCGTCTTTAAATAGATCAGCGACAGTGCTCGATTTAGGAGTGCTGCTGAATCAATTAGTCCCATTTGACGATCAAAACAATTCAATCGTTGTGAAAGCTAGCAATGTTTAAAATTTTTTCAGGAGAAGTTCGAAGGAATTCAACGATATTTGCCTGACTAAGATCCTCTTTTACAGCTTAGTTAGACCTATTGTCGAATATGCAAGTCTTGTATGAGCGCCGTATCAAAAAGATTATATTGACCAAATTGAGTCCATTCTAAAGAAGTTTTAGTTTCTGCTTTCACGATCTTTCTTGCTCTGACCTTTTACATCTACCTCCTTATCAAGACGGCTTGAATCTTTTACGAATGGATACTTTGAACCAGTGGCGGATCCACAGGGGGGTTTCCGGGTCCGGACCCCCCAAAAGGGAAGATCTATGTTTTTTATTCTAAAGGCTGTTGACTGTTGATTATCGTATATTGCTACGGGATTGAAAAATTTCATATAAATTATTGAAACAGTAAATTATGATTAGATATATATTTAATAGGGAATATAAAAACTTTACTCATAAAGGTTATTGATTTGTGATCATGGTTCCCTTCTTGTCTATAAATCAGCATAGACAACGTATATCGTCTCTAAAGCTTATCAAAGCGGAGAATAATTGATACGAGAAACTCGATCGTTTTGCGGAATAAGCCTCCGAAAGCAGAATCAAATTGGAATTGTTTTTGCGGGATGATTAAAATTGAAAAAAAAATTTTTTTATTTATCTTCAAAATTTTATTTGACAAAGTGGATTCGAAAGCATGCACTGATTGCCATCAGACACCAGACACCATACTTGACTGGTGTGACCACTTGCAGTTGGAAATCATTAATTTCTATTTACGCTGTTTGTGACAAATTTTAACATCTTCGGCTTATATCCATCGAAGTAAAAAAATAAAAGCGTAAATAGAAATTAATGATTTCCAACTGCAAGTGGTCACACCAATCAAGTATGCACTGTGTGCTGGTGTCTGATGAGAATCAGTGCATGCTTTCGAAACCACTTTGTCAAATAAAATCACAATGTCCTGTCTTTTAGGCCAGTGGAAAAATGTTTGATTTGATCCGATAGTTCCCAACGCGTTCTTTATTCCAGATACTTCGCAAGCTACATTAAGAGCCAAATTGAAGCTACGTGCGGCGCAATGTACATAAATCGCCAGAGGGAAGTACGATCTCAGACACAGTGCTGTTACCTTACTACATTTGTAGCAAACTTACTACATTTTTTTCGGCCTTTGCCGTTTTTGCTACTTCACTACTCAAATTGTTAGATCTACTACATATTGTATCGAGAATGTAATATTGAAGAAGATTTAAGCGCTGGGCGCACAGAACGCTATCGGGCGTCTTGGGCGGCACGGACAGTGATGCACAGTCGTTCAGTAATTTGGCTATGTTAAACACAAAGCGACAACGCTAACTTTGCAACGTTAGTCTGTTTGCATAACCTGCATGAAGTGTCGTTCAAAAATACTTTTTCTATCAGGCGGCTAGTTTTCTTACATATTTGACTACGACGGCTAATCATCGCTCGGTTTTAATTTAAAGGAAACTGATTTTGAAGTTTTACTATAAAAAGCCCTAAGTTACTACATATTTTTCCCCATATCTACTTCAGAAATATCTTTCGGCGGTGACATCACTGCTCAGACAAGCCTGTGCACCACTAAATTTGCCACTCATTGCTGGGGCTCTGTCGTATCCGTGACCATACGTAAATGGGCAATCGACGCCGACATCATGTAAATAGTTTCTGATTAAATCCGCCAAACCTTGTCCAGAAACGTTGGTAACTGGCACAAATCCAAGAAAATCTTCGCAAATGTACAATTTTGAGTCCAAGTATCGAATGCAAATGGAAAATTGTTCTATGCTTGATATAATTGGTCGATTCATCTGGTAAAACTGACCGATTTCTCTCTTCTTTTATTTTCTGATACGGATTGTGGATCAAGCCGAGTGAAATACGAAAATAAAGTTCCCTTCATGTTATCAATTTTCCAATAGCCAGATTTTTCAACATAGCCTATAAATTATCAAATACACCTCTTGGGTATAAGTTAGTAGTTACGCCTTCTTTTCCCCTGGTGGGAAAAGAAGGCGTAACTACTAATCATCTACTCGGGAACGAGAGCATGAGTAGTTGGTAGCAGCCAAAAGTACTTGCAAGTACTAAATAGTACGAATGAAACACGGGCATTAACAACTGACAGGCTTACCGACGGAAACGGGAAAACTTCGAGAAGAATTTGACAAGACAGTGCTGCTATCGGATTGTCGTTGGCGTGGTATCCAAAATATTAAACACGTGAAATTCATAAATTATATTTGCTATGTGAATGCTACTAACGACGGCAACCGCTGTGCCAACTCCGAAACAAAAACTATCGAATAGGGTCTCCAAACTAAGGAAAGATATATATACACTTCGAAGTGAAAAAACCCCCCTAAGATCGAATCCTGGATCCGCGCCTGCTTTGAACTCTCGACGTCAAAATTCCAACATCTTATTTGCCGCGAAAATGTTGGCAGCTGAATTCTAAAGCTGGATTTAAACTCTCGGTAAATGCTGCCGAGCCGAGAATGTAAATGGTCACCTCGTCTATTCTCGCCTGTTTTTCACATGTCAAAACATGGCAAATACGAGAGTGTGAATGGTTTCCCCGTTGGCTCTCGTCTGTTTTATGAGGGTTACTGAGAATTTATTAGGATCTCGTCTTTGTCGGTTTTACGTATCGAGTCAAAGTCATTTGAAAAAAGGTATGGTGGTGGCTCCATTCATATTTACCAATCGATTTGGTTTGCCTACGAAATCGTGGACAAGATGCATCATATCGGACAAGATGCATGAGTATGGATGGGTACGAGATACACTGTTCGAATATTTGTAAACAAATTTCTGAATAGAGAAAATGCTACCTACCTTACCAACTTGCATATCTGCACACTTAAACTTCACACCCTTCAAATCTTCTCAATGCGGACAGGACGAGTTTTATGAGATTTACTGAGATAAAAAAGGGTCTATCGCTTAATGAAACAGCTTTGAATACTTGTCAAATTTTCTGGAAAGTAATTTCCCAAGTTGCTCGACGAAATGTTCGGGGAGAATGCAAGTTCGTCATAACAGTAATGCCAAACGTGTCAGCTGGATGATCTTTTTAACGATTCCTCAACATCTGACCAATTGTGGTTGCAATGAACCAGTCACTGCAATAAGTAGATACTTTAGCTTTCTGTATATTTGGTTTTCATTTATCTACAGCATCACTTAAACGAATTCTGTATGAGAATGATTAATTTTGTGTGTAATTAATTGCATATGTGTAGTCTGGATTAGGCGAATTAAATGAAATGAAAAAATGAAAATTAAATCATTAGAACGTCATTTCCAGATCTGAAATAGTGAATTTATGCAGAACTGTTGACTGATGACTAATCAGAAATAATCAGTGAAGAGTTAGATAAGATTTTGCATGAATTTTATCTTGGGACTACTTTCCAGGCAGTAAACATGCAAAAGTAAACAATTTTAGAGAAAAGAACGATTATTTTTATTCACGTATCGTATACAGCGATCGCGTCCATTGTCAACAGGCTGATTGTAACTCGATTAGAGAATATTCTCTATCCGATGACGTCACGCAAATTCATCACACAGAACTCTACTGATTGAGTTTAGCAGTTTCTGTACAATGCAGTTGGGGTAATTCCATAGAAAATCGAACAATTTTCAGAAAATTTTGTAACTTACCTCCTTGGAATTTGGAAATATTTTGTTATGCAGAAGGGCTGGTGAGCTTATTATCGAAAATAAAATATTTTCGGAAAATATGGTATATTTCGGAAAATATGGAAATATGGCCTCTTGAATTTTTCGGTTCGGTTCATGTTCTATTCAAAAAATTGTATAACAACTTCTACTTTACGTAGAGCCTTCAAATATGGCTTGTTAGAAAGGATAAGGTGTAGATATCCTAGAAAAAATAGTGCGAGAAACACTCTGACCAAAAAGGATAAAAAGGATCATTACAGCTTCCTTTATCCTTAAATATTTCAAAATGCACACCTTCGATTTTCTTATTTTTTTTATATATTGTACAAAATTACATAAACTACAAATACGCGAAATTTCAAAGTGGAGCTCGTAAAAATGCAGTCGTAAGAAATTTTTAAAGGAGTGGGATACTATAACCGCCTAAGAAAATTTATAGAAAATGGTACCAAAACAAAACATGGTACGAAAAAATTTTATGTTTTAAAAATGGTTTTAAAAACTGTTTTGCAATGTTATTTAAAGCATGCAGAAGATTCTAATTTAGTTTCTAACGTAGAAAGTTCTGTACAAAAAAATAAATAAAATCAAAAACAGGAAACTGATTTTATTCATAATAAAACTAAGAACATTTTTTGAACTTATTAAAATAGAAGTTAAGTAAGGAAAAAAATTTTAACTTTACAATTTCGCAGAATTCAGCCATTATAATTTTTCGTATCGACGAAATCAAAAAATTCAACGAAAACATTAAATATGACTTGCGTGTGACCCAATTTTAGATACGCTATTATAAAACGTCATCATTTTTGGATGTCAGCCAAATTGATTCACCCAGGTACTTAATCAAAATCGCTGTAGTTAGCGTAAACACTATTTAAAAGGAGTCCAGAAATAAAGTCCAAATGGATTTTCATTGCTCTTTTCGACCTCCTAATTTTTTACGAGCGTCTAATAAAAAAGCTACCAACGCGATCAGTTTGTTGATATAATTTTTGCTGTAAAAAAAATTGCCAGTACAAATAGCAAACAAGTCTCTATCTTTTCAAATCATCATGCATGATAGTGTAACATTCCTCATTCATCCCCAAACATAGCCAATATGAAAATTGCTTTTGATGAGACACCATATTATTGATTAGCTCCAAAAACAAATGAAAAGCTGGTAAAATACTGATGACATCACAACTGGTTTCAAAGTGTATAGTTTTTTTCCAAGATAATTTTCCCTTTTCAGAATTTTCATTTGCACTTGCAAAAAAACCACATCACACATTCATCAAAGCAAACACCTTAATTGTTGTTATTTTTCAAAAGCATCAGTATTATTGCTATGTCAGCGTTCAAAGTCAACTCAATATCAACCAGTTTTGAATGTACTGCTGCGACTCCACACCTTGTCTCTTGGTCATGTCATTCCAGCTTAACTACATGATTCTAGCTGGTTCTGTATTAAAACGTACATGTATGTAGTTGTTGCTGCTGTTTTTGCCCCGCTGCATTTTGATGAATTGGTCGATTTTTCCGGCATGCATTTTTTCACTAACAAACGTTTGCGGTGGCTAGGTGACATAGCTGATGTCTAGTTAAACTGATGGACTCTATTCTCGGATGTATGGCATTATAAGCACGCGTATGACCGCAAATTAAGCAAAAATGCCGGATATGATTATATTTTTTATTGCAAGGTTTTTCGCGAGTTGCATGATGGCAGACTTTTTTGCTGAGCTGAGATATTCATGCATAATCACTTAGCAGATATTTTAAAGTGCGAAATTTATTTTGCACGTATGTCCCTTGAAAAGGTAAATGATCGCATTTTTGGGTCAAGCATAGTATCGAAATGCATGGAAAATTTTTAGTTAGCGAGAAATATTTCAATGAAAAGAGGCTAAAATAGTTCTTAATTCGTTCGAACAAAATGTTGCACTGTTGAGAGAATGTGCGAAAAAATATTTGTTTTTCTGCGACCTCCTCCAGCTCCCTTCCAGCATAAAATATTGAAATAAGCTTTATTAAGTTACGTTTCATTTTCAATTTATTGGTTCTGCGAATAATTTTTTCTGTAGCAGTAAAGAAGTTAATTTTATAATATGGATCCTGCCCCGTTAACTTCTGCTGTCGGATTTCACTCAGACGAGCTAAGTGCTCAGCACAATGTAGCCCATTGAGCCTGATTTTATCAATGGACTCACGGTATCGCTAGTATGTTTCGTTGTTCTACGGCCTAGGTAAAATCTTCCATCCGCCAAGAGCTAAATATCCATTCAAAGAACTTAATCTCGAGTGCAGATAAGAACTTGTAATAACTTGTAAGAACCGAAATTTCCACGGAATACATTAGGTCTGATAAGATCATGGAAAACCCACAAACTAAGCAACGAGAAATATTGCAAATCAAAAAATACTTAGGAAACAGGAAGAAGTCTGACGGGTCAAGTCAGGACTGTAAGGGGCTTAGGAAGGATTGGAATGCCGTTCCGAGACAGGTAGTGGTTGACAGCATAGCAGGTATGACTCGGTGCATGACCATGATGCAGCTTCCAACTAGTGACGATGGCTAGTCTCACTCGATTGACCCTTTTCGTCAGTGTTTTCAGGATTTCGACGTAAAACGTGCCATTGATGGTCTTGAAAGCGCCATTGGCGGATACAATTTCGTGGTGAATAATCCCCTTGCCGTCAAAGAAGGCCTTGAGCATGGATTTTATCCTCGACTGCACATTCGAGCCTTTTTTTGGTGTGGCGATGTTGTTTTGGGTCTTTCGAAACTTTGGCGTTTGGATTCTTCCTATCTTGTCTGTTATCATTCGAATACTTAACCGCCAGTCTGAGCTCAAAAGGTCACGCACACGTTTCACATTTTGTTCATTTCTATCCGTGAATGAACGTCCGGCGAGATTTTCATCTTCCTCGCTCTGTCGAACGTCCTTGAAGCATTTTGGCCACCTCACAGTAGCAGTTTTTGACAGAATTTCATCCCTAAACAATTGCGAACCATGGCCACCAGGAGACTGACGCTTGGTGTGTTTTGAAGCTGAATTCCCCTCCATCAAACGAGCGTGTGGTGAGCACTAGTGATGTGCTCAAAAACACCAAACAGTAAAAAAAACGTTTGGCTGTAAAAAACGAACGAACAATTTTTCCAAATAGCGACAAACAGTTTTTCCAAACCGAAATTTTTTTTTCGAAAACGAATAGCATTTCTTAAACGAATCGTTTAACGAACCAATTATTCCAACTATACATGTTCATCTACAACGAATAGTTTTTCTAAAGCCAATCGTTTTTCTAAAACGAATCGTTTTTTTAAAACGAACTGTTTATTTAAAACGAATCGTTTTTCTCGAACGAATAGTTTTTTTTAAAACGAACTGTTTTTTAAAACGAGCTGTTTTTTTAAAACGAATCGTTTTTTTAAAAACGAACTGTTTATTTAAAACGAACTATTTTTTTAAAAATGAATCGTTTTTCTCAAACCAACCGTTTTCTAAACCGAACTGTTTTTTTTTTTGAAACGAATCGTTTTAAAAAACGCATCGTTTTTCATTTTTTTAAAACGAATCGTTTTTCATTTTTGTTAAAACGAATCGTTTTTCATCGTTCTTCGTTGTTTTTGAACGAAACGTTTTTCGTTTGTTAAAACGACCTGTTTGGTAGTGGAAAACTGTTTAGCTACGGAAAACAGTATTTTCATACTTACGAGCATTTTCGTACTTGCAAGTATTTTATTCAAATATTAAAAAAGTGTTTTGGACAAAAGGAGCTGAAATCGGGCAAAATCGGCCAATTTTGGGTTAGAGTGTTTTGGGACATAACGGGACAAGACCTATTGCTGCAATACAAAAATTTCGATTTTGTAGGGGAGTAAGGGGTTTTTTGGCCATAGTTTGGCAAAAACTATCTTTACGGCGCTTTCGATGATTGAAAGTGGTCGGAGAGTACAATAGTGATATTTTAAGGGCGAAACATTTTTCTAAAGAGGAAATTCTTATGGTCGAGCATGAACTCGGGGACCTTTCTGAGTTGTTTCGGGGGAAATTTCCATACAAGTCTGAGAAAAAGTGGCCTAGTTTCGAAGATACGGCAAAATGAAATGCGGCGCAAAAACTAAAAGTAGCACTAAAAGTGCCAAGGAGGAAAAGGTTGAGATCCTTTTTGGTTCACCAGTTGGCGTCTCCGGGTGTGCTGAGACCTTTCTCGTGACTGCAGGTCGCCACGAGGGTGTCTCCAACCCTACTGGGGTTGTAAAATTTTCGAGACCGCGGGAGGTAAGGTGCCCCTAGACTCATGTCCAGCCTTACAGAAGAGGTTGGCCCCCTAGTGGGTGCATGTTTAATAAACGAAACATTTTTTTTTATCATTTCTTAATAAAAACTTCATGCTTCAGTGAGGCGAAGTGAAAATCCGACTGTTTTAGATTAGCCAGGAAAAATTTGGTATCAGAGATCGCTCGATGAATAGTCATATAGATGACAACAAGATTGGTTGGTCCTATCTTAGTATTTTTTTTTATTTTGGTCATTTGAACGAATACAGGAGGTGTTTTTTTGCATATAATAAAATTAAAAACAAATTTAATTGATTGAATTTGATCGTTTTCCTTTAGATGGCCCCCAGGTTGGAGAAAGACTTGCCAAATAAATGACCGACCATTGGAAAGTTACGGACAAGCTGCACAGACAAATGACTCGGTATTCATTGAAGGTCATCTTGTACCATCACCATTCTAGCTTGGGAACGTTGTGTCTGGAGGGTGGGGTAGGGCATATCAGTCCGTTCCATTACATCACTGCAAATCGTATGCATTGTATGTACATACTTCAAACAAGTATTTGGAGCAGGTATTTTTTCGTACTCGTACTAGTTATACCTAGCATGTGAAAATCCTAGTACGACCCAACTCTAATTGTCGTACAGCATAAAATGTGTTTCTTTTCGTTAATTCAAACTGTTTTTTTTTTCAAACAGTTTTAAAAAAAACAGTTGTTTTTTTTTTTTAAAAAAAATAGTTCGTTTTATTGAAAATAACAGAAACGCCCATCACTAGTGAGCACCCTACGACTTAAAGTCGCGTCACAAAAAAATAGGTCTTACTTTTTATACACACACAAAAGAAACATGATTTGGAAATTTTACAATTGCTTTCCATTAAATAAATATATTTGGATATTTTTAACTCTGGACACCCAAAAGCGCTCTGCGGAACATATTTTCGGCGAATCTTAAACAAATTTTCGAACTTCTTCATCTTCAAAGCATCAAAACAATGACTCAAAGACTTTTTCTCACAAAATGTACTGCCAGCATCAAGCGACCCACTTCTTGGGTTTACTATGTAGTATTAAATAAACTACTCGTCCGTGAGAACCCATAACCGTTGCCTCCTCTTACTTGAAGACTCCTCTTACTCCTGAAGACAAAAAGCATATTGTTAACCTCTCATTGCTCATCATCACATAGAATTGCGTCAAAGGACTCACCCCTCAAAAATATGGCTATCTGTGTGTTCTCAGAAAAAAAAAGATAATTCCTTCCGAATAACATTTAATCTCCATTATTACCTTGAACTCTGTTATATGTCTACGCCTAGCATAATATCTATTGATTTCGGTTTGCCTGCAAGTTTGTTGTAATAACGGTCACGCCATACATACAACAAAGTACTCTACTAATTCATACCGTTGTAGGCGTTGTATGAAGCTTGGAACGACTGCTGCTGCTGCTGTTGTTCCACGAGGAACGTTATACAATAATCGCTCAGGGAATCAGACGTGTACGGAATTACAAAAATGAGATTCAGTTCAGGTTGGCTGGAGGATTTCGTTCTTACGTCATTGCATCGAAAAAGAATTTGTGAATTTATATGATATTTTTATAGGTGTTTGATTATGGTTATATGATTTCGGAAAGATTAAGACGTTCGTAACCAGTGTCGCGAAAACTTAGTGCTAATCGAATTTCATGGATTAAACGTGTGACGTTTCAAATGTTTATCAAGGAATTACATATATATTAGGAAGAATTGTAAAGAGATTTGAAATAAGTATGATAGTAGTATATTTTTTACATAAATAAAAAGGAAAAAAACTGACTGAATACGTGTATTCTTACATGCTTTCACTTACGCGCAAAAAATAATATGGAGAGTATTAGCTTGCATACATCACTTATAATATTCATCTTTTTCTTTAAGCTTCTTGAATCCATCATTAATTGGGTTGTCGGAACTATGGTATCTGTCGTTCAAAAATTGTCCGGTTTATTATTATTATTATTAGAAGTAAAAGGTTCTGAGTCCTGTTGGACTTATTTTCACGCTCTTGTGGAGACAAGTTATGGAATGTAAACAAATTATTGTACAGCACTGTCTAATTTGTTTCTAAATATGTTAGCATTAGATGAGTTTAATTTGGTTTCGGAAAATTTGTTCCATGTTTCAAATATACGATTTGGAAGACAATTCTGACATTGACGGGTTTTAATTTCTCTTTTTTAAATTCGAGCTCGTGTCTGCGCAGTCTAGTGTCGCCATTTACTTCAAATAGGTTGTTAGAATGTAATAAAATGTGACAATCAAGTCTACAGTTTCAAAGCTGACACCGTTTATCATGTACGCCAAGTAAGGATTGTTTTCACCGATGTGTAGTACCACTAGTGATGGGCAAAATGGCTTTTCAAAGTCAGCCAGCTCCATAAAACTCACTCATTTTAAGAGCCATTTCAAGTAACTTTTTTCATGCTTGCAAAAGTGTAAACTCAACGACTGGTTTTTTGTTGTTATAATAATAATAAACCATAATAATATAACATTGTTTTAATTATAAGAACATAACATAACTTTAAAAATATAACATAACATATAACATAAATTTAAAAATAAACCTTTAATTAAAAGTCAATCGGATTGTTAACAATAATCATATATAAAAATCTTTGGATCTTATAAATTGTAGTGTAAAAATAGCACTTGCGATGTTCATTTTGGCGATAAGCGAGATCTCTTTTCAGTGAGCACGTTTCCACTTTTTGAAAACACTCGTTCCCAGTTGACTTTAGTAGCCCCAATACCCAATCGTTGAGTTCCTTACTTTCTAAAAAGGAAGAATTTTTCAGGAGGGTCGATAATTTGAAGGTTTTTATTTTCAGTGCTTGCCATAGCTGCAGAGTTCCCAGCACGTTCATGAAAACCTACGTGGGTCTACAACTTTACAGTATCAATATGCCCTCTAAGTTTTATAGAGGTTTGATAATCTTATCAAAAGGTATCGCAATTCAAAACTGTTCAAATTTTCTCGATCTTATTTTAGGCAAACTGAGTTAAAAATTTCCAATATGCTATCATGTCTATATTTAAAACAAGTTTGAAGTACATTTTGTAAAAATTATTTTTTTTAAAGTAATTTGCTGATAGAACTATAGGGTACTTAAAATATGACTTAAGTGGCTGCTGGCGCCAAAGAGTTAAAAATAATTAACTTTTGGGGAAACGTGGGCCAATTCACTATGTACACAAATGTATCCTAAAAATGTCAGCCCAAACAGATGGTCCGTTCCCGCGACATAGTCATATTCGCGTTCTACTCATCTTAAAACATTACTAAAAATGACGAGTGTGATAGCTATCACTATCACAATCGATAGAAAATCTTAAATAAACTCACGATCTCTTTTAACTTTCTACTCATTATGAGACATTTTTCTAATTTTCTAATTGCCAAAACCTACAGCATAGCCTTCAAATCCACCGAATAATAGCCAACATACGGCAAAAAAGCATCATTCGCACAGTTCTTATCACTCGTACAATACCATCATTCACACAGTACTCATCATTGACATTCTATTCGCACTGCACACGGTGCTGACTCCGTGCTTTAATTAATTCTTCATTCACACGGAGCTGGCTCTTTCCTATGTGCAATACGATAGTCGTATACATATGTACATGTTCCAACGTTAGAACAGCCTAGATTTCGCTTCAACTACACACGGTAGTCTAATGAAGTATTGCCGTGTGTATTTGCATAAGCTCTATTTGGTTGAGTGACTCCGCAATATCGCTCTTGCAACTAAAGTGGAGATACGAAGTGTGCAGAGAAGTTTTAAATGGTGATAGCTCTTTCAAAAAAGTTGCTCATTTTTCTAAAGAGCTGGCTCACATAGCTCTTTCAAAAGAGTTGCTCTTTTTTCTAAAGAGTTGGCTCGCATAGCTCTTTTTGATTGGCTCGCTCTTGAACAACTCAACATTAAGTATCACACACTTAGGGTTGGGTAAGAGTCCGCAACACTAGTTGAATATTAAATTTAAATCAGACAGCAATTGTTAATGGTCTACAAGCGAATTGGCGTAAATTTTAGTGTCATCTAATAATGAGATGATAGATCACTAGTGAAGCTCCACTGCTTTTCAGGTAGATTTAAGAGAACACTGAACCAACTCTTACTTTCAATTTTTTTACCACTGAGATAGTCCCTCAGCACAGAGGGCAGATCTCCTCGAGTAACAAGTGTTCTAGCTTCTGTATCATTCTTCCAAAAAGTGCTTTATCAAAGTCCGTGGAGAAATTAAGGTAAATAACATCAACAGGAAGACATCGAGAAGGTTCAATAATTAACACATTTCAACAAATTTGTTAAGGTTGACCGTCCCCTCACATGCTGTTACGGAGGAATTGTGGTATGCAAAGACATAAAATTGTTAATATTGTGATTCAAAAATATCTGAAGGAATTGATAAAAAATTGATAGGCCTGTAATTTGTTATATTTTTTTAAATATAGGAGCTGATTCCCATGAGGGACGAATTATTGATTTCCTAAATGACGCAAGGAGAAGCAAAATTATCAACATATTTCTTCAGGAAGAAAGGCCTTATATCGTCTAATCCAGGAGAGGAGTTATTTTTTAAATTCAGAATAGCTGTTTTAACGATCTAAACAGTAAAGGATACGTAGATTAAGCTGTCACCATTTTTAACACTTAAGGGGAGGTTCTTTCAGACCTTCTCATGCAAATTGATTTTTTTTTTGTTTTACTAAAAATTAAAGTTATATACGTGTAGAATATGTGTGCAAAACGATATTCCGATCTGGAACATATTTATCGCATTAGAGCGTCTCAAACGCACCTACCTCACGCGCGCTGGGGAACGCTCAGATATAGCTCATTCACCGCGTGGCCTCAGATGTCCTTCTATGTACCGGAACTAATTACGATCTATACTATGGCATACTTGTTCGTGTTGGAATACACTTTAGGTGGCAGCACATGTGAAAACTAACCGATGCGTCAGAAAATTGCATATTGCATAAATTCGGAACGCCCGCCTCGTGCAACGTCTGCCGGAGCAGGCCAACCAGGAGCGGTTTGAAATCGAGGAAGGATTCCTATACGGCACAGGAATAGCCGACTTAGATCCTAATGTGAGTATAATGGAGCAAATTGACGATCGACGACCACGAAAATCTTCACATAGATATTTTGGCCCAAATTGGCAGATGGAAATTGTTTTAATCCGCCGTATTGGATCCGCCATCTTGTATTTTGTTAATTTGACTTCAGATTCGTAATCAGCGATCCCAAAGCCCTATAACCGTTGTTACTGGTCGTGATAACTGAACAAACAAGAAAGTTTTCCCAAGGCGAACTTGCTAAACTTTAAACGCATTTTTCTCGAAACTATACTTTTCATCATAACTTCAAGCACAGGTGTCGATCTATTGATCCGATTCTTCATTCCAAGTCTGCCCAAAAGGATATACTGTTTTATATGTCTTATACCTAAAATGAGCATGAAAAATTTCAATTCATAATTATTAAGCGAGGTTAAAGTGAAAAAAACGGGTTAAAACTTGCACTTTTTTTAAATGTGCATAATTTGATTTACTTTTTGTCCCAATTCAATCTGATTAGGTATAAGACATGGAGATTTCCATAAATTTTAATGACTTTAAACTATGACTGATATCAGTTTACTACGAGAGGCTGCAGACTTGAAGTTATCGGACGATGTCCCGCGTGCAGAGGCAGACGAGAGCCGCCATTTTAAAGCCACCACATTGAATTTCATCGTAATAAAAATTTGAACTATTTAAGAATGGTCAACAAATACAATAATCAAAACCAGAACTTCGTATGTTTTTCATTATCCCTCGAAAAATTCTCAAATTTTGCCTTATTTTCGACCGTATCTGAGAGAACCTTCCCTATTAATATTAAAATGCATCATCTGGTTCTGTTGTGAATGAGTCATAATCGTCACATTAAATTTTCCTCGGTTGAAGTTTTTTGTCGAGGATTTTCATTACGTAACTCTTCTAATAATCGCTTTGCAATTCGTTTAGTTCTTTTATTCATATTGAATGTAAATACTGCCATTTTGATACGATTACTTTCCCACTAAATTCATTGAATGTGATGATATTTACTTTAGAATGGCTAATATGTGAAAGAAAAACTATTTGTACAATCTGTCATAGTTCTTGCCGTTCTGCATGTATAAATAAATTAGGTATGAATAATTTATGGTTACAAAGTGGCGATAAGAAGTCATCGAAATCTTATCAAATTATTTCATACTAAATTCATCTAACAATGATTGAACATTAATTGCAGCAACGAGCATCGATCATACACCAATTGAAAGAAAACTATCTATTTTCAAAATTGGATTTGGATTGTATTTTATTGGGGAGAGAAAATGTTCAAGAGCTAAGATAATTTATTTCAAGTGGCAGTACGGAAAACTCTAAGTTCAGCTTCCTCTCGGAAACTGATGGAATCGCCTATGGTGATGTGCCGAAAAAATGTATTTGAAGTTTTAATGATTCACATTTGGAATATGATGCGAGAGCAAAAGACATGGGGTGACATGGGAAAATAAGATTTTGCTGGATATTTATAAGTTTGAAGATATCCGAAATCTGAATGAAACGTGAGTGTCAAATAATACATGCACGAGTATTTACAGATGGACATAAGATTTCAGATTACTTCCAATTCCATTGTTCTGATTGAGAGCCGGAACTAATATGATTGACAGCTGAAATTCTCATTTTTCACAATAAGAATATTTTGTGTTTTCTGTTCATTCATATACCAACGAGGAAAACATTTATTCATAATACTGTTACTACTCATGTACAAAATATTGTTATATACCTACATACGTTGGACCACAGCCAAGGCGTCTGAGTGACTGTAAAATGGTCATTCTTGCGACTAGTTTCAAAAGAACGAACCACTAGAAAAACTAAATATGTATGCTGCTTATTTACATGATCTAAGTACATACATTGCATCTTGCTAAGGACTTATTTACACGCCATCCGAACACTGACAGTACAATTTTTGGCGGGCGACTGAGCATCTTTCATTCAAAGCAATATGGCACCAATTTGAATGTCATAGCCATGAGAAATAAAATTTTCATGATGATTAGGGGAGAGGAACAGGAAGACGGAAGTTCTTGGCTTGGTGTAGCTATATGGCTAAATTGTGCCTTAATAGCAAAAATGTACGGAAGAATGCATCTAGGGAGAAGCAAATATCAAGGGGCGCATTCGAGTACACAGTTTTGATGACGTTCTGTCTGTGACAATGGGTTTATAGGTTTTGAAGGGCACCCAAGACCATTTGGCAGAGTTCCTGATATTCTACATATGTATATGCTCACAACAATATAGTTTTCCTTTTCTAATATTATGTCGTCGAATTGAGAAATATTTTTCAATGGGTGAACTTTTCATATTTATGACACTTTGTGGGTTTTCCGATTATTTTTTTCCATAATCTTAAATATTGATGGTTTTCAATGAGTTTAATTTGAAAAGAAAATTGTCAAAAACAGAGAAGAAAATAAATTTTTGATGGCATAAGTGGCAAAGGAAATATTTTTTATTTCTTCATATTCAGACATCTTTTAGATGTTATAATTGGATCACAAACCATATCTTTTTATATTTATAAACCGCTTATTTCAACAGAAGATATAAAATCTAATATCGCATGCATATTATATCCTTTTTCAGACAAGCTTAAAATAAGCTCACTGACGAATGCAAAAAAGGAACGTCTAACAATAGTCTGCAAGCATCCATTGACCTTGACACTGAGTGTACTGTAAATGCCGTGCTAAATTGAATATCGCTCGACTTGATTAAGGTCATGCTTTTACAAGAACTTATTCAATTATTCATCTGAGACTTGAATTTCAGTTGACAAAGACCATATGGCAACTAGTAATTGACATTCGCACTCAAGAGAAATTTTAGCTTAGTAAAGTCTAAAGTGCAAGCATATTTCAATTATTTATTGTTGTTTTTTTTAAGTAAAATTGATTGCGATGAAATTTGTGAAATATGAAATTATATCTTCAAGTTGGTAGTCAACGAATTATTTATGATTCGCAAAATTAAAGAATTGGAGGTAAAATAGAATTTAATAAGCATTGAATTAGAATTGAATTTCAAATTAATTATTAAGAATTAGTTTTCAATTAAAGCCTAGTACTATAATCTAGCGAAACGAAATGTCGCGAAAAGTACCCTTTCAGCAGCAGCGAAATAACATGCCTATATTGATAATAGATGGCATTATTTTGTGAGTCAAATCCGAGTACTAGTCAAGCTTGAGGCTGGATGTAGGTGGTTGTCGAAAATGTCTGCTCGAAAGTAATTTAAACGTAAATTATGCGAACATGTCTTAATCGGTACAACAATAATAAAAGAAAGATATCAAAACTCTTTTCACCGAGGAACATTAATGAAATGAGTAAACAAATTTATTAAAAAGTCAAAGTAGTTTTAAGCGTGACTGCAACGTAGGTTGACTTGAAACGGCACTGAATTTGGAATTTCATCAAGAGTCTCAGTTTTTCGCAAGACAATTGAAGCGTTAGTTTCTAAGCTCGAGAGTGAGGGAACAATTTGAAAGTGTGTGATAAAAATCTATTGATCATTAGTGCGATTATGTACTTTGTTTCTTAACAGGAATATATTGTTAATAAATGTATTTGTGAATATCCCAACTAAAAATTTTTCTCTTATAAGACAGTACAGGAGTCGTATAAGAGAAAAACTGCACTGAAAGAAAAACTCTTGGTTGGTTCAACTATTTTTAATAGTATTGCAACGATTCATTCAAAATCGTTAAAAGAACTACGGAAAATAGTTATTTTTATTATGTTAATATAGTTAATTTAACGATATAAAAGTAGTTGGTTCTGGTTGTACAAAAAAATATCGCAACGTTCATGAAATCAACTGTTTTAATTGTTTCATAACCACGAAAATTAGTTGATAAATAGAAAAATATTCATCAATTCACTCAAAACTTCAACGTTTCGAATTATCAACAGTTTTTATGGTACTTAAACTACTTCGCAATAGTTGATTTCAACAAACGTAATTCAGTGAGCAACGTCTTTGGAATTATTCTACGCAAAGTAGAATGGTTTCAACATTTGGATGTTTTTCATGCTACGAATCAAATTGTTTATCAACCACGCGTCATGGTGCATAAAAGCAATCAACCATTTTCTTATGGTTGTTTTAACTATAGCCCTAGTTGATGCAAAAACAACTAAGGAAAACTGTTGATTTTTCACACTCCTCATACTCATACTCCTATTCTATCATAGAAGTTTCATATGATACATGGCAAAATTGTGTTCGGTTTGCTGTTGATATAATTCATATTCATGTTATGCTGTGAAGCCTTTATATTTCCATTCTTCTATTCACAAAATATAAGTCTTCTGTTTGCAGATCACTGTTATAAAACAGGGAGTCCCGAAAACGAATACTATTGTCCCAATGCCAGAAATTGTTTAGCAGTTTCAATTGTTTTCGTAAATGCTGCAGCTTGCAGCTATGCATATGAACTCAATTTCACGTCTCACGTCCTGTTTCTATTTAAGGCTTGGATGGATTATGTTGCTATGGTTTATGGCTTATCAATGCTCCTCTAATGATACAAGCATTTAGAGAAAAATATACCAATACATCGTTACCGCCTGAACCAGTACTTTTTTGCACCACGGACGTTGTTTATAAACCACGCGTCATGGTGCATAAAAGTAATCAACTATTTTTTTATGGTTGTTTTAACTATAGCCCGTAGTTGACGCAAAAACAACTAAGGAAAATGGTTGATTATACCAAGATTTTTCTTTCAGTGCAAGACGATTATTCCACCAGGTCAACTGCAGAAGGTCAGGAAAAATACCAGGAAACTCCTCAATCGAGCTTGTAAGAGCAAAATTGAGGGTGACTAGGTCGCCTACAATACCTCGAAGAGAACTTATAAATATTTCGTGACGGCCTTCAAGAGGGAATCATTCAGATCGTTTTGTAAGAGACTGGAAGATGCACGAGAGATGTCGAGGCTTTGCAAGGTTCTAGAGAAGAACCAATTAGTTAAGCAAGGACTATTTAAATTGCCCGGGTAGTGATTTTACCAAGTCCAAGAGGGAGTCTCCACAAAAAGTATCTGTGACTCTGACCAAATCTCCTGCTCTTTGCAGCAATAGGGAAAGCCAGCACTCAGCTAGATATGTAGTCACCAACGAAAATGTCACGGATGCAATCATTTGCCTTGAAAATTCCGAATCGCCGGGCCTGGATAGCATCCATCCGATCATACTAAGGGAGTGAATTGACCATCCGGAGACAAACTTAAAAGAAAACTTTTGGCCGGCACTTCATTTCTTGGCCGCCAAGCTCGAAAGAGTGATTTCGAAAGGTAAGTATTCGATGGGTGTATTTGTAGATATTAAAGGATCATTTGATTGCGTACCGTAAAGAAAACTGGGGAAGCTACAGAAGATCACGCTTAGACGATATCTTTATTAGTGAGATTGTTACTGTTGGAAGTTGCAGCCGACTGCTACTTGAAAATTGTGACAAATAGCTGTCCACCAGAGACTATCCTGCCTCGTTTCTGTGGAGTATGCTAATCGAACTACAACAAGAATGGCTTCACGCGCTAGCTTGTGTTGAAGACGAGGTCACACAGGCAGTCAATAAGGATCTAAATCTGGCATGTAGAAATACACAACAGATATTAGATTTAAAATACTGAGCCAAGCACAAAGGATATCCAAATTTCCATGGAAGTCGAAAACAACGTGAGAATACTCTTATGGATTTGACGATTATTAGGAAAGAAGGTCTCCTTGGGTTTAATATCTACGGAAAGATAGATATCAAAAGCAAGGAAGAACAATACCATCCACGTCTAATCATTGGTATTCCTACAAAATGACACCCTATAACTCGATGGTGCACCGGTTATTAACAATGCCCATGGATCAGAAAAGATCTGGCTCAGAAATTAAATATATATAAAATACCGAGAGAAAAAATGGATTTGACGAGAAAATAATTGGAAATCTTATCAAAAAGAAGGACAAATACAGCGTGATCTGTTAACGATGCTATTTATGCAGGAAAAGAAAAAAACACAGCCATAAGAGTTCCAATAACTTTAAAAAAGATTAAATGGAACAATATAGATTATACAGAATTACATGTCCAGAATGCGACAAAGTATACATTGGTCAAACAAAACAGTTAATTGGTGTTGACTAACGGAAGATAAACGGGAAGAGCCTCAGTGAGGAAAAGTAACACAACGTTAGTGCGTTTAGCAACAGCGAAATATATCCTGGAGGGGGAGGTCCACATTACATGGGACAATGTGGAGGTGATCATACAGCAGTTAGGAAAACTAGATGCTTACGAGAGCCTGAACATATGAAAAACCCCGATGAATAGACGACTAAACACAGACCCAGGAATCTGTGCATCACCATTGTTCAGGTTGATTTGAATATACATTTTAGGGTTAAGAAAAACATTTAAAGAAAAATGTAATTACCACTGGGCAACGTTGGTTGTTGCAGGGCATCCTGGCTAAGACGGGTTAACAAGAGTGGTAATAGTCAAAACTGTAAACAATATATAGTTCAAATGTACTTAATATAAGGAATTAGTAAATGATGAGTAAGTAATTACTTAAAACCAACACTTTTAAAGAAAGCATTATAAGTAAGATATCTATGTTACGTTAAAATTAGACCAATATACACTGAAGAATAGGGCAGATTACCGTCCAAATATCGATATATGTCAAGAAATTAAAATATATCTAGCTTCTAAAGGAAAACTTGGTCTTTAAAGTAAACATTTTTTTTCATTAACTGTACTCGTGTCGCGACCTTACAATGAATCCTAGTAAAACGAAACTTCTTTTATTCACCAGGAAAAGAAAACTGGAAGCAGTAGTGCTACCAATCATGACGAGTGTACCACTTCAACTTGAGTCAAATATCTCTTTCAATCTTATACAAAAAATTTTTCTGGAAGAAGCAAATAAAAGTGAAGCCTACTCGAGCTTTATATGCTTTGGCACAGTGTAAGATAGCTTCTCCCACTAGAAGGGGTCTGAAGCCTCTTGTAATTATGTGGATCTACGTAACAATCATAAGGTCGGTGATCCGGTACGCATCCGTTGTGTGGTGTACTATTGTGAAACTACTGTATGCTCGCAGTAAGTTAGCCATACTGCAAAGGATTGTGAGCCTGACTATCTATAGTGATATGAGTAATACTCCTGGCACGGCCCTTGATGCGCTTCTCATTCTGCATCCACTCGGCATTCCAATTCAGAGCGTGGCGTCGAGTTCTGCGCATAGTCTAACTCAAATCGACCTATAGATAAGTAACGACGATGTGGGACACTTCTCTATTGGAAGTGCGATGTTTGAGATCACCCCCATTCTGGCGATGCCTTCGAACAACTTCCGGAGGAATTTCGAAGTAATCTTCTTGAGCAGGAGTGACTGAGAGCACCCATATGTCACGGATGGCTCGAAGACAGATGTTAGATCTAGAGCTGATGTCTATCTGCATTCATCGAATGACAGGGCCTTAAACCCACCTTGGGTGTGTCGACCGCATCTGCACAAACCATTTTTTGAAAGTGGGTAGTTGATGCTCACAGAGAGAGATTGATATCTTTTTATACGGCCAGGCACACTAACGTCTTCCTTCCTTACGACTTCGTTATACCTCAAAAAGGTTAGGAAAGTTTGCAGAGCCATAAGAATCATACTGGCTGGACATAACTGCCCAGAAGGACACATGCACCGAATAGATGTTGCACAGGATGACATTTGTCCATCCTGCCTATAAGATGCTGACTTTGCGAAGCATTTCCTTGGTGAATGCCCAGCATTAGCTCGTCTCAGACATCAATGCAGAAGAAAGGCACTTTTCATCTATCATTGATACTGCGTTTGGTTCAGAAATCTGGGAAACTATGGTAGGCAGGGAATATGAGTACAATGGCTGAGTACTTAGAGGTGCCAGACGTCTCTCCCACAATCCGCACACACAAATTAAAAGCAATAATTTTGAGTAGATATATGATCGCGAAATATAAGCATCATTTAAAATTACACTGATATAATCTGACTCAATTTTTCCAGCTTTCAAAACAAAAGATTTTATCAAGAGACAAATTAGAAGTGACATAGATATATTTCAAAGATGGTCTACCCTCTTCTTCAATGGCAATGCAACAAATTGTCATAAATCACCCTGTTTTCACATATGTATGTCATGCCTGAAATTCGCAAAGCAGCCGTCACTCAAACGATTTTCTTTTGTTCCATGTTTGCTTCGTCCACCGAAATTTTTAAGACTTCTTTCACGGTGGTAATACATATTCTAGTTTCTTTCGCAAAGAACAACCAAAGTTATATTATTTTTTTGCTTTCGCAACAAGAGCCGTTAAAGCACACTACAAAAATATACAACAAACATATCGTCGCTGTGAAATCAAACCGGCATATCTGCAAAAATTGAGTTTTTGAGTTTTTGGTATCAAAAAATTCCTTATTTTCCCCTCTATTTTTATGTCGCACCGCCATATCGTAAAGTTGAATAAAAACCCGTCTAATGGTGTTTTGCCGCTTTGCATTCACGTGGAAATAGCCCACATGCGAAAACTTTAAAGCGCTCTAGCGAAGAATGTGTATTTTGCAGATATGCCGGTTTGATTTCACAGCGACGATATGTAGATTTGTATGTAGGTTATAATTGAATGTGGCATCATGACAATTGAATGTCGCCGTTTATTGTGCTATGTGGTAGTGATGACCTCTATCTGTGCAACAAGCAAAATAATGAATAAAGCGACGAGCAGGTTTTTTTTTCGCAATTTTTAACGCTGTCATCAGAACCGCCGTCGTCTATCTGTTCGACGTACCAGAAAAAAAATAATAATAGACTCGTTTCGTTTCTGAATATAAGTTAGATTGAAAAGAATCTTCTACTGATGTATCTTTCAGTGCGAAAACTTTAAGCAGTTATTATGAGCATGTTAATGGTATAAATTTGTTTTGTACATACCAGGTAACGATAGATTTAATAGATAGGATGATTTTTTGCTGTTGCATAAATGTAAATTTGAGTGAGATATATATTATAATAAAGCTGTACTTTGGAAGAGCTTGTTAGCACATGTTGTACTGTTTTGGACGTCAATGCTGAAATTTTTTTGAAAAGGCATTTGATCAAGTTACAGTACAAAGTTTGATGTGGAACACGTCAAAGACAAGGGATAGTTAAGATTGTGCAGTTCAATTTGACGATTTCCGTGGAAAACAAATATGAACGCATAAAGCTGCGACACGAAGAGTTAAAACAATTGACGTGAATCTGAGGCTTCTATAGGTTGCATCAAAATGCCCAGGCAAAGTTTAGATTACTGCAAAGCTAATGGGCTGATAACTAAATAATTTTGCATTTTTAGTGAGAGAAAAAATATTCCTTTTTCTGATACAATATTAGTTTTTTCAATGGTATATCTATAATCAATAACCTGTTGTAATTTTTCAGATTACTGTATAATTTCAGGCTTGTAAAAACATTTTTTCTTTGGTTTGATCAAAATGGAATACTATAGATAGATTATTTTTTGATTGCATCATCATTTTTTAAATTGATTTTATTCGGAGAACTTTCGCATGGCACAGAATGAATAATAATAGGCGTGGTTTTTTGCTCATCTATCCAGCACAGAACAGACATATTGGGAAAAAACAACACTCCTGTCCCAGTGAATTCACTAGTACAGAAATTCTGTTCTGCATAGGTAGTTCACGTGCTCAACTATAGAATGTGCTGATAGAAAAAGAAAAGCTGATGAGAAGTTGCCTTTTTTGCCGTTAGGTGGCTTTGGATTTTCAAAGGTTATGTTGAAAGTTTTGGTATTTAGTCCTCACAATGTGTAGAAAGTTAAAAGAGGTAATTTTCTGTTAGTTCGATTTATATTATCTATCGGTTCTTGTCGTTTATACTCGTTATTTGCTCGTTTTATTTTCAACTGTTTTGCGCTACCACAGCGAATACAGCAACCTATATGTAGCAATCTTAACGAATGCATCAGCTGTTCTGTGACGGATCTTTTTTGCGCCATTGTTCTATTCTGTTCTGCATCGGAGCAAAAAAAACGCACCTAATATATAATAGAGCAATATGCAGACTACATGATGGATGTTCAAATGCTATCAAAATTCGATTTGCACTTGGAGGGGGGGGGGGGGAGACGTGAGCCAAGACAAAGTGTCATTTAAAAGAATAATTAATAAGGCAAAAAATATTATTTTCCTGGGACAAACTCACACAATCTTGAAAGAATCTACTCTCACCGCTTAGAACTACCTTCCATCGAATGTGAAGTAGAGTAATCCACTGATGCGGAAGTAATTGCTTTCACGGTCATTTCTAGGACATCCTGCGCTGAAGAAATAATATGTTTTTGCCCCTTTCACAGTTTTCTATCTTCATTGGGCTTCGGTCCGCATCATGATTTTCGTTACAGATTGGCAAGCAAATAACAGTCCAATTTAGACAACTCTCAAGATAATAAAACTGCCAAAAAAATCGAAGCAATTACCACTTACTAGCTAATCCGTAATTATTTAGTAAAGTAGTGCACTACAACTCTTATCGGGTCTGGTTAATATTCCTTGGTGGAAATTTCATTTACAATCAAATTAAAGCCAGAGCTGTGATCATGAGTGAATTTCCATTCTACAGTTTTTTTTTTTTCAATTATGATACCAAGGCTCAGAGGATACTCTATTATGTTACAGCACTGACTTGACAAAAGGAAAGTTAAGGTGAGGGTTGAAGGAAAGTTTTAGATTGTAGGAGATAGCGCTGCACGTTTCGCTTAAAAAATAGGGCTTATAACTCATTGGCATTGTGTGAAAAATGTGAAAAAATTGCTGCAAATTTTAAAAGCTAAGAGTGTTAGCGATATTGAATCAGAACTCCCTACATTATCTACGAAAATAGGGTGGCTAGCAAGAGGCGAGTAAGGCTTGAGTAAAAGAAATAAAACACGCTTCGCTAAGGTGCAAGCGAAAATGCTTAATAAATTCCTGTTTAACGAAATAAACGGGCGATCTCTGAGAGTAGAATACTGTGTCGAAAGGGTATGGACGGTATAATGAAATCAATGGTACTGTTGTCGACAAAATAATGAATCGGATTAAAAGTGAAGGATATTAGGTCATTTATAAATACAGGGTGCGTTAAGTAATGCGACTAAGTCCAGAAAAAAATAAGTTGAACTGATTAGTATAAAAAACTCTTCGAAATACCATCCTTCTGCTTCTATGTACTTCTGGAGACGAGAATCCTATGCTTGGAAGGCGTCTTGGAAAGCCTGCTCCAAGAGCAGATACTTCAGTCCTTCAGGGCACGCCTTAAAACCGCTCTGATATTGTCTACGGATTTCAATTGTCCACCTTTCAGGGCCCGTTTGAGGGATGGAAATAGAAAAAAGTATAATGGTGCGAAGTCGGGGTTGTGGGGAGGCTGGGGATCCCTGTCATATTGATCTGGACCAGGTAGTCAGTAACGAGGAAGGAGGTGGGACTAGGTGCGTTATTGTGGTGAAACCTCCAATTGCCCTCGATGGCGCTTCTGACGAAGTTGGGCCTCTTTTTCAATCTTTTCATCACACCCACGTAAAAAATAGCATTCACAAATTTATGATGAATGTGTACCCCGAATGTCAAAAAATTGATTTTGTTCGAGACTTGCTCATGCGAGCTTTTTTTGGGGGCGGCGAGTAGATTTCGTGTGCCACTGCATACTCTGCCGCTTGGTTTCTAGATCATACTCAAAAATCCAGCTTTCGTCAACGGTTATCATTGTCTCAAAAAAATTAGGGTCTTGAATTAACTGCTACATTTCTTGATAAAGGAGCACTTGAGTGTTCAAAACTTGCAAAACGTCATTCAAAACTTTCGGAACAAGTTTTTCGTAGACCTTCCTCACCTGCAAATCTTCAATCTCAATCCAGCAAACCGTCGATTGGGACAAGTTAATACTGTTTGCAAGTAAAAGCGACGGCCAGAATTTAAGCAATCGCTTACACGCTGCACACTGTCGTCACTGTGGGCGTCCAATTCAGGCTTCGTCGACGACCTCTTCTCGGCCATCCTTAATTATTTTGAAAGGTAGTCAGTCCGGTAAGCCAGCTGAATTATTGAGTAAATCTCCGAAGCCGATTTGCCAAGGCAAAATCTGATTGCGCAGTGCTACAGATTTGCACGGAAATGCTCGTTCTCTCCACTCCAAAGCTCGGAGACGACTACCAGATGGTTTTTCTCGAAGCTAACACCTCTCTCCGCCTTTTGCGCCCGACCGTAGCGCCATGTATGCACAGTCACGTCAGAAAAAAATTGGTCGCATTACTTTTGGAATGCATCTTGTAGAAAGAAGAAAGTAGGCGGGAGAACAGAACCTTGCGGTACCCCAGCATTGGTAATGTGGACGCTAAATTTGACTCCCATTCAGAAATATCCTATACCAACTTAGACAGAAACGAAACGAGTTCAATTAGTCAGTAATTTGAGGGATCACGGATCTTCCCCTGTTTTAGAAAAAGATTGAAAGCGTGCAACCTTTCGATCGGAACGGAATATTTGAGTCCAGTACGACAAGTAAAATAGTTTGCGCAGAGGTTTGGAGGCACTGCGCTCTAGTAATAAGAGTTAAATATCATCAGGTCTGATACATTTGGAGACATCAAGCTTAGCGAGCGTTTTCAATACCAGTCTTGTGCGGTAAAATAAAGGTCCTTGTTCGAAAGCGCACATTGGAGGGCTAATAGTGTCATAATTGTAATAATAATAAAGTAAAATAGTAATTGTAAAATAAAAGTGTAATAATTGGAACCTGAAAATACTAGTAAATTAATTTTTGACAATAAAATGAAAAGTCGAACTCGTTTCCTTTATTTCTACCAATTTATTTTTCAAAAATCCGTATACTAGTATTTCGGCTATCACTTATAGCCTTCTTCAGCGATGTTTCTTCGACTGAGGAAAATAGTCCCTAATCGTCCTATTTGTAGATAAACTTTTAAGTCTCCTTAAGCGTTTTCTTTCCGTCTGGATATTTCCCCCATCGTCGGTAGGTGGGGCGCTAATTAAATCCTCATTAGCAGCCTCATTAACTGTTTCGTTAATCCTTCTTTCCTGGCTCGTGGGTGAGATGTTAATTATCGTGTTATTATGATCTCCGGTTGCCCTTGCGGTACTTCTTCTAATCAATTTGAACAGTGGGGAATATCCGTTTCCCAAATCCCTGTTAAGGAGACACTCCCGTGGAGCCTTGAATATCTCCAAACTTTCCGCTACATCTAGCTTTCTACTATCTCCCACGTTGCTTATCAGTGAGAGGTTTTCCACCGAGATGTTGTGGTCTGCTCCAACCATATGCTCCGCTACTTTAGATTTGAACTCCTTAATGTTTTAAAAAGCCGAAATACTAGTATACGGATTTTTGAAAAATAAATTGGTAGAAATAAAGGAAACGAGTTCGACTTTTCATTTTATTGTATAATTTCTACCTAAACGCTCGCCAAACAATTTTTTGTTTGATTATATTTGTTCTAATTTTTGACGTTAAATTTAATATTTTGATCGGGTCTTCAATGTAGCGGGATTCAAAACGCACGCAACTGAACTTTTTATAATATTTTGAGTATTTTCATGCACTTTTATCGAATGATCTTTGAATCGAATGAATGTATATTATACCTGTACTACGCATTACAAAAAGCAGTATGACTGCTCAACAACAGAAAATCTAATATTACAGCAATGTATGAGTATGCATAAAAACTTATAAGTAATCATAATGAATTGCGACGACAGCAATCACGGGTCGATAATTATTTTTGACATTGGATACAATCATGTGTTAGTATATCATATATGTACGAAAATGCACTCGTATTGGTTGTTCTTGTTGAACAGTCTGTTGTCTGGAGTTTTGATTTCAATCCAGCTCGCAAAACAATGGGGCACGAGTTGAAAAATCGAATAAAAAACTGGGGCATCTAACAATGGAAAATAATGTTTTATTGAAATAACTAAGACTTTTGGAATAAGGAATAATAGTACATATCTGAAAAAGCCTAATTTATCAATAATAACATTGACCGAAATGAAGATATCATTCTTTTTGTAAAATGAAAATATCTGACTACAAATAAAACCCTTGATAATTAATAATAGCCACGTTTTATAAATTTTAAAAATTGTTTTAAATACAATTACCAATCTAATCACGAAATGTTCTCATCTCAGCCACTAATGCATTTTCGTTCTAATAAATCATATACATATGCTCCCTCATAATTTAAACCGAACAACGAATGAATATATCAATATTTCATCGATTCTTAAATTTATAATTATTCCACATCATATTCCACATTTATTCCATAAACATACCAAATTTAATGATGATGATGGCGAAATTGTACATGAAATTGAGTCATGGTAAGTTTTTTTTTTCTTCTCTCTCACGGGGAATTTGTAATGGAGTATCTGTAGTATATGTTTTATTTTTTCTGTAAAAAAAAGATGTATTGAAAGTATATAATCTGGTATGTCTTATTGATTTTCGTGTCTTTATATTCAAATTTTTGATTTTGCTTTGCTACGGTAGATCGATTTGAGGATTAGGTAAGACCGATGCAGTGTTGAAGAGTGAAATCTTGCAACAAATTGATTATAGGGGAAAAGTCAAGTAGTTATCGGTGCAAAACTGTAATTACTTTGAATGACTGACAGATGTAAATTTCTGATCGGTAGTTGTAATTACTCAGTTCAATGAATACGAGAGTCGTCTGTTACGTTGTTGATAGTAAAAGGGAATTTCGTAGAAGCTTTGTTATGTATATTTTAGGAAACGTGAAACTACTTTGGTTTATAATGGATTGAATTTATGTTAACGTGTGCTGAGATAGTTGGCTTTTAGAAGTGGTTGATGATAGAGTTGAGCTGCTAAATAGCAGACTGTTATTTTTCAACTGCTATTTACAAATAGCAATAGCAGCCTGCTATTTATAAATCTCATAATCTGCTATTTTCCTCAAATGCTACTTGGATAAGATGATAGCAGACAGCAGGCATCGGTGAATGACAGTAAGAATAGCAGCTTGCGTCAAAGTCCTTTTGTTCCGTTTCCCGTTCGCAGACCTTTTGCATATTCATCGTCCAGCTGACTCTTCATGGCTCCACATCAGACATAGAAAATGGAGGCCTGCAAACCTTCGCACCAATTTGAAATAGCGATCGAACCTAACAAACTGATAGCTCTGGCATATGAAAATCAAACACGTTGGAGTGCCATCAAAAAAGAGGCTACTGTTTTTTGGCTGCTATTTGAGACTGCTATTTAAAAGTAGCAGTTGCTATTACTATTTGAAAATAGCAGTTTGACTAATCACTAGTTGATGAAAAACACTGATTATGTACACTCGTGATTACCAATCACATGTTTTGAGAGTAATCTTTACTGTCGTGGCTAAAGAAGGATGAAGGAATAATTTTACATACAAATTGTTAAAATATATTGCATGTACAAATATGATTCAGCCATTCTTTGAATAGATGTCCCTACTCCTGTTACTTTGTGGAATACTGAGCCCATTGTAACTTGTCAAAAATATGTCCTAAGTATTTGGTCACCTCTTGCCAATCGATGATCTGACTATTCATTGACAGCAAGCGCGGTGTTTATCGTCTTTTGTGAGCTATGAAAATCGCTTCTAGTTTTCTCGTTTAGTTTAATTTTCCATTTCTTCAAATTTTCTATAAGGGAATCAATAGAATATTGAAGAATTGAGATAAAGGCTGCTGCTTGTGCGGATAGTTTAAAACGTGACATTTGACGTCAGTGAAAAGTGAGATGAGAATTTTGTATGATTTGGGAATATCTGATGTGTATAAATGGTACAAAATCGGTAGCAGATAGGACCCTTGAGGTTCTCCAGCTGCTAGGGGTCTGTTGTATGAGAAAATGTCAGTTCTGGGGCCTTACTCTGTAATGCGATTCGTATTTGAAACGATTCGCAATCCAACATTTGGCACTCCAGATTTCGATTTTCGCATTTTATGTTTTGCGCTGTTCGAATTTCGCATTTTTGGCACTTTGCAATGCGAATGCAAATATCAAAATGGTTCGATTAGTACAAATTTCATTCGACAACATATTTGCGTTCGCACAGAAAGGTGAAGGTGAAGAAAAAATCAAAATGTAAGGTTTTAGTGCAAGATATTTGTTATTGTATATGATTTCATTAATTTTGATATTTTAAGGGAACAACAAAATGTAAAAAAAAATGCAAACAACGAACAGGCAATTTAAAATATTTGTAGAATTTATGAAGAAACACCCGGTCTTGGCAAAGGGAGCATTAAAAACATCCAATGTCTAGACAACTGCTGCAAATATTGTGGTCCAGGCTCACGGTAGAATTAAACGCAGCACTAACTATTTCCCGCGATGTGAATGTATGGAGAAAAGTAAGTCGTACATCACGTTAACTGTGCATTAAGTTTAATGAACATTTTGAAATACTAGTTTTGGGCAGATTTTAAGTTCCACACTAAAGTCAAATTGAGGAAAAATGAAATGAGTATCAGAGAAACTGGCGGTGGGCTCTCAACACATTGTCCATTGTCAGTAATGGAGAAGGAGGTGGTTAATTTGATGCTTCGTAGCCAAACTGTCTAATGCATTAGTAGAGAAGCACGTTTTGGAGTTGCTCGAGTGTGCACTGTAAGTGGGGAGAGTACAAATACTGTGGCAAACAGCCCGGCTATCGAATTATCTTCTGAAAGCATTCCACCAAGTTTATCTGCCCCAAGGAATACTCCAAGAAGACTTCATCGAATAGGAAGAGACGATCTTCTGGAAAAACATGTGGAGAATCAGATTAAATACCAAGAAAATTCCATAAATATTTTAAATAATATTAATCAATATTTAAATAATATTTCAAAATATTATTTCAATCATTTCGAACACGATGTGTCTAGGACATAGCACTTTCTCAACCTCGGAGAAACAACTTGAAAATGTTTGTTGTGTAAGTCCAACATGACAATCATGTCCAATTTGGTGCTGGTAGCCGCCTTGGGCCAGGAATTTCAAAGCTGCAGATAGTTTGACTATTGCAGGAATAGCAGAAAATCTTTGCCGCACTTTTAATTCGCGCTCAATATTACTGAGGACGTACATAAACGCGTCCTTATTTAATCGAAAAATTTTAATTAGGCTGAAAGAACAAAAAACGTTTAGTGCGTACATTACCTTCCTCTCATATACTATAACTTATGTTACAGAGACTCTTTATATTTGAATGGTCTCTAAGGATTTCCCGCTGAATCCTCTCTTTGCTGTAACTTCCTTCATGAAACCACAATGCAACCGAATCCATTTTTTTTAATGTAGTTGTTTCACTTTTTTGACGTATACATGAAAGTGTTGCATATATTTTACAAAACTGATGAAACATACTTAGTTGGCAACGCCACCACAGATGCGAACGATTTACAGAGTGACAATTTGCTATAGAATCGCATTTTGCTTTCGAATCGCATTGCCTTTCGATTCGGATTACAGAGTAGGGCCCCTGACCTGGAAGACTGTGTTTTGAAAAAAAGTTTTAGATGAATGAGGTTGTTAAGATTAGATCGTCTAAATGGCATGCTAAACTTTAACAAATGCATTTGCGACCTCCAACATAATCAGTCCTTTACATTTTCTTGTATTGAGTCATGTTCTAATATGTTGATTTGCACGAGCTAGTTGGAGTTCTGTTGACCAATCTGCTCTGCTGGTAGAAAATGATTTACGAGAACCTTCGTAGCATTCAGAAATTGCATTCGAGACTTTTGGACGCTAAAATTCGATGCACACTGTAAAAATGTGCATCGAAAACAACAAGAACGTTAGATCTTGGCTTTCAGAGTGCTACGATTGTGTTACTTTAGGGAGAGGAGCTTTGATTGTACCGTCATCGGACGACAAAGGAGTCTACCGAAGACCGTGGGGCAGTGGGTGATGGATGAGGGTTTTGGGTCGCGCCTCGGAGATAGTCGTCGTAATTTAGCTATTACTTATCCAATAATAAAGTTTAGATGTGTTTCGAGCTATCATAATAAATCCAGTCTTAAGTATGTCGATTGATTTAACATGCGGCTCAGTGAATCGAATGTTGTGTTGTCCACGGTTCCGCGAGGGGGGTTTCAGTGAATTATCGTGGTGATCATCATTGATTGTACACTAAAACGACTTCTACAACGAAAAACCGTTTGGCTATAAACCTTCCTCATGCAATCAAATCTCATATTTCGGTTTGGCTCAAAAAAGTTTATATGCATGGATTCGTACTGTAGTCTGTGCTAAGCAGCTCGCGGTAGAAGTTTCCCTTACCTTGGTGCTACAAAAATCGAAGCTAACGTTAGTTTTGTACAGTTTTTGCGTGTGCTTGTGTCACTGGACGGGCCACTTTGTAATATGTTTCCAGCAGAAATCCCCAAAGTTATTCTATTTCACCAGTTATCTTCATTCCATTGGGACAATGAACAATTGATACTTGAATATTTTGTTTAGTGATTAAATCGATTCCCCCAATTCGCCCGGCGGCTGCTTGGAATGTTTGGAAAAGTTGACACAATTATGCCTTGGTCAGACATATGATTTGGTTTGCTGTTTATCTTATATTTGGTATCGGACTATTTTTTTTAAATCTGCCTTGTCATGAAATTCTACAACCACCGTCTCAATGTTGTTTCGAACGACAGAACTTGGGTATAAAAGCAGTAAAGAACGGATTGTGCTCCAAGTCTGTTAATGTCGAAATGGATATCATTGATCTAATGCCTTAGAATTGCTTTGAATTAGTGTATAGAGGCGATATAAGCATCATCATGTGCCTAAAAATTCCAATTCCTGGTTGGTGCGTGAAATGATAATTGCTGGGGCGAGCCAGAGAGTGCAATTCTTGTGACGAATATCAAGGGTAAGAAAGAACTAGTGGAGTTGTAAATTTTAATGTAACTTTAAAGTATTGAATAGTTGGAAAATATTCTGAAAAAAATACGAGAAATTGAAATGGATGATTAGAACTAAAGTCTGGCCTTCTTATTGGGCGAAAGCCCGAGACGATTTTGCATTTTCAGATTCGCGTTTGGCCTGGCTGGCCTTTAATTAATTATTTCTGAAACTTTTTATCAAGGGAAGGACTTCGGCCACTTCTCTTTTTTTAGGCCGAAGCAGTGGGCGGAGTGACCCCGCCAACATTTGGGGTCATGGCCTCAACAACACCTAGGGCCTGAGGCTATCTGCTTCTCCTCCGGCCTGCTAAATGGAGGCATTTTACTCCGTTTTAGTTTTTTTCCCCTTTTCTGCAGATGTCAACAAAGTGCCTTAACACGTCTCGGCTAGGTCTGGCTTACCCACTCATGCCTGAGAGCTGCTTCTGCTCCTGCCCTTTTTCGTGTTGAAATTCGGCTAGTATAATTTCATTGACGGATGAATTATACGTAGCGTCCTATATTTTCTGGGAGCTAATCCTCCCCATTTTCAATGACCCACCCAGCCGCGTAGAGCTAGCAAAGCGGCAAACCAGCATTCGTCGGGGTCGGAGTAAAGGGTGCTCCGCTAATGCGGACGAGGGACCTTCACGGCCATTTCTAGGGTACCCTGCTCCCGGAGTACTTCTTTTTTTTTTTTTTTGACTTGTCCTCTTGATGGCTCGCCATCATCAAACCTGCTTGACAGGCTCAGTTGAGGTGCTTTGCCAAGCATCTCCCATATTTTTAAATCGCTACACTTTCTCTCCTAGACGCGTATGGAACATCTGTCAAGCGAGTTTGGCGATGGAGGAAAGGATGTTAATAGGTCGCCAGGTTTTTGAGATCGTTAAATGTCGCGGTGTCTTCAACATTTCTCCCTAAATTTCTTCCCGACTTGAATGAAATCATTTGCCAAAGACGCTCGGAAGAGTTGTCGGTTGCTATTTTTTTCATTAATCGGGGAGTCAATGAAAACGGGATCGTATCAAAATCCCGAATCACAAAATCCCGAATTAACAAAATCCCGTATGTTTCTAAATTCCCATATTCCAAAATCCCGAAATTTTGTACTTTAAAATCCCGAAACTCAAAATCCCAAAATTCAAAATCCCGAAAGTCAAAATCCCGAAACTCAAAGTCTCGTGGAATGAAACTTATTCATATAATGAAATAACAAAAACATAGTGATTTAAGTTTTTATTTAGGAATAAATTTCAACAAAGAGACATTGTACGCGATTCTTCTCAAATAATCGATTGTTTCAGTTTCAGACCTTTTTCTAATAATTTTTTTAATTTTTTGGTACCTTGCCAAATTTTTCTTCTCTGATTCCCCTCCATTCATTTTGGCTATCGTCGCATTAGCTACAATAAAAAAAGAGCTGAAGGAAAAATCCCGTAATTTTGCATAATATAGAACCAGGCGCGGCGCCGCGCCTGATTGTATATTATGCAAAACTACGGGATTTTTAAGTTGGGATTTTGTAATACGGGATTTCGTAATACGAGATTTTGTAATACGGAATTTTGTAATACAGGATTTTGTAACACAGGATTTTGAAATGCGGGATTTTGTAATCGGGATTTTGTAAACGGGATATTGTAATACGAGATTTTGTACCCAACCCAATGAAAACGTCTTCTATTTTATCTGAAGGGAGTTCATCTAACACATTTATGTACACGCTTTGTTCTATATTTTCAGACATGCCTATATCTAGGATTTGGCTGTATATGGAACCAAAAAGCGTAAACCATTAGGGATGTGTAAGCAAGATGCAGTCTCTTATGTAAAAATGTAAATATATCCACCTAATTAGTTATTTCCCATTTATCTCTTTGACCGGTTGTGCGCATTCAAATCTGCTGCTGACAAGATAGGGCCTTCGCGATCGAACAGTGCGCGAAGGTCTTCGATAAGTCTTCGCGAAGGTCTTCGAACGAAAAATTTGCACTTGAGGGAATACGGTTTTGATTATGTTTGCCGGGAAGAAGATTAAACATAGGAATAGCTCTGTCTACTGCAGCAAATGTTTTCTAGAAGTTTTTTGGGGTCTTTAAGACAACCTCTTTAGCTTGCAAGATGCTCTCCGCCACAATTTACGCAATTCGGCTTAAGACTTTGTAGACCGAATTTGTGGTGGTGGAACACATTTGACGTTGTTATGGCATACTCCTGCAATTAGTATTTTTTGTAGCATGCTGCTAGCAGCTATGGCATTGACCTTGCCTAGCTTGAGACTTTTGTGACCTGATTAATTTTTATTTGTTTAGAAGGTCATTTTCTATTTTTAAAACGAGACTTCAAAATGAAGGAAGCTCTGTCTTTTTAGATCTAAATTGACAACCTTGAAGATCAAACTAAAAATGCATATTTTGTGAGGATCTTAACGCAAAACTATTGAACGAAGTCGGGTGAAGTAGCCAAAGAACCAAAGCGGAGCATTAATTGTGCCAATTTAATGATTTGTTCTGTATTTGGTGGGATGAGGAAGGTATTATATATTTTATTATTAGGTGCTGCGACCGTCTGAAGATATTACTGGCGATGTCTACGGACGGAAATTCATACGTTTGAATCGAACTACTCAGCATGAATTAAAAAAATATGAAAAGGGACACAAAAAATTTATTTCTCATTCTGAATATGACAAACCACTTGTTGCTAATCTAATTAAAACTACTTTATGCACTAGACGTTTGTTATTGTTAATGATGAAGGTTGTAGCTTTGTGACCGCTCTCCACTATGTACCATGATAAGCCACAGCAATAGTTCCCATAATGCTCTACACACTGTGCAACTAAATATACCAGTCCTGATTGCTTAGTTGCATACGATGACCTCCTTTGATATTTTATTTTTGGATCAAGCTATTGCATGCAAACACGTACTTCAGCAAAGAAATATACCCAGCATATAAAGGCATATTTCCATTCTATTTGCGTCAAATAAATAATTATCCTGCTGATGATTTAAATTTCGCCTACTACGATATCGATCACTTAATTAAACACCATTCTTTCAAAGTCCAAAGTGCAAGTTCACCCTAATCTGTAAACATTTTTCGAAAAAAATTCAATGCCACGAAAATAATCTGTAAAATATCAGCCTATCGTTTTTTCACACATCTTGATTGCGATTTTTTCCCAGAAGAAAAACTTCCCGTCAAAGTTTTTTCGCCCAGAAAAAGAAACTTCCCGTCAAACTTTTTTCGCCCTCGTGTGATTTCCGCTGTAGTGTTCAATTAATGTTTAGAAGTTCGTTACTCTAAGTGTTATTGATATCAACATAGCTCAGCAGGATAATGGGGTGTTATTATTAAATTTTCTTGTTTAAATAAATAGTATTGTTTATATATGTAGATATTATGTGTGAATCCTGCTGGTAAGCACTGTGGAAAAAAGGCTTGATGATTTCTATATTTAATTTATTTTGTTGGTATTTGAGAGCTGGGTGATAGGTTAGCTGTTTCGTGGATTTTTCTATGTTGTGGATTATGAGGGCGAGAAATGGAAATCGACAGCAAGAAGGAATGAAACAAACCAGTATGAAATTGATAATCATATAGGAATAAATTGTGAGCTTTATCCATCAGCTACAGGGTATTTTGATTTGTTTACACGCCCTCTATTTTAATAGTTTACATAAATAATATAAAATATATTTATTGATTTGTTTAATTCAAATTATATTCATCTTCTTGTTTAGAAAACAGTGAACTTTATCGAATGATAGAGCAATAGCCTAAAGAAAATATTGTTGTATGATCATTTCGAGTACACATTTCTATGAATCCCACACTGGGCGCGACAATTCGTAGACTGTTTGTATGCATCCTACAGAGAATTAAACACGAAATATTGAAAATTTGTTATTGAAAAGTAAACTTTTATAGATTCAACATCATAATATCGTCACATTTTGATAAATTTGTGAATCTTGTGAAAGATATTGATAGCTTTATGAGAGCCAACTTGAACTCTATTCACGTTTAGATCTAATCAGTAATTTTCGCGCCATCGAAGATGATTCCGACATGCTTGCATAATTTTTACATTTCGAATATAAATAGCTAATGCATCTATGGTTATTTGCATCCATCAATTTCATGGCGTCAACATCTAGACCAACCCTACACCATAAATTAAAACGAAAAATCTACGATTCGACAACAACGAATCGAACTTAAATTCACAACAATTTCAAAAACACCATAAATTCCTACTTAAGCAAAGCACCATTTATTCATATACGACACCGAAAAGCTAATTGAAACTAACAACACGCTACTTAAACTTTATCTTAAAAAAAAATATATTCTATGAATCCGAGCTAAAATGATTACTTATCTCCCTATCTAACCAATAAATATAAACACAATCTTCGAACCCAAGTAGCAACCAGCCACACGATGAAACCCCGTGGATTTAGTATATTTTCTACCTTGAGTGATTTTATTAGATCGATTCCGAGTATCTACGTTCCGAAATAGTAGAGGAATTATCTAGGCCTGTGGATACCATACATTCTTGCAATAAAAATCCATGCTGATTGTATGGTCATGGTCGAAACATACCGCACTCCACATGGACAGGAAATTGTTTTGGATCACTATAAGCCAGAATTTATAGCAGAAAACGAAAGTAGACTATCGAGTAAAGTTTGCACCATCAGTCACCTACCCTCGCCCGCAATGTATATAAACAATACGAGAATTCATGATAAAACGTGGAATGTTGTGTTTCCAAGTCATGTGTACTTTGCTTTGAACTGTTAAGACGCTTCTCTAGCCATGACTTTGATACTACGCCGAAGTTCGTTCTAGGTTGGGGCTAATTAAGTACACCACGCTCGGACCTCCCTCAACTAGCGCTCCATTATCCGCTACAATCCGCCGGTGGTGGTAGGGCTTAAACGACGAAGCAGTAGCAGTTCGACAACCTTATACGGGGGTAGTCATGGTAGTAATATAGAGCTTAAGGCAAGAAGAGAGTATAGCGATCAATAAATAAACTTAATTTTGGAGGATTTATTGATGTTTCAAAGCCAAGACAAATAGAACGAAAAATAGCAATCGAGAGAGTGTCTTTATTGTAAATTGTTTTCTTAATGAGCGGGGTGCCGAGTGTACAGGGTATCTAATGAGATTGGTTGGTGTTTGTGTATTTGGGTAATCTGGTCTTTGATTACTATCTACGCATAGTATTCGCGCCGCCCTAGCTATCTCAAATAAGTAAATCGGCTAGTAATTACCGCACGTCGACTAATGACCATTTTGCCCACCGCCAAAAGTAGTCCTGCAGTACATTTCCATAATCATTTTTTCATTGATTTTTGTTGTTGTTTTAGCTGCGGATGTTGACGTGCGGGAGACACGACACTATTTAATTTTTCAAAGGAAGCCAAACATTTTGGTTATGTACTCTTGATTGCAGCGACAGACAGTGAATCTATTGAACATAGCGTCAGTCCCAATTTGTAGTTGGGCACATCCATACAATTTCATGATGTATATGAGAACTGTACTAAGAGCCGCAGATCACGTTTTTTGCATTTAATACTGCGTTTGCTATCGCAAATCGGGGTTGAAATGGGAACGGATACAGAAATAAGATATGACTGGTTAAAGCCTGGATTACTGAACAAAATGCAATTTAGTCAAAGCAACATTGTCAGCAGTTTTATGATCAATTTGTATGTTTTCGAGAAAGGGAACGCAAACATGAATTGAGAATAAAAGATATAAAATTTTGTTAATAAATATTGCTTTCGGTGAGAAAAATATTACATGCATGCTTCTAATTTATCACATACATTAATTGTTAAGTATATGCACCCTTCATAAATTGATGACCGGTTTTTAAGAACAGGATCAAAAACAAGATGGAATAGTGCCCCTGAATCGAATCATATTGCAAACAAGTTTGACTTGATCAAATCTTGAAAGCATATATTCCCTTTTTTTTTTTTTTTGCTGACGCTCTCATGATAAAAAAAATACAAAATTTTTATGAAATACTTCCAAAAAGAGGTAAAAATTATTTTTTTTCGATGAGCAATGAAATGCATTTGTATTCTCCGATGTGGGCTGACTAGTAAAACACTCCTTGGAGGACTTCCCGACTTTTACTACCAATCAAAACAAACAAGCTAACATACCGGAATATTGTGAGTTTTTTCTTCTAGATATACCGTCACGCGATTACGCTCACATCTTCTGTGGAACATCGATTTTCAACGATAACAAACACAGCTGGTTTTGAAACAGCCTTGACACTCTTTTTTGGCCTATGGACTAGTCTCTGGCGGTACATCTGCTTATTCAATGCCTCAGCTCATATCTCTGCCCTGTACAAGTGGATTGACTGGACCGCAGTCATCAACAGACGGTGTTTGCTGGCGCTTGGGACACCCTGATTAGCCATCAGCCTACTTAGGGCTGTGACACTCTTAGCTGCATTCTGCATTGTGTTTCTAATTTGCTCAAAGAAAGTCAACTAAATGCCTAAATACTTCAGAGCTGGTTTACTTTCAATGACATCTTCCTTGAAAGGAACACAAATCATATTTCCAATCATCTTTTTGGTTTTGTTGACTAACTCTATTTGCTCAGGACTAATGACAGTTCACCTCTGTCACCCACCATCCGCATTACTTGGTTCAGCTTTAGTCCTATTTGGTTTAAGTCACGAGCCGCAACAAGCACAGCGACGTCATTGGCATACGCAACCAAGCGAGTTTCCTCGAGCATTTCTTTTCACAGCAGACTTTCATACAAGACATCTCAAAGGATTGGGCCTAAGATCGATCCTTGCGGGAATCCTGACGTAATCGTCCTACTAGAGCATCCTTTTTTTCGTTTATTAGTCGATATAATGATTTCTTAGGTAGTCGACCACCATCCGCATAATACACTTTGACACTTGAAACTTATCAAGTGCGTCACATATATCCACCCACCTTTCAGAGTTAAACGCTTTCCTCACATGAAGTGTCACTAAGAGTGTCACTGACAGCCTTGATTACCTCCAGAATTGTGTGTTCTGTAGATAGTCAAGTATTGTCTCGATGAGAGGTCTCCGGCGTTGTGGACTGATGACATGGGTTTTCAAACACTTTTTCTGCCGTATCTAGCAAACACAACTAGCGATAGGCTGCTGTCAGTTGAGGATCATCCTTGCCTTTGTCATAAACTTCAATCGTGAAACTTTCGACCGGGTATGCAATACTCCATTTGCTAGGCAAATATTGTTCATGCGCAGCAGCAAATTTGGCTTTTGATAAAAAAAACTAGATTCAGTGCTTCACTAAAAATGCTGTTGAGACCTGTTGCTTTCCTGTCTTTAATCGTAGCCCCGAAGCTTTCTCCACATTCTGATTTGTAAAGAGTGGTAAGACTCTTATGTATTACCACTCCTCGTCCGCTCATCTGGAGTAGGGAGGAAAACGGCCTTCCACAATGTTTTCCATAGTGATTGTCTCCTTTACGCAAGTAGGCTTTAAGACCAAATTTTTGGTTCAAAATTTGACCCACAGGGGTTATTTTTTAAATCATCTTTAAGCCTGTTCCAATTACACGCCTTATTTATGTCAATGGCTTTTCGTAGTTCCTTCGCTTTGGAGCGGTATTCCTCGGATCTTAGTTATGTCTCAGCCCTGCCCCTAATGTGTTGTACGATCCATCACAGTCATGCGTATTATCTTCGCAGATCCGATTTTTATTAAGTCTACCAGTATTTCGGGCACTTTGCATGACAAGGCTTCTTGCGTGGCATGGAGTCCTCACAGGCTGCCTTGATAGACTCCATAGTTAAGGCAGATGAGCGATTCAGTGGTCCCTCTTTCGCTCGAGCTCCTCTAGTCTATTGCTTCTGATCTTACTGCTAGAAACTCAGCAAATGTTTCGATTTCTCGCATTCGCCTAGTGTTGTCTCGTACCTCAAACGAAATATAATGCCTGCCTGAGTAATCTTCGAGTACTCTCAAGTTTTGGATGAATGCAGCCAAGTTCTCCGAGACAAAGGAAACATCTGGAATGGACTCCATGTACCCGGGACGGAAGAAAAAAATATTGTGGTCTTGTGTTTGCAGGATTGTTAAAACCCAGTGCTGACCGTAATGGCATTGTACTTGAGAAGGGCAAGTATCCGTGGATCTGAGGATGTCTCAATCAAAACGCTAAGTTTTGGAAGTTTAAACGAAGTGTACGTGCCATTAGTTGAAAGGGAAGTTAGAGAACTCAAGACGGAATCTCAGTTCCAGTTTAATAACCTTTCGTCCGTAGGCGTTAGCAGTCGAATAGTTTCCTACGGCAAGTCGAAGACCAGAAAATTGAAGATTTCTGGTTTCCAGTACTGGAAGCACCGAAATGTCTGCGTCTGTGTCAACAAGGAAGTGTCGTTTTGATAAGTTGTCGTGGATAATTCGATGACGGCTTGGGTGATAAGTTGCGTTGTCTCACCGTTTTCGTTTTTTAATTCCGTTGAACTTGCCCTGTAGATTCATGGACGGACGCATTTGAGAGCATTGGGCCCAAATTTCCGATGACAGAAGCAGAATTGAGAGTGTTTACTTTGTTTTCGGTCCCGTGATTGCGAGCGGGACCTGGAGCTACATCGCGTTGGCAGTTGTCAGTGAACTAGTTGAGTGAGGGCGGCCACGTGTCTAGTTGCTCTACTACCTTTGATTGCTGTAGGAAAACAACGACCTCGTATAGTTGAGGCTGCCCGTTTCCATCAGGTTGAGGCTGCCTGTTTCCATCATATTTTTCAGCCGTTTCCATCAGTTGGTCTAGGCTGGCTTCCGGGGAACAGGTTAAAATAGTCTGTATATGTTTCGGAAGCGGCTGCAGCCATTGGGTCCCTAATAGGTTTTCGCCAATCGCAGAACCTCCCAACTGCTTCATATCCCTAAGCAACTGCGAAAGTTGCCAATCACCAATGATGTGGTTCCCCAAGAGGTGCGTCAATTTCTCCGAATCGCTGACTGAAAGCCGCGATATGTGCGGCCTCTTGAGAACCTCATATGGAATATCTGGGTCAGGGCTCGCAATCACGTGTCAGACTGTTTTTAGCTCCGTCCAGCCTAGCAGAACCACTACATAGTTGTTCTCTGCCAGATATATTTTAATCCCTGACAAAGCAAATCGGCTCTCTTTCGGTCGAGCCATATAGCTGACTCTTCCAGCCAACATGCGGAGGATTTGACAGACGCCGAGCGTTTATATCGACGCGGCTGACTCTATGGCTGCTTCTCTGTTAAACAGCATCTACATGCAAAGTACATGCGATGGAAACGGAACGAAACAAAGTGATTGGAATGTGTCTTTAAGAATGTTTGGCGGAGCTGTTCTACGTGTATATTTTTAAAAAATTTAGGGATTATAAAAAAAAATCAATAATGTCACCAAATCTTCTTCGGTTGCAGCTCTCAAGTCGTCGGCTGGGGCCTTCGTTTCAAGCTCTCACCTTGACGGCTTGGCCCTTCGATTGTAGCTCTCATCTTGACGGCTTGGCTCTTCGATTGTAGCTCTCACAATGTCAGCTGAATTATTCGTTTGTAGCTATCACCTTGTCGGTTGGGCCTTCGTTCACTGTTTCCACCTTGGGCTTTCGTTCGCTGCACTCACCTTTTCGGTAGGGCCTTCGGCTGCTGCTCTGTAGGGGTCACCAATTTGCTAGATTAAATACGAAATACATCTTCTATTGATGAATTGTTTATTCTAAATGAATATACAATTTTTAACACCCCTTCATTTTGTCTTTAAGAATACAAGTGTGAAAAATGTGGATGTATTATAAAGTGCTGTGGAGAGTAGTGGATTGGTTGTGGAACGAAAGTGTATTTGTGTAAGTGTATCCGCAGTATTTTGTTGTACTTAACTTTGGCAAGCCCATACCATAGATTATGTTCATGAATGAAACCACATAGATAAAATGCAATTTCATAACAAATTCAAATAAATCTTCCACGAATTCGAACTCATGAAACAATTTTTTATTAGCCAACGATCTACCCACTAAGCTACATGTGCTTATTTGGAAGCTATTGTTATTCACTTTACGTTAATGCTTTTGCTGAGATTATGTTCATATTAGTTGGGGCTATATTACATGGGAGTTGAGACTATGTGCATAGCAAAAAATTTGGCTTGTTGGCTATATTTTATAGCTCAGGGTGCTATGGACATAGCGTATGTGACCATAATTGTTGCATTATGTTACACAGGACTACGCGTTTTCTCAGTGTATAATTCAAATATTTTGTTAACTGTTTGACATTGACGAGCTCCCACAGATCGTTTTCCAAATTATATTAAATATCTTGTTGGATGCAACCAAAAAAAAAGCTGCAACTTGATTTGTGTGTCAGTTACTCGATTTTTTTAAATTTTCAATGATCTTATTTGGTGAAATATTAGACTGCAAGCTTGCAACTACGTTTTATCAACAAGTGCTCATAAAATTTGATATACTGCATTCCGATTTTTATTTCTTTTACGCAACAATACTCTCGTTCGATTCTCTGATAAATAATTCAAACACTTCACCATTGCAGCATTAAAAAAAAACACCTTCACCACTTAATGCACGAACTTCATTTGCATGCAATGCTACCATTAAGAGGCTATTGTGTGCACAATCGGTTTAAAAAAACCACATTGCGCCTAGAAATTCTATCACACGACGGTTATTTAAGAGAAAGGTACTTTTCTTTATCTTCGTCAATCAGCTTAATCAGCAGGAGTATAGCATGCTGGGCGAGTGTTGCAGCTTCGACTGGCGCATTGAAATCGACGAAGAAATCAAGTCATCAGCTTTCAAGGTTTTGCCTTATCATCTTCAATTTAAAATTAATATTTTCAATTAACAATTCAAGGTCGAAATTCGATATGCGCAATTAAATTTGTACATAATCATACTTTTTCCCTGAATCTCAATTCATATTTGCATAGTCTACCACGATTCTCTCGCAAGTCTAATTTCAAACAGCCACACAAAGCCCCATATCGATTTTCACTGCGTCACGAAAGATAAATTACCTAAGATAAAACATGTCGCACGCCACTACAAGTGCATACAGAATATTTCTTCGAAGCTCACGTCATTCCGTGCGGGTAATTTGCAAAAAAAAACACCTATCCAAACCGTCCGTGACAATAGAACATTGGCGAGACAACCTTACTAATGTTATCTGGAGACAGATTAAAGCATCTTGTATATATAACTCAGATATGCATACTGAGATACATTTATAATGTGCTACTGGCAAGTTTCAAACCACATTTGTATCCACAACAATAACCGGTAAATACCTGCACAATCTACTTGGATAATACTGTTTATGTGAGTTATCAGCTCGCTAATTTTCATTACCGACACATTTCCAACACATCTCGCCAGATTTTTCTCGCAAAATCTTTACGTTACGTAACGTGAACTTGAATTTCCTCGTATCGTTAAGTATCGTACATTCATCCAATACACTTATTGATACAATTAGTAGAATGCACTTTACATCATAAAACTTAAAATCGATAAAAGCATTTATGAGATTGAACTTCTCATTCAAATAGATAACGGTCCCACAAAGTCGAACGTAATCTTATCGAACTCGACGATGGATAAATAAATTTATGAGTTCGATCAGTGTAAAGCGATCAGCTTGTACTTAGAAATTTTTTTTATAGATTTTTTCCTGGTGCCACATGGCATTAGTTAATAATGGTTTTTATGGACATATGGGCACGCGTTATCGGAAAGATAAAAATGAAAAAAAAGCCCCGGTGTGGTGAGCTCCATTAATAGAAAATAAAAGAAAAATAACTTTGAAGAAGATTAAGATAACCCATTGGTATGTTGATTACTAAAAAAAAAGTGAGCTCGGTTCTAAAAGTATTTCAAATCTAGACACATACTTCTTTGGATAATATGAAAGAAGTATAGTACTTTTTTTTCATATTAATAATTCAGTCTTTAATTACAAACAAGCTAAATTTCCATAAAAAATGATACTTTGATTTAATAATCTAAATAATGTCTTTGAAGCTTCTTAACAATAAAAATTATCATGGCTGTACTTGTTTCCAACTATTAACCCAAAAAAACAAGTTTTTAAAAAATATTTGGTCCTTTTGGGGGGGGGGGGGGGGTGGTTTATTAACATAGCTGTGCGTTTTTCTGAAACTTGTTATTTTCGAAGTCTCTGTTCACTAAAATCTACTAAACCAATCGCTTTGTAATTTCGCACAATACTTCTTCATATCATTCCGCAGGTATCGCTGGGAGCTTTTTTTATTTTATTAGTAAGCATTAATTTTACAATAACAAATTAGTCGATTTTTTTAGCGGTTTTTACAAAAAAAGTGCTACAAAAAATTGAAAAATCGAAAAAGAAAAAAATTCTCCCAGAATAACATCTAGAAACATCTCCTTTAACAAATGCATTTTGATATTTTTGCTTCAGATGATTCTGTTGCGAATTACGATGAACACCGCAAAACAACTTTTTTTCGAAGGGCCTCCGGAGATTCACTGTCAGTCGCTTGATTTCCAATATTTGGCAATGAAAATGTAGGAGAATTTTGTTGAAATGTTGCATTATTGTACGGATATTGATTGAATAAACTAACTTTCTTTGTATCGAAAAAAAAATCTTAAAAACATACCTTTTATTCACTGAATTAAGGGGGCAGCTACACTTAGAATTTTGAGAAAATCGATCTTATTTTCTTTGCATTTTATAAAAGTAGAAAATTTCAAAAGCATTCTCTGCAAATTTCAGACGAATCGGACAATTCTTGATGGAGATAAATAACTTTGAATGAAGTCGTCTCTAATGCATAAAGCGTGTTTTGCATGCTTTAAAAGCATTTTTCTCGAAACTATGTTTTCGAAGTCGGTGATCACTGTAACTTGAAAACGACTTTATCGATCAGCATGAAATTTTCCTAACTTATTTTATATGTAATTATCCTTCGAATGAACGAAGGATTTTTCGATTAGACGATATTTGTTTTTTCAATAGCAGAGAATGTGAGTGAAATTTCGGTCGAAAATACAATTTCGATTTTCAACCACCGCCATTTTTCGAAAAATCAAAATCTGCCAAAGTCCTTCGTTCATCCGGAGCACTATGTCATTAACTAATAATCCCCGATTTTTTTTATTTCGGATGATCCAGTGACAAGCTACAGTGAGATCACGGTAAAATAATTTTTTTTGGGACCCCTCGAAAATATACTCTATTTCGACCAACTTTCAACCTTTTGCCTTAAAAAAATTATAATAGCTTCTTCAAATATATTTCTTTCAAGTAAAAAAACATTTGTTATTAATTATTTTAATGTGTGTCTAAAAAAAATACTATATAAGAGCTCTTTTTGGGCGTCCCAAGTGTATCTGACTCCTTAACCTTGCGGCATATTAAAGATAAAAATTTTGTAGCTGATTTCGAACAGGAGAATCAAAGTTTTATCCGAAATTGCATCCAATTTCATAAGATTGCTTGCGTAGAAATGAAAAAGCGATTTGATTTTTGCAACCCATTTTCGGCTGTAATGCATATTTTAAAGCCGAGCTGGCAGTAGACGTCTCAAAAAGAGACAAATACCTCTCCTTAAAATACTTATGCAGCTTTTGTCCCATAATATGTAACGGAATAAATATTCAAGACTTAGATGATGAATGAAGGAAACTTCTAAATATATTATACTTCCACGATTGCCGATTGGCGATGAAATTTGTTGCTTTTATTATAATTTGGGTTAAATTGTAGATGAAACTGGAAAACAGGAATTTGCTCTCCTGTCCAAATTTAGGCTAAAACACAATAACTACGAAATTTCGAAGCGGGCGGCGAATTTCAATGCAGTTTTTCGCATTCGAATGTGGTGAACCACATTGGCGGCGAAAAATTCGCTGTGAATTCACTGAAGAATGACATTTACATTCATGGCGCCAACCAAGGTGCCAACCTAATTCTTTTTTTTCCTTCGGAAATCTTTCATAAAAAATGTTGTGGCTTCCTGACTACGCAGGCATCAGCCAATGTTAGCACGATTGAGAGATGTCTCCGTATTTATAACCTAATTCAAGCAGACCTAATTCAACCTAGCAGTGATGCCAACCTGTGGTTGGCTTCACCGGTAGCGAAACGAAAAAATTAGAAATTTGGCAAATCCTGACGCTTCGAAAATTTCGGCCGCCGGCAATGTGGGCATTACCATACAAAACAGTGTATTCTAATTTTTTGACAGCGAATTTCTCCGCCCAGTGCGACTTTTCGCAGTTGTTGTGTTTCAGGGGTTTGTATTAGATCTTCTTTGTTTGCCTCATTCAAATGCTTATTGTGAAAGGATTTTTTCGAAACTTAATTTGATCAAAACGAAAAATTGGAATAAAATGAATTTGGAAACGCTGAGTGCAACAATATTAACGTCAGAATGTATCGGTGAATCCACTTGTATGAAATTTAACCGTCCAAAAAGTAGCTCAAAAAATGTAATCAAGATATTTACAGATAGATACTTGCCTAATATGTATACACATCTTATTGTCGTTGCATGGAAGTAAAAAAGTGCGTGAATCAATTTATGTTTTTCATATTTTTTCACAAGACATGTTAATAAATTTTGTTAGTTATGAAATAGTTCCTCGAATAAATTATAGTTTTTGACTGAAAACCCACCTTTTCTCTCTCAATCATTATTTTATTTTTGTATTTCGACCAAAAAGCTAGACTATTTTTGTAGCTGCATTCTGTTCCCTTCTTGCTCACAAGTTGCAAAATGAAAAACATGGCCCCTAATAAATCTATATTATAATTAACGAATAAAAGAATCATATTCATGGAGAAAATGAATGTTCTTTCAAAAGTATTTAGGTATTAAGGTTTACACAAATACAAAGTAATGGCGTACGGTAAAAACCTGAAAATCAGGTAATTTTTGAACATTTCTACGGTAATTTAAGCCAGAAGACCTGGCAACCCTCTGATATCCACCCACAATCCTGAAATTCCAAATGATAAATTTGAGCTTCTGTTAAAAATTTCCGTTAAATAGACTGGCACTTACGTGAAATTGTTTTTATTTCGACTCCTCATAAATATATAGTCAAAAAATCACATCACTTATTTCATCTGCTTAAAGAGCTTCTCTCGAAACCAAAAAAAAATTGAATGCAAGATTTTACTTTGATGTCAAATACACTCTTACCCTAACCCAAGAATAAGAAATTCGATTCAATGAAGCTACTCCTTACCCTATTTTCCTTAGATTAGCTTTGGTATTTTCCAGCTTGGTGGTAATGGTGGCGGTGAAAGCTGCAGAAGACCGTTTTATTCGCAGTCAAATAGAATTATTGAATTTATCAACTTTCTACGTAGCACACCAACAGCTTTCGAACAAGCTGATATCCTTTGTACTTTTTGTTCGGATAAAACGATGCTGTCAAGTTCAAATGTTTTCTAAGAAATTAGCCAGAAAGGATGAAAGAGAATTTCTATGGAATTGTGAAGCCAAGAGTTTTTCTCTATAGAAGTATTCTTTTGAATGTCTTTCAACATTCTTTTTATTTTATTTGGCTGTCAGAGTAAATGTTTTCATTTCGAAAAAGATAGTACGAAAAATGTCCCTTGCAAAAGGTAAATGCGTGCTTTAATTTGTATGTAGGGGTTTTTAGGATGCTGTTGAATTAATTAATCAATTTTTCTGCTCAGCTTGTTACCTTTATACTATGCTTGCATCATAATTCTTCTCCAATTTATGTTATAATTGATTTTTCTACAATATATTTAAAGACCAATAGCAAAGTAGAAAAACTGATTTAATAATTAGCTTTGCCATTGTTTAGTTAAAGTTGCTGTAGTTTTTGATTCTCATATCAATTATAGATTTTTGGTTCCAAATCATTATTTTTTTGATTAAAATTCCTAGATTTTTGATAGAAATTCATATTTTTTCAAGTTGCATTCAGGATTCTTACGAGTCGAAATCCAAACCTTATCGAATCGAATTTTTATATTTTTCAAACAAATTCCAAGTTTTCTTAAGCTTTTGATGCTATTGATCATGAGTTTATTACTATTGAAGCTAAAAGTCTGTGGATTCTGTGACTTCCTACTTTCCTGGTTTGCCTTTTATACACCCCCCGAAAAAAATATCGCGCACTTGAGCTGTTTTATGTGTCCCCGTTTTAATCGATTGGATCACTACCGATATCAGGAGTGATTGGATCACTACCGATTTCACGAATAAACTGTAAAGCTTAAATGTTTTTATTTATAAAATTATATCAAGTTCCCAAAACTTACCTTCAGGATGGATACAGTATAGCGTATCAAGTAATTTTTCCAGCAAAAATGCTGGTGCCTAAAGTATGAAGTAACAACATCTAAACATAAATATAATATAAAAATAAATATATAATAAATATAAAATGCATAAACATAAATATATAAATAAATAATTTCGATTTATCTATTTCAGTTCGATTTTTCAAAAGTTTGCAATAAAAAATGACCGGAGTCGCCGATTAGTAATAGATAAGTCCTCTCTTAGCTTTTGGGCATATATTCATAGAGTTTTTGCAAATAATCTGAATTAAGATCACTAAACCAAACTTTTTTAACCTTTTTTATTCTTGTAGGATTGGATATCTTATTTTTTGCCCATTATCATCCAACCTTTTTCAATTAAATTGAGATCGGGACTGTTCCGAAGTCAGTCCAACGACTATATTCCCAATTGAGCCTTGTATTCTTTTATTTAATACAAGGAAACAAAGCATACTTTATTTCTAAACATGTAAAAATGTGACTTTTAAGAAAATATGAACCAGGCCAGCTCAATGGCACGGCGCAGAGTCGTCCTGAAAAATGAGGCTTTCGGAATATTCACTGTATCGGTCTATGCTTGGTAACAATCCATTATCCAATGATTCTTTACATTTGGTTGCGTTGACAGCACCTTCTAAAGAACTCTTCCTGAAAACTCCATGTGCTGTGATAAATACCCAAGCCATGCCATATGAAGTGTACTTCACAGTTTTGGTGCTGCATTCATCCGAAAATCTTTCACCTTTTTTCTACGAATTGTGCCTCTTCTACCAAGGAGCTCAGAGATTAAACTTGAACTCATCAGAAAAACGATCGCTTTCCAGTCGCTTGCAGTTTCAAGTGCCCTTTCCTATGCCCATTTGAGGCTTTTCTGTTTCATAGAAGCAGTCAATAGGGGCTTTTTAGCAGGTCTACGCGCACGAAGTCCAAGCTGATTCAGCCTACGCCACACCGTTCGGACGCTTATTTTGCTAGAAACACTGTCCTTGATTTCTCTTTTGATTGCGGGTGTATTTTGAGACCGAACCCTCAAGCTGATTCGGCACGATTTGCGTTCGTCCCGCTCCGTCGTTATTTTTCCCGCAATGGCAAACCGGATTTACGGCAAATTCTTAAAAAAGATCTTACTGTGAATTCAATTTTTTTATCCTATCTTGAATTGGCACACTTTGATCATTTGTAATCACTCTTTTTGCCTTTTCTATGGCAATGAGCTTCATGGTGAAATTACCTTCAAAATTAACATATACTTAAAAACTCACAGCATCAAAACGTCAGTAACGCGATCTGCTTTTATTTTATTGCTCATAAAATAAGAGTTGCCATACGTACAGTATCTGAATCACAAAATTGTTTTTCTTGAATTTCTGGAGCAAAAATATTTAAAAAAATGAGTCCTCGAAATCTTTTGGCGTAGGGTGTATATCTAGTTGTGTTTGTGTAGTCACATTCGATTTGTCGTTTCTCATGATAAATCTCTGAAGCTCTGTAAGCCTTCATTATTTATCTCCTACTGTTTCTAGTTTTTAGTTTATAAACGCCTTTGAATCAGAACATATATAGGATCATTCGTTTCTTACTCTGTTATGGATTTGAGGGTGATTAGCCTGTATGATTTTGGAAGGTCAGTCCATTTGTTGGCACCCTTCGAGATGAAAACCACTCGCGCTAGTCTCCAAGATTCTGATATGTAGCTTAGTTTCAAAGCTCTTTCTAAAATTGTGTACCAGAATGGTTTTAAGTTTCTCTGTGGCTCTTTGTATCAGAGCCGGAATATCTGGTTCTGGTGATTTAGAGTTTGAAGCAGTTTATTGAACCCATTCAACCTTTTCATGTAAGATAATTTATTTAATCAGTGTTGACTAAGGTGTCCACTTAGAGCGTTTGTCTTCTTGATTGACTTCACTAGAATTACTAGTTATGCGCCTCAGAAACACTTCCTCAAAAGTAGTTGCCACCTAGCATTTGATATGTCGTTGATGGCCTTGAGACAGAGCAATCCTTGTAGTGGCTGGTATGCTGCTAAGACTCATATAGAAGCCAGTTTCAGCCTTTCATTGAAATTTCCTTAGCTCTTTGGCTTATTCTGGGAGTTTCTTTTTATCAGCCTTTCAGTTTTATGTCTTTTTGGCCATCGCCAAAGCTTCTATTACTCCCTTTTCCAGCATCGTTTAAGGAGTTGCTAGTTTTTTTCAGGACAGGTGTCATGGGAGGACTCGACAATTATTCTTATAGCCTTATCCACCGTGTCTTCCAATTCGATCTTCGGAGTGTAATTCAGATGCAGATCATAAAAATCTCGCTGCAAGGCCATTTCGATTGGCTGCCTGTACTTGATCCTTTTTACGCTATCTTTCCCTAGTTCGAATGTTATGTGTATATGATAGGAGAACGAAACCTTTGTTGGGACATTCCAATTTTTCACTAGATGTACTGCACTGTTTGAAACCAATATGAGTACCGTTTGCCTGTTAACTGTCAAGAACGTTGGTGTCTTACTGTTCTTTCTTTTATAATGGACTACCAGTCCTTTGATTTTTTTACTTGGGACGTGGTGCTCATGCCCGGGGAATAGGCTGAGGCAAATATTGCCTCTATTGTACTTTCGTCAATTGATACCCCTGCTTAAACTGTAACTGTGTCTCTACTTTAAGATTACAAGAAAGTCAATGTTTATGTTAACTAGTATCGCCGCCTTTGGGTTTTATTTTGCTGCGGCCCAAATTAACTTATTGTTTCTTTTACGTAGTTCACATATTATTTACCCAGGGCATTATATTAGGCCCTTGTTATAGGTGTTCTCGATGTCCAAGGTAAACTTGCTGCTTCCACCGAGGCAGCTTTGGTATGATGCCGCTTCGCCTATAGACACTTCAATCTATATTTTATTTGGTGGAAATCACTGGGATTTGATGTTGAATAGTGGTGGCTGTCGTGACCGCCGATTCTAGTACTTTTCCAGCCGCCTTTTTAACGGTACACAACTTTCTCAAATCGGAAGCTCACGTTGCCGTCCTCTAAAGTATTTCTGGAGACTGGGGCTTGGTCTGCTGCCATGCTACTTTATTCTCCTTGAATATCGTTCTGCAGGACTTGATATTGAGGTCCTAATTTTAGGATTCTACGGATATCAGAAACAGGGTCTTATCCGTTGCCAGGTTTGCTGAGCTAGGGAAGTAGTCAACAAGGAGCTTGGAGTTGGCAATCAGCGATTCACCAACGGCCCACAGGTTGGCTCCTCCTCAACAGGTTGGCTCCAAGCCAGGGAAGCGAGGGGCAACGCTTCTATCTATCTCTGTTAGATCATTACAAGTCCTTGCTTTTTATTACATTACTGATCATTACATGTCTTTGCCTTTTACTGGATTGAGGATGTTTCAGATGCTTTAGTGCCTCATCCGTCTCCTTGTCTTCTTCGGCAACCTGGTGTTTGGAGTATAATTCTTGGTTCTGGGATTCTCCAACTGGTTTCTAGTGCCATTGGTAGGAGTGCCTTTTAGACATGCTTCTTTACATGAAGAACCTCATTTACTTTCTGGCTGCACTGCTCATATTGTTCGGTTTTGAAGCCTCCTTCGATAGGTCCTCCAAAGTCATGCCCAACAATTCCATGCTTCGAGAGAATTCCTCTGGAATTTCGTTTAAGAATCTGTCGTCTGATGTAGAGACTAAAGTTATGAATTTAACTTAACAGGATTTTGCTCGGAAAGAATTGGATTTGTTTTCAAAAAAAATCTAGGAAACGAGCACAATAATAGGTGCGTTTGTTTGCTCCGATACAGAACAGAACAGAACAGAACTATGCCGCAAAAAGAACGATCCAGTACAAAACAGCAGTGCTTTCACTAAGATTTCTATAGGTTGTTGTATTCGCTGTGATAACACAAAACAGCTGAAAATAAAGAGAGAAAATAACGAGTATAAACTACCAAAATCGATAGAAAATACAAAAAGAATAAACGGAAAATTCCCTCCTTTAACTTTCTACACATTTTGTGGACTTTTTATAATTTCCTAATTACCAAAACATTCAACATAACTTTGAAAAACCCAAAGCCACCTCATGGCAAAAAAGACAACTTCTCATGAGCTTTTCTTTTCTCTATCAGCACATTCTATAGTTCAGCACGTGAACTACCTATGAGGAATAGAATTTCTGTACTAATGAACTCACTGGTACAGGAGTGTTGTTGTTTCCAATGCGTCTCTTCTGTTCTCTGCTGGATAGAGGAGCAAAAAAACGCGCCTAATGTTACATAACACTTGATGGTAAACGATTAATTTTCAGTTTTTAAATTCCTCGTTCCCAAATCAAAGCAATTATGTGACCATATATTCAAAACAAAAATCTTTATAGTACTTAAACTTAAGTTTTTATGAAATCAATACCCTTGAAAATCATTTAGAATATTCCATATTCAAGTACTATTTACATACCAAACTCTCTGCACCTAATCGTCCCATACTCAAAAGTAAGTTTTCAATTAACAACCTATTCTATTCTCTTATATTGATTGCGTCTACGCCGCAAATTTGTAAACAGTACGTGCTAATTATCCAACTACAAATAACTATTTAGCATACCATCATTTCTTGTATAGGTACAGACACGTTTTAAACATTACTTTTGTTAGATAACTTTTTTTGTATTAATAGCTGCAGATGTGAGTAAATAGATAATTGAAAACTTAGTTAGTCTTATATGTATATTGAGAATATTTATTAGATAGTCTAGCGAATTCGAGGAAATATGGAATTAATTTGTCAAAAAAGTTTTGACTGAAACATGTTTACTATAATGACTAAGGTTTTTTTTACTGAAAAAAGTAAACTCGGTGTGGTTAAATTTTCTTTCGGTCTTGTGATCAATTTCTTGTAATTATGCGTGATTTTTTTTTAATTTTGGTAAATATTCAGCAAAAATGAAAATTAAAACTGAACAGAAATCAGTTTCAAATCATTTGGATAGAGCTGGATGGAAAAATACTAAATTTTTAAATACCTCATGAATTGACCTCAAAAAATTTATTGGATCGAGTTTGTCTATGATCCCCTATTTAGCCGAAATTAAATCAGCTCATTTCTCAAAAATTCGATTGCGGGACATATGAAATGGATTACATAAGTTGATATAGCGCGAAAATAGTCATGATTAAAACAAAGAGACGTCACAAGCGGTACGAAAGATGAGACCAACACGTAAAAAGATTTCGAAAGGTATCATATATAATCAGATCCTATCTGCTGGTAGAACTGTAGACTCTGATGTCTACTGTCAGCAGCTAACCTGATAAAATTGCCGAAAAGTGCACGGAATAGGCCAATACACCGAAAAAACACATGGCACCAGGCGCCATAGTTTATAGATATCCATGTGCATAGCGTGGAGGACTATATAGCATGGCGTGGAGGGCTATAGTACATGGCGTGGAGGGCTATAAGCATAGCGTCTGCTCCTATGTACCTTTCGCCATGTACTATGGCGTGTGGCGCTATATTTTATCACAATCCCGAAATCGACCATGTACATGGCGCCAGGAGTCTTTCGGGACCCCGGCATTGGTGGTGTGGACCCAAGATTTGAGTCCATCCAGAACAACTCAAAAGGAATGATCTACGAGGAAACTTTCAATCCACTTGACGAGCACGGGGTGAAGACCAAATGCACGAAGCTTGGCTAATAGGGCTGGGTGCCAGACTCTGTCAAAGGCCTTCGAAATATCAAGAAAAACGACCATCGCTTCAACAAAGTTATGGAGACAACGGTTCCATCTCTCAGTGAGAAATGTAAGTAAGTCCCCAGGGGAGCGTCCAGAACGGAAACCATACTGGCGGTCATTGATTAGATAGTTTAACTCATATTTCATTAATTTTGGCCTCACGAGTGATTCAAATACCTTAGACAGAACCGAAACGATTGCAATAGGTGGATAGTTAGAGGAATCACAGGCCTCCCCCTTTTTAGGTATGGGCTGAACGTGTGCAAGCTTCCATGCAGAAGAAAATAGTCCAGTCGAATATGACAGGTAAAATAGTTTGCGCAGAGGTTTAGCTAAGGCGGAAGATGCAGAAGAAAATTGTCCAGTCGAATATGACAGGTAAAATAGTTTGCGCAGAGGTTTAGCTAAGGCGGAGGCGCTTTAGTACGAGGGACGAAATACCATCAGGTCCGGCAGATTTGCAAACGTCAAGCATGGTGAGTATTTTCAATGCCTCTTTTGTGCGGAAAAATAGAGGCCCTTGCTTGAAAGCGCACATTACAGGGATAGGAAGACTCAGTGGTGAAGGTGGCAAGTAAGAGTTTGTAGCGAAAATCTCAGTAAAAAGATTAGCTTTATCCAGTGACTCAGTAAGTACGTTACTACCATGAAGAAGAGCTAGCGCAGAGGAACTTAATCCTTTCAACAAGCAACCAAAAGCCTTTGCTTCCTTTCTGGCTTGCAAGGACCTTCTGTTTAATATTTTGATCAAACTGGACTTTAATTCTTCTGATAGTAGATTTACAGGTATTGCGAGCAGTTCTTTTGATTCCTCAGACGGAGATAGCTTGTAAGTTCGGAATGTCGCCTGCTTAATTTGTAATTTATTCGAAATAATTCATTTTACAGGCAAGATGCCAGTTACAAAATGAATAAAAAATATAAAGGATTAAGATATAATAAAACATTAAAATTAAAAATTAAAAACTCAATAAGAATAGAAGTACAAAAATAGAAAACAGTAAAGTAAAAATGGTTAATAATAGGACTATGGATATAATAATAAAACAGCATAATACAAAAATACAGAATAAGAATAGAAGTACAAAATTTGAATACAGTAAGAGTAAAAATAAAGAAAAAAAGGATTATGAATGCATAAATAAAATGATTTAGTAGGCGAAAAAAGTGCACTACGAACTAAACTTTTGAAAATACTAATAGACTGAGGGAGAGAACCAAGCTGAAGATTATTATGCGTCCTCAGTAAGCGCAAAACAGGCGAATGAAGAAAAAAACGTCAGTACGTGCAAAAGGTACATTGAACATAGCAGTTGCCCTGATTGGTCTGTCATGATGGTGTGACGTAAAGAAACACGTCAAAGATGAAGATAAATAGCCGCAATAAACTTTAAAAAGAAAACATTCATCGAGGTAAATTCTGCGCTGGTCAAGTCGAGGAATATTAAGGGTTGATAAACTTTCACGGTTAGGACAATATGGTGGGTTGTACTTGAAAATAAGGCAGCGAGTAAACATTCGCTGGACAGATTCAACCGCCTCAGACAAATAACAGAAACGAGGACCCCACACTACAGAACAATACTCAAGGATAGAACGAACAAGGGAAAGAAAAAGACGCACACAAGTGGAAACGTTAAAGGAATTGTGGCAAACGCGTATAACAAAACCAGCCATCCGGGATGCCTTACGAGTAATAGTTCGAATATGAATATCAAACTTAAGCTTCCGATCGAAGGTAACACCGAGATCAGTAAAATGATCCACAACTAAAAGGGTGATGTCACAAATAGAGTAAACGAACTCAAAAGCACAAGGCTTCAATGTAAAAGACATTGAGTAACATTTGGAGGAAACAAGAACGATTCAAATCGTTTTGAAGAGCAAGTTGATCAGAAGGATTATTGATAACGCGAAAAACCTTCAGGTCATCAGCGTACATTAGACAAGGAGATCATTGACGAAGATATTTAACAGCAAAGGCCCAAGAATAGATCCCTGAGGTACACCGGAGGTAGGAAAAAAAAGAAGAGGACGAGGAGCCACGGAGAGAGACATAACAAATACGATCAAATACAAAAGATGAGAGCCACGAGAGAAGGGGCTCCTATATACCATAAAGCTCTAATTTGAGAAAAAGGAGCTCATGATTGACCGAGTCAAAGGCCTTAGAGAAGTCAGTATATATGACATATACTTGATGGTGATTATAAGCAACAAAATGAGAAAACTCTACCAAGCTAGTGGTAGTACTTCAGCCTTTCACGAAACCATGCTGTTGAGCAGAAAAAACGTGACGAAGAGAATCAGATTTTAGAAAAACAAGGCAAGATAGAGATCGGGCGGTAGTTAGTGACTAGGTTTAGATCACTAGACTTGTGGATAGGAAAAATGTTTGAAACTTTCCAAGCAGCTGGGAAAATACCATTACCCAGACTAATGTTAAAAATGATGAACAAGAGAACACAAAGAGAAGAAGCAAGTTTTTTAACGAAAAAATTGGAATTCCATCAGGGTCAAGAGAAGAGCTGGAGTCAAACGTAGATATAATAGACTGGACTTCAAGAGGATTGGTTTCAAGTACAAATAGGCAAGTGGAAAAGAGGAAAAAAAGTCAGCAAAAAGATTTCATATTCCTTGCGGAGTAGAAGCACTAGAATTATTAAAAGGAACAGAATCAGGTATAAAGAAAGAAGATGGCCTCTGGACATTCGTAACTAAACTATGAGGTGGTGGCTGGCTTAGTGTTCTTGAAGGCTTGCGGCATAAAATACTACATTCCACACCAAATGATGTCGGTTATGGTGAAAGCTATTTATTCGACGTTCTTTGTTGCAAAGCAATCGGACCAGTCAATCTCTCTGATGTATTTTCTAAAAGCAGTCCAGTCAGCCTTGCCACTTGCCATAATACCAGACTAGTCGGGCTAATCAGAGAAGAGATGTTAAAATGGACCGAGATCAAATTGTGGTCCGAGTTGCCAAAAGGTGCAGAAACTGAGATCGAATATTTATCTGGGTGTGAAGTGAAAAACAAATCTAAAAGATTTGTATTGTGCCCAGATACGTCGGGAATTTGGGTTGCACAATCCTCTAAAACGGCCCACAGACACGGAGATCTGGCTGCCGACTTGGTTGGAGACTTGCGATATTTGCGAACAAACTAGATCTGAGACTAACCCACAGACAGTGAATTTGGTCGCAGATATTGCATATCTGCAACCAAGTCGACAACCAGATCTCCGTGTCTGTGGGCCCTTTAACTACTCCAAATTGAACGACTCGCTAAAAAGCTCAACGTGCCTGCCCGCCGGGTTTATGAAGTATCAACGTTTTTGGAAAGTCTGTGACTTGCTCTTGACAGTCTAAGGTAAAGACAATTGTGCATGTGAAAAAGATGAGATTAGTCAAAATAAACTCACCTCTTACAAAACCAATGCTGCTTAAGACACAGGATAGAATGAATGAACCATTGTATACATTCTAGAGAACATTATTTTTGCAAAACGAGGAGAAGGGAAACAGGACGAAAATTAGACACGCAGGAGTTTCCATATCGGAAAAATATTAAAAGCTTTCCAGACTGAAGAAAAAATAACGATATATAGGGTTATATTCAAAATGACAGATAGGAGGACGCGCAACGCATAAAAGTTGGGAATGCAGTCGGTTTCACTACCGGTATGCAGATCAATTTGTATGGATTGGAGAAAGTGATTAAGGAGAAAGAAATCCGAAAGGTGCACAAAAGAAGGAAAAATTAGCATATATTCTACAAAGATGAAGAGATAGGGCCGTTCAAAACCACATGGTCGGGAGGTAAAAATAGCTGAATCCAAACTAGCAAAGTAGTCTTGCATTACTTAGCCCTCAGACAAAAGCATTCTGATAACATCTGTACGTATTTTGCCAGCAAATTTACATCTGCACCTGCTTCTTCCCCGAATCGATTGCCTTCAAATTCATATTCCATTAAAAATTTAAATAAATCAGTTCCAACCACCGGCAGCATGCATTCATTTTAAGAAAATAAATATCTGACCAAAAATCTAAATCTTTCAAATCTATATGCTACTGCATCGCGCCACCCTCATCGCAGCTACTCAAATTACAATTACCATGAATCCCGCGTTTCAATTCCGAGTAACAATAAAAAAAACACTTGTTTTTCAGCTGACCGACCTATAAATTAAAAACTCACAAAAGCAACAGCAACTTAGTAAGCAAGAGCATACAGAGCCAATATAAACCATTTTCGATTCCGGAAAATCTTACTTAAGTCATACATAATCGTCGGCATTGCCTTTTTTGTTCTCTTTTGAAGCATATGGATTATCTCAATGCGATCTGGAACGATGATATTCCATGTAACTCATCTTTGTGCACATATTAAAAACGAGAATGAAAGTGAGGCCTGATTTGTTTATAAATCTCGAAGAATCCATTCAAGTATGTATGTTACTTTCATGCATCTTTAAAGGAGTTGAATGAAAAATAAAGTAAAATTCAAAAATTGAAAGATATATTTGAAGGTTCAAATTATTATTTTTCTTTTTTCTGTGTTGAATATAGCAGATTTTTTTGGGGAAAAATTCAAGAATATTTTACTTCTTTCAAATAAGTGCCCTCCGCTCAGAAACAACTGAACATACATCATCTTTTTCATAATCGTATAATTCCACAGCATTCCGATTGAAGTACCATTACACATACGCATTGATACAAAGCATATTACGACATCAATGTATAATAACTCTTGATACAAACATTTCAAAATATAATTTCTAGTGATGAACACATGTCGACGAGACATACTTAAAGATACTTTTATGGATGATCATGGATGTATATATGCATATGATAGACGACATAAACAGTGATCGTGAAAGCATCGGCAATGGGTGCCAGCAATTCAAATCTGTTTACACTAGGAATAATGTGTGTCCTACTTTGTTAATTCGATTTCCTAACACTTTCATTTTTTACGGGCGACGAGACACTGATCTGATTTTTTCTATGGGTAAATTTCGTTACCTTTTATACGTTTGGGTAGCAACTATTTGTCGGAATTAAACATGATGTTGATGATTTACTTTCATTTGGAATTCTATTCGAAGTTCTGAAAAATTATTTTTCCATAAATTATAATTTGAACGGTCAAAAACACAAAAATATTCTCTAAAATATGTAACTCCAGCACAAATCACACAGATTTCACATAATAAAAATAAATTTTATCTTGACTATGTGATAGATAGTGGTATAAGAACATGTTTCGAAATTAGGATTCCCCTCGCCCGTCTCTTCTCTGCCATCACGATTCACAGTTTAGTATCGAGTTGACGACATCTTCCATAAACATTTCATTCAACTGCAAATTTCTTTACCTTACATTCTGGGGCACGACCACATCTAGCATCTTCATCTGTGTTTCGCAGTCGATATAACAATAACATCACTTTCGTTGTTACGCAATCGATGTATACATGGTCTCAGTAAGCTAAACAATTTACTTGAAATATGTTTCTAATTAAATCTCTCTATATACATACATTTACGATGATGCGGTGGCAAAAGATTTCAGCAGATTCGCATTGAATTCCAGATACATAGTATCTTTCGGATTGATATGAAATTTCGTAGCTGTAGACATAAGAGAACTGGGCTTCTTAAAAACAACAAAAAATTGAACTGAGAATTTCATAGGATTTCTTTGGATGTTCCAATGGATATATAAATCTCTTGTAAATTGGAAGAACGGCCGTTTGCGTTTTTGTGTTGAATGTAACAATTACATATGCTGCCATTTCGCATTGTGTTCAAGTTTTCAGTATGCATTCCCGCGTCATCATACGACTTCATGTGTTACGCGGTTTTCTATAGATACTGTGGTAGAAGGTGTTATTCACTTTTTGGTGTCGATTTGCGAAGGAGGTCTGTTTAATGTGGTTAAGCTGCTGGTGTAAATGATATTTATATAATTTTAGATTGTGTATTTTCCGGATTAGATAGGACAGGAGGCAACGTTCAATGAGCCGTAACAAAAACCAATGCTTTTGGATAGCATTTCTTGCGGGTTTAGTTCTATTTGGAAAGACACAATATTTCTTGGGGATGGAAAAGGGATGGAAAATGTCGTTATTTTGTTCGATTTATTATAATAAATTTTATTGTATAATAATAAATCATTTTACGAAATTGCAAACTATCAAAAATATAAACTGACTATATTATTAACAAATTTAAGTTTTAATGTGTTAACGTGAAGATGTTCAAAATATGTTTATTGAGCAATGAAAAACGGGAAAAGCATAGAATGAAAAAGAGAAAAATGAAAACATACCTTTGTACGAGGGAAAGTAATGTTGAAGGTAGTGTGATGTAAAGTAGATCGTTCTTGAAAGTGTAAAAAAAAACTGCTGTACCCAAAATGTAATTGACTAAGGATTTTAACAAACGAACGAAAGTAGAGGTACACGATGAGTAGAAGAAACAGTGAAGAACGAATCCTACAACTTTTGACGTCCTAAAATATAAGTAACACAAAATGCATATACATAAATGGAATTCTGATTTGGGGGTTAAACCAAACAATAAGATCTTTATGTTGATCTACATGAGAAGCAACATATTACCTGACTGGGAAAATTCAAAAAATAATAAATTAATTTTTAAAGAAGGCTATTGATGTAAACAAGGAAAAATAACTGATCAAGAATGGAGCCTTGCGGGACACCCGACGAGGGTTAAAATGCAGCGGAAGAATAGTTATTTAGGACAACACTAAAGCTACGATATAAGATATAGGATGAAAACAAGGAGAAGAAAGAACCAGATATACCGATTCAACATTTTATTTAGGATTCAGAAAACATTCGTCATTTTCCAAAACGAAGAAAAAACATCTAGAGAAAAGCTGAGGTTAAAAAAAATATAAACAAGAAGACAAAAATGCAAGAGATTTCACGAAGTCCGGGGGGACATCAAAGTTACCAATTTAAAGAGGCTTTTGGAAAAGAATTTTTTGAAATGGATTTTAACTGAATTATTTTTAAATGTAAAAATAATAACTAACTGCACAGCTTACATAGCATTTTAAATCCAGCGACTATAATATTTCGGCCCAACGGCTCTTATTGTTTTAATTAATTTTATTGCTTTATAAATGTCAATACCTTTCATATTTCACAAAAATTGTATTACCCAGCTTGTGCAGTAGCTTCGATCTGCTTGGTAATATTTTCTCATGCAACCTCTTAATGTTTGTAAAATCAAACTTATACTTAATAAATAACTAAATAAAATAGCTTACTTAAAACTAGCCCCTCCTAATAATAGCGGCGCTATCATGAGCTGTCGTTTACCTACTGCTACAGACGGACGCATAGATGGCTCACTTGAACCTGTTGAGTGCTCCAAAGATCTAATTTGTCTATATCTGCTTGTCTGTCGGTAGAATGTCGTCGTCAACTCCACAATGCGGTCCCATTTTTTAGTTACCGGGTTGGAAAATGGCAGTTTTGGAACAGGTAATCCAGGATAGAGATGCATATGTGCGGATAGACCGGGTAAGGTTTTGGTAGCAAATACTTTCTTTTCTTCTTCACAATAAACCAATTCGCTGTGCTCTCAAATATGCTTATAAGGTGTGTTTTCCTGGTTTTCGTTACCTTTTCGGAAGCCATCGAGTGTGTGCAGCAAAGGTTCATCCATCGTATCGTATTGAAAGACCGTAAAGTGAAAGTGCGCGAAATAGCCAAAGCCATGCGTATATCAAATGGATCTGTGTTTACAACCTTGCATTAGCATTTGAGTATAAAAACAACGCACGATGGGTGCCACTCACATTTGGCTAAAAACAAGAACGTGTTGATGATTCGGAGCGCTGTTTGGCACTATTGCTGAGTGATCAAATGGATATTTTTCGTCGATTTATATCAACTGACGAAACATAGATCCACTACACTGCACAGTCCAATAAACAGTCAGCAGAGTAATTCGAAAAGAGCCAAAGCCGACCATAGCGCCCGAAGACGCAAAAATCAGCTGAAAAAGTCTTGGTTAGCATTTTTTTAAATGCACATGGACTATCTTGAAAAAGGAAGATCGGTCACAGGGGACTAATATGTCTGCACTTAGGACCGCTTGAATAAGAAGATCAGAATATAGTGAAGATGGATGGAGAATATACTGAAGAATAAAATCAATTTCGTTTGAACAAATTGTTTTTTTCCTTGTTATTATATCCTATTGAATGTATTACTATTGGCGCTACCCTCTGCCTCCAAAATTATGATTATCTCCTCGGGCTATATAACTTGTTATTTCTCCGTTGCTGTTTTTGATCGATTTTTTGTCGAGCTTTCGAGTATTTCGACGATTGATTACCTCTTGCTTCGCTCTTAGCAGATAGCAATTTTAACTTGCCTAACCTAATTTTGAAATGGAAACTTTTCATACATGCATTCATCGAACAATATTTCCTTAATTCCCGCATCTTTTCTTTCATCGCGTTTACCTTCTCATTTACAACAAAATGCTTTGATAGTACAACATTCCCTCTCACAAGCTTACCATTCAAACTGATCCCAAGCTCGGCGTCTCACCTGATTTGCATAATCCTTCTCTTTCCATAGGAATTTATGTGAATTTTTCAACCAGTAGAGTGCTTTCTCAGCCCTTACGCCTTAACTATCATAAAGCGAACTTTGCTGAAATAGTGAATAACATTAACTCGATTAACTAGTACTCTTTTTGGCGCGAACTTAATTGTTAATGAAATCACACAAAAATTTCATAATTTACTCTCGAAAATGATCTACCACTTCACTCTGTCTAGTCGCCCCCACAAATCCTTCAAAGAAAAAAAAGCCGCTCGTGCGGTGTATAGAGCTTCGGGCACTCTTAACGACATACACGAAATTTCCAAAACTCGATCTGCTTCCTAAAATTGCCGCCAAACAAGCTAGCGATTGAAGATTGCTTTTCTAGTGTCCAGTCCTCCTGCCATCACAAGCCCCTCTCATCTTACGTTTGTGCTCTGAAAAATACAACCTAAAATCCCCACTGTTTCCCCGATTCTATGTGTATCAATGATTCCACTGCTATCAACCCACAAAAGATTTATTACCTTTTTATCGAAATATTTTTCCTAGCAAAATCCAATCATGTTTTATGAGTTCGATCATATTACCCCGTCATCCCATTCATTTATTCACGTCAACTATTTTTTTTTTTAGTGTTTTTCATCGTCCTTATGAATCACTATTAGTTGTAACGTTAACTTGTCCTTCGACTCCTTTTCGTCCTGATATAAGTCTGCTTATACTTCGTCCATCAACAAATCCGGTGACTCAGCTTGCATTTGCAACTATCGTCCTATTTCCTGCTTCTTTGTTTTGATACTCGGTAGAGTTGTCAACAATAGACTACTCCTATCCTCCATCCCTTCTTTGTTTCTAAGCAACGCGTGTTTATAAAAGATAGATCTTCACTTATAATCTTATAACCATAATCAGCTTATTTACTTCCGCTTTAGACCAGCTGATAGAAGTTGGCGGGAAATACACTGTTTTCCCACAGGCTTCTTCACATAAAGCTCGAATGTTATAGGCTGTCTGGCCTCCTTTCGTCCTGATTTTCATCCTATGGCTGTGATTGTATCTTTGATGTGCTGTATCTGTCCAACCTCCTCCCCAGTTTGCTCTGTTTTTGAAGTTCCTCAGGTTTCGATACTTGGTCCACTTTCATTCCTAGTATTTATCAATGACCTTCCATGCTCTATGATTTGCCTTCATATGCTCATTCTTCCTTTATCACTGCTTTCTGTTTGCTAATGAGATGTAAGGTGTTCAGAGTAATTGAATCACTCGATGATTATCTCCAGTTACAAGATAACTTTAACGTATAAAATGGTTAATATACGTTTTTCTATGCTCTGTATAGATCCTTACGGATATCAATAATTTGAAAGACCTTGATGTGCTTTTTGATTTCGAACTATAATTTGAAACACTTTGGATACATAACAGCCAAGGCCTTCGGTTCTTGAGTTTTGTTTTAAAATTTTCCTCTTGTTTTATTGCATCACTGCTTCTTAGCATCTGCTTTTATACCTGCCCATAGCATCCCTGAATATTGTTTTCAAATCTAGTCTCTTCATCATAAATATTCAACTGATATGATAGAAAACAGTGGTCGCAGATTCACACGCTCATTATTCTTTGAATTTTACATCCCTTATTGTGAGCATAGAGCGGTAGTTTGTGCTAATTTCAAGTTCTTTTTTTTAGAAATCCGACGAGAGTCCCCGGACAACAGCTAATTTTTCAATATAACCCACTGCCCTATTTTAAGCTCGATTCCAAGCTGTTATTTCTTGACGATAATCATTTAGACTTTTCGCGCAGACTGAGATTTCTTTTCTATCGCTGTTATCGCTTTTCTGCAACAGATACAATGAGCTGTCCCCTGCCACAAAGGTTCTTTCAATTCAAATCTCAAAGGCCTTTCCGAATTGATGCCTTCGTCTTCATCTTGATATAACAGAATGTGACGTCAGACCAAGTCGAGCATGACCGAATTCCATTATCAACGTCTTGGCATTACTTTCCTGTGTAACAGTTGACGAAGCTACGTTCTGATTTGATTTTTCGTTGGCTTGATGGTATTTTGAGGCAATGCTACGAAGCAAAGTCAACGATTTTGGACACGTCGTCTTGGTCTGCTTGAAACTGTTAGAATTTCAAACTGTTAGCTATTCTGCTGAATCTGTCATAACAAGCTGAAGATAAGGACGAAGACGTGAATTCGAAAACGCCCCAAATTCAAGCTCCAAGCTCCCTCATCATCTTTTAATTATTTGATCAGTAGGCTTCAATAGTCTGTTGCTAGTTACTTTATTTTTTAATATATAATCTGTTATTCCTTTTAAGTTTATGTTGAATGTATGTTCTTATATGTCACAGTCTTCATTTATTTGGTAAAAATGTTCGAGCAAATTGGATACATTTGATGCTCAAATGCACAAAATAATATACTCAATGCTAACCCTTCAATCCATCAGAACAACTTAAGATAATAATTAATCGCCCACGAAATGCTCCCAATTCAATCAACATAAAAACAATAAAAAAAAACAATTTTGATTCCGTTACATCCTTTTTCAAATATCTATTTCACTAGAATGTATCTGCGACGTATGCGTTCTGTCGCAGGTCATAAGTTCGATCCATTACCCATAATCCATTCTCGTGGCAAAAAAAGCAGTTGAAATGGGATGTCGTGCTGACGTGTTTAGGACTCTAATAGAATATGACGTTTGGTCTCAATAGGAAGATATCACAAATGCTGAATCGATGGGAACACGATATTTTTTTCTTTATTGAATGGGACCTTTGTTGTGATTGGGACGATTTCGTGATTTCCCTCGTGCTATTGATGATAGCTCATCGTTATTTTATTATGAATATGTAGATCATCCCACAGCAGATTTTAATGATGTGTTTTTAATTTCAACTACAAAAAAAATCCTACGAAACAACCTATTGTCAACGTTAAAAAACATGAATCCAATTTCGGCTGCTTGAAATCACAAATAATTCTCATATCATTCTTGTTTTTCGAGTTGAATTGTAACTTCTCTACATTTGCACGAAAATTATCATGAATGTTCATGAAATTTCTTTTATTTTTTTTTACATAGTTTAGCTACGCAAACTATCTTGTACTTAAATTTAAAATTACACTTTTACATCACATGTATTTTTCCCAAAACAATAACATGGTTTTGTTCTCTCTCTCTTTACAGATCTGACTTAAACATTAAAAATAACGACTCCAGCGTTGTTCATCCTCGTTCTTCGCCATCGACGGCTTTTTTTTTTAATTATATGATTAAACTACATCAGAAGAGTAATATAGGACTGATAAAAGTGTAACGAGAGCCATAATATTCAGTTAATGACATTACTTGGGCCCAGTCCCCCTGGAATGGCCTTTATGATGAAAAAGAAAAAGTATAAGTTTAAAGTTGAAGTTCAACTCGAAGAACTAGTGGAAGTTGCGTTAGTTAATGAGGTGCTATTTGCAAAAATACGACTATTAGATGGCGGATCATTTCAAGATTATAGTGCTAGGTGAGTAGTAATTAATTTTATGTATATTATTAATTTTATGTATCTTATGTACAATAATTTGTCATTTTTCCAGGTTAATTTTTTATTGAATTTCTATCTCCAGCTTTCAAAACTTATCATTTTTATGCAATTTGTCCCTTAGAAACTAGATATATTTCAATTTCTCAACTGACATCGATATCTCGAGGAAAGTAGTTTGTCCTCTTCCTCATTGAGTTTCAGTCTGACAGATACTGAAGAAATAACTAGCCTCGAAATATCGATATCTTTAAGAAATTGCGATATATCTTACTTATAGAGGAAAGATGGGTCTTTACATAAATATATTTAATTTGTGAGTTCTTGAGAAAATATTTTACTACCTCCTTTTGACCACCTCACTATATGTTCAAAGCTAGCATGAGCCTGTTTCCAAATAACTACTTAATCTTTGTAAATTTTCTGTTAGTTTATGACAGGCTCTTGAAGCCTTTCCTCAGTATCGTTCAGATCTATATTACAGTTTTGCAGTACTTTGGTCCAAGAAAAAGGTCAGTTCAAATCCCGACCTTCATTTCGAGCTCTCGCTCTTTTGAAATTCTTTTACAAAAAAAAATATCCATACAACACTTCTTTTCTTCAAAATCCCTATACTTTGATAATACGCCAATTCGATTGATAAAATTCCACAGAAAGAATGTTTGGAATTATTTTACTCATTCTCATCTGCACATTCTTTAAATTTTTGGAATAGATTCGATTACGATGTATCATAAATTTATTCTTAATATCCTTATTTAGAATCTGGTCACGGCACGTTAAACGTTTAGTAGCACCAAATGTTAAAATTTCTGCTATTGGAACCCACACCATAAGGGGTATAGTTCCTCGGCATAGTCACAGGTTTGAAAAACGTAGATTTTGCTTATATTTCATGAGATCATGGAAACCATTTATTTTGCTAGTTACTTATCACAAATAAATATACCTGTTTAACTATGGTTACTGTTTTCGAGGCATTTTATGATGCCACTTGCTATGACTTTTTCCATAAAATAGCAAAGGTTTACATCATTTTTGCTTCAATTCATCTGTCGAGATTTTAATATCCTCGTATCTCTTACTAAGATTGATAAATCCACTGGATATATCACCACATTTTCATTTCAACTCCAACTCGCTTTCCAACTCGGAAAATAAACATTTCATTTCGTAACAAGTCTTATTGAACTCTTAAATTCCAATTTATACGTTCATCGACTATACCAATAAAACTAAATTTATCTAATATATTTCGAATTCTCTCTGCTCCCACAGAAAAGAAGTGGAAAATCACGTTGTAAAATGGAATCAAAATTTCGAATTTATCTGCAAAATGTCAGCGAACGCATCGACTGGCGTCCTAGATCCATGTGTTCTACGCATTTCGATCCGGAAAGAAGTGAAAGGAGGACGCAGCTATAATAAATTAGGCTTTATCGATTTAAATCTTGCCGAATTTGCCGGTTCGGGCAAAACAGCAAGACGTTGCCTATTAGAAGGCTATGATCATCGACATCGTTTAGATAACTCAATTCTTCTAGTATCAATTAAGATGCATATGCTAAGTGGTGATATATTATTTAAAGCGTACGTCTATGATTGCATTATATCAATACGTGACATGATCGAATCTAACTTAATTGCAGGCCAACATCTGGAATGAAATCCAAACAAATTCCCAGCGATGATTCACTGGAAACCGTCCAGGCAACTATGCAAACTACACCGACCGATGCACCGACAGCATCAATTGTCCCTGCTGGTACCGGTGGAACTACTGGAGTCATTGGCAATAATCGTTCTGCACCGTCGTCACGCGATGATTTAATATCGCAATCGCAAACATCATCAGGATTCGGATCGCTGACGAAAAAGAAGAACGATTTCAATGACTTAGATATTAATTGTTTAATAGCTTCCAGCATAACTGATTCCGGCTTGTCGGAATCATCTGAACCGATAACAATAGCTTCCGATTCGATGCAATCATATCCGCCGGCATCGTTAACGTCCCTGAGCAGTAGTAATGCGCAACAAGTGCTTCCAGGTGGTGGAAGTGGTGGAATCGGTGGTACAGGTGGCAGTGGCGGCGGAGGAGGTGGTGGTGGTTTAAGCGGCGGTAGCAACAATATCCTCTCCTCGCAAGTTGGTGGTGTTATCGAAATGGGACATTCGAGAAATTCCAGCAATACTAGTCAAGTAAGTATGATAAATTTTAAAATTTGAGTATATTAGTGCGTTAAAAGTTTTTAGATGAGAATGAACTAAGTATTAGAATTGAGTCATAATTTGTCGTTAGTAAGAACTCCCTTAGCAAAATATCGTTCTTATACTTCATATATACAGAAAGACTTTATAACATCATAATTTTTAACTTTCAAATTTATTATATTATTATTTTATTTTATTATTAGATTATTTTATTAGTATTTAATTTATATTCTAAAGTCAATTGTCGCACTACTGAAGTAGGTGAAGAAATATATTCATGATAAATATATAAATCAAAAGAGGAGCAAAACATTCGGATATCTTTGGGGACCTAAATTATAGCTTAGAAATTACCTCTAGGCAATTACCTCCAGCATCCTTCCATTCCAATTTTTGAAGAAATACGGCTCATCGATGACACCTGCATTGAATTTTTCTGTATGCCTTTTTTTCTTTTTTTCTTTCTAAACTATATTTTCTCTAATTTAGCTTTCCCTTTCAATTTCACATTTATTCTGTAGTAGTTGCTTATAGAATTACAGTCTGCATCGAATGCCTTATTAATTTTCTACTGTTCTTCTTAGCGCTCAGGAATCTTTCACTTTATAGGCGAAAATAGATAACTCTAAATATCGATGCATGTTAATAAATCTAAATTTATATAGGTTTTAAAGGAAAAATTGGTCCGTAAAGAAAAATATTTAGTATATGCTCTTTGTCAGCAAATTGCATATTCACAGATAAAAAATTTTGTGTATTGGTTGGATCGTTTGCTCTATTTTTCTACTATATTATTTTTAGATTGATCATTATACTCTGCGCTCAAAAGTCTTAGATATTTCTAGGCAGTGACCTGTTCAACGTATGTTTTTTTCGAATACTAGGAGGCATCAAGACCGAAACGATAGCTTATTCATAGATGGTGAATCGTTTCCATTAACGACACATTTGGGAAGAGGCTGTGATCATTCTTAGGTATACTATTTCTCTTCGTAATAGGACATTTTGGTAAACTAACGACGCATGTGATATACGCCTCTTTCCCATTTTGCAGTTTCGCTTGAGTAATATTCGAATAGAACTACTTGCATTACTTTTCTTATCGATCGAAGCTACAAACTTTCTGAATGAAATTTTCTGTATCTATTTACCCTTATGTAAATATTATACTGTTCGCTAAATATTATACTGTACTGTGTTAATATCTTAACTGAGTTTTCTCTAATCGCTTAACCAAGCTACATATCGTGTTTGAATTCATCTGTTTCGAAATCATATATTTTACGTTCTTTGAACCTTCTCTGATCCCAAATAACCCTAAAAACGTCTGGCCCTTAGTTCGTTCTTTAGAGTCCTCCGTTGCTCTGACTGTCTCTTTCTCTGCACAATGTCAAAATGTTTGTGACCTTTTCGCAATGTTATTTTCTTCATTATACTACGATTCATGTCCTCTATACATATCCTCTCTTGATTTCAATTACTCTTCTGGCCTTGGTGGCATTTTTAACTTTATTGTGCGAAATCTTGCATCTTATTTATTTGTTCCCCTATCTGTTTTATTTGATATTAAACTTTGCCTTGGTAAATTTCCTTCTTCCTGAAAGTTGTCAAACATATTCCCTATTCACTAGTCTGATGAACGCAACCCTGTTTCGAATTATTGTCTCTTATCTATTCTTGCTTGCTTTTCCAAAATTATTAAACATTTTGTTTTTAGTAAAATATACAATACTCTTAGCTATTTATTCGTTTCTCAGCAACATGGCTTTGTTAAATGTCGATGCACCGCCATCAACCTTATTGAATTTTTTCACGCAATTGCAACGGCTTAAGATCGTAACTACCAAGTTTATGTCATCTAAACAGATTTTTCCAAAGCCTTCGGCTCTATTAATTTTTGGCTACCTCTTTCTTTTGTGTGCCCAAAGGATCTATTCTTGGACTTATTTATACAACTTGTTCATCGCCAATCTTCCGATTGTTTTATCGGTATTCTGGCTAATCTATGCTGATAATTTAAAAATAATTAGGGCAGTGATAAATGCTACTGATAATAGTCATTTAAATCTTCCTGAATATGACTATTCAGGGAGATTTAAATGCTCTTAATACTTGGTGAAGCTTTTATTGTATAGTCTTTATTGTTTCTAACTGTTTTATCATGTCCTTACCGTTGAAACTCTAGGCTGATACCTTTCCTAATGCTGTTGGAAAAATCACCCTTATCTCGGTTTTGAATTTTACTAATCTTGGATTCACCTTTGATTTATACTCAAACCATCATCAAGAGAGCTTCACGAATTACCTTTTCCTCGAAAAACGCAAAAATACATTGGCGAATGTTTCTTTTTCAAAGTTAGCCGTGACCTTCTTCTTCTGTAGCATCATTGAATCTTGAATGGGAACACGGGAGACTAATTCGGTTCTCTGTTTTTTCTTTTGAAGTACCTTTTGCTAGTAGGGGTACTTACTTCCATTCCCATGTTTTGCGCTTTTTACGTACTCATAGCTGCTTCCAGCTTGGATCTTCTTCACATTCTAAAGCCATCTTTAAAAATCATATTCGTAATAAAATATTTGCTTCTGATTAATTATATATCTCGTTGTTGTATATTAAAGTTTTGATTAGTACGGTTTTATTTTTAACTTTTCCTATATTGTAACTGCGGCAGCTTGTCTGTAAAATGAAATTTGAACTAAATAAATAAATTAAATCAAACAATTGATTGACACTACTGCAACGTCGAGACCATCATTCAACTGTTTCCACACCATCCTTTTTCGGCTCTGCTCGTGACTCAATGTTATGTTATATAATCTAATAATCTAATGTGTCAGATGGTATGCTTGTCAAAAACAGTTTAGCTTATAATTAAAAACCTGATTACACGATCTGATAACTAACATCTGTATGACTAATTAGTTTAAGCGCTGCCTAAGGAGTCCTGCATTGAGAGCACTAGTCAAGATATTAGTATATCAGCAGCCACGACAATGGAAGAGATGCGGCAAACTACGCAAAGCTTTCAATAAAATTGTGCATCGATATATCCGGCCAAAGGAAATCGTAATTTTATTTTAAATAATTTATTTTGTATAAATGCAGTATATTTTCATAAAAAAGAATTCCATGGTAAATGAGTAGAGTTCAAATCATTGAGACATAGTATTGTACTTCAAAATCAGATAACTATCAATCATTTCCGTTTTTTTAGAAATTTATTAAGGGGCTGCTGATAGCTAGTTGAATTTTTTAGGGTTATTGTATTGATTACAGTTCATCGTAGAATCTTCAGATTCATCTGTCATTTTTGGAGTCATCGTAGCGAAATCTGATTTAAATTCATCTTGACAGCATATTTTAATTGTGTATCAAATCTATAAAAACCAAGAAGTATTGAAGAATTGAAGGTGGTTAGTTATACGTCTTCATCTCATAGATTTATGCTAGCTGATTCAAAAATTTATTTATCTGGATTGAAATATACATCTGGGCAAAAAAATCACAATCAATTATCGGCCTTATATGATTGTTTAAATCAATTTCACTAGCAATCCCATGATTACTATCTCATTAATTCAATTCAAATAAAATTATATTTATCTCGCCCCTCTAAGCCCAGTCGACATTCGACTTTACTTGTTCATTCAACATAATCTATTATACTATTTTGTTTCGCTCATCTATATTTGTTTTATTTTTTAGATGTCAAAAGGTTCCGGATATAGTAGTTTTTCGCACAGTCAACATTCTAGACAAAGTTCAGAAGGTGATTCCGGTCATGCCAGGTAAGTTCGCTTGATAACTATTCTTAGTATTCAATTCTATTTTATTATATTCTTCACATTGCATGCTAATATTACAAGCACAAGTTTAGAAGATCTTTATATATATGCAAACATATTGTAGGTAGATGGGTCGATATGTAGATAAATCAAAGCTATGTAAAAATAAAAATAATAACTTTTTGTAATGATGGTGCTAATTCTTTAAGACTTACGTGATTATATTTTAGAATATGATTTTTTGGATGAGTACCCTATCTATTATGAAACATGGAAAGAGTTGTACAGCTATTTTCACAGCATAATCGAAATAGCTGGAAACAGTTTTGGAGACGAAAAGTAATTGAAACTCAATGTCACCTTATGAATATTGTGTAAATAATAATTTTAAAAATATAGACTTTATTTATAATATAAAATTTATTTAAGTTTCTGCTATATTGGCGAAGATAATGTCTTATATTCAATCAAATTGATTTAGTGTATGAATTTTGTACTATTCAAAGACACAATCAATATTCAATTAAGCTGAGAATTATGTAAAAACTTATTTTATATTATTATCTTTAACTAAACACGAAATAACATGCATTAAACGTTTGATTAAGATAGACTAAACAGCTATTTCAACCCTTTAATTGCATATGTAGTTTGTATACCAATGCAATTAACAAACATATTTTCCCTAGAAATGTCCGTCTGTAATTTTCTGTTAAATATTTGCAATACAACAACCTTCGTCTGATGTCATACAATCCAGTACATTGGCAAACAGATCAAATTACAATCCTTATCAATATATAAATCACAATCATACATTATACAATTTCACAATTCGTTGATAACGAAAATGAAACTTCTCTCGGACTCATTAAAAAGTCAACGACATTTTAGTAACAATAATAACGATTTCAACTTTTGTATGATGACTTTTACTTAAGTGTGAAAATATTTTTTCTAATAAGTTATGGCAGTGCGTGTACATACTTTGAATCGAAAATCAATTTGAATTTTTCCTCTCATTTAATCAAATCACTGCCATGTGAACATAATTTACATGAACACATGATTACTTATTATTGTAATCGTTTCGATGATTGTTTTTAGTAATTGTAATTGGGAATGTAAATATGAGCTGAAATAATTAATAATATGAATTTACAAACAATTAACTTGTTACTTTTTGTGATTAATAGATACGAATCGTTCGATTATTGTTATTTTTCGAAAATAGATGTTACCGTAAGATATGAGCTGTCTCGAAGGATTGCTTGGCGTGTAATGTTCATGCTTTCGTTAATATTTTCGAAAAAATGTATTCGTATCAGATTTTTGAAGACTACGTATCGCAAAAATTGATCAAGAGTGTAAAACTACTCTCTTTTAGAAAATATATGTTTCCTGACATAACTGAAAAACATTAAAATTAATTCTGTTCACCTAAGCCTAAATTATTTTCAAAAAATTCAATTTTTAACTCTAAATTATATTCAAAAAATATAGTTTAGTCAGTGCCCTACAGTATTTCTCCCCAAGTGCCCCACTGATACGGCTGGACATCTGAATTTTCAGATGCGTGCAGCACATGTACTATGTTTGCCCGAGATCCTTTTTTGCGCGGGATTCTGTTGTCACCAATTTTGGATGATAATGGAGATGAGATTTATGGTATAACCTTCTTCGCTAGGCTTTGACTCAGTAATGAAGACAGTAAAAGTTAATGTTTTGTGTGAAGTGTACTTCTAGCTTGGTGCTTTCCGAAGGACTCGTCGATGTATTCCGTTGAGAATGATCAATAATAGGGTATTAGCTTGTCAACAGAAACATTGAAGGATTTGTTTCTGACCTTAAGGGGAGATATACACCTAGGAGCCGGATAAAACGGTCATTTTTGTGCATTTTTTTAAGGAAAACTATTTGAAATATCGGATTGGGAGGTTAATTATCTAAAAGTATACACATTCCAAAGTATGCTTAATTTTTTTTTATTTAAAAATATAAAAAATATACAAAATTTATGATCCTTGGAGCGCTGTAAAAAAACAGCGTTAACGGTACCCACTGGCATTTGTTCAAAAATTATCTGAAGAAAAAAATGGAAAAAAATTATTAAATTAGATACTATAATCTAGTTCGTGTCATAGCCGATTTTGAAAATATCGATTAATGACAAAATGGCGGACGTTTGAACATGAATAGTGATTTTTTGACCAAAAATTAGATATTATTTTGGCTATAAAACAAAAACTAAGTAACGAAAAAGAAAAATCCTATGACAAGTACTAGATAATGTTATATAAAATAATCACAAAAAGAATTAAGATAATCAGTTAATTGGTTTCCGAGAAATTTTGGGTACCGATTTGAAAAACGTGTTTTTAAGAAAAACGCGTTTGAAAATTTAGGACTGAATAAATCATAAAATTTGTCAACTAACATGGAATCATCGATACCAGGCCCATAGTGTAAGTCTTTTACTGTTTACGGAATATTCATGGCTTCTAAATTGTCTTGCCGACGCCGTATTCAACCTTCTTTCGTCTGTTCTTGCGCTTGCAGTTCGGCTTTCGCTATGCAAGTTTCGTCTTCTTGCGCTGCGTACAAGTGTGCTCCCGATCCGAACGATATTCTTAACACATTCATGACTTCCAGCGATGAGGTGAAACCATTGTTGAATGTACATGTTGCAAGATATACTGCAATGCTAACGATTTTGGCCCCGCTGTTCATCGTTTTTGAGGCTATTGTCCAAATAAGTTGGTTGCAGTTTTGGGTATATCGACCAACACAGCGTTCCAACAATTTTTCATTGCTGAGGTCTTCGTTTACTGGTTTGATGACATCTAACACCATTTTTGGCAATGTTCAATAATTGTGACGAACATTTTCCAGTTCTCCTTTAGCCTTTGCTCGTTGCAACTGGCACCACGATTCGGGGCCTTCGGGACAGAAATGTTGTTGAGGCTTGCTGTCTGTTGAGCCTTAATGGTAAAATGTTGCCCGTATCGCTTTTTTCATTTCATCCTTGGAGGCACAGTTTCTGCAAAAAGCTAAGCCATAGTAAATCTTCAGTATATCTATAAACTTTGCCCTCAATTTGTTTTTGCTGCTGATTCCAGGACTTTTTTCTTTCATTCGCGAAGAAGGGCTCACAATCGCTTTTGAACGTGACCCACTCATTCTTTTTTTGTAATTTCAATCTCGTTACCATACGGTTTCGCATTCAGTAATCCCGTGTTCGTCTTAGAGTCATCATCCCCGGCATAATTAGTGTACATAACTCTATACTTTTCGGCAGATTGTGAAAACAATTCTTTCATGGCGTCTACTTCTATTTTACCTGCCAATCCATCATGATTGGCCTGGCAATTTCCATCGTGATTCGATTTCCATTCCTCACATTGCTCAGTATTTTCGAGTTTATTTCAATAGTTACATTTAGCACAATAAGAAGATTTTACAAGAATATCAAAAACTTTTCCTGTAAACTGTCCAATGAGAACCCCAACTCCCTACAATGAGGTAAAACCACGTTTTCGCCCCGTACTATCTCCAAAAACGGTTAGTTTGGTTATCCCAGCACTCGAATTTTGCTTTTATTTCCCGTTGTACTTCTTTTACAGCTTGTTTTAACACCAATTGAACAATACTTGAAGCAGCCTAATGAATGTTATTAACTATTGTATCATACTTCGTAAAACACGTTTGTTTATATCGGCTGTAACTAGCTTATTTATAGAAATATTAACTTGGTGTTTTCACCAGATATTTTTGAGACCTGTATCTTCACGAAAATGCAATAAAAAATAAATCGATTTTGCCGACCATTCTAGGTGGATATCTCTCCTTAAGTGTGTAGTAGCTGTGATGTTTTGCGACAACCGGCCAAAGTTTTGCGTTTGCTGCCGAAAGCTCGGAGTCAAAGTTGGTTTGGCTGATCTTTCTAGGATATTTTTGAAGGAAATAAATAGGAGTATGCAGTTTTTCCGTACAGGAGTTTTGCCGGTGACACTAAATTTTTCTCAGACTAGAGATCTTATTTCAAGTAGAATTATAGACAGTATTTTGGGCCAGGACGCATCGTAGTGAATTATGATAGCAGATTTGAGAGTACGATGTCATCTTTCTAAAAGTGCAAGAAATAAAGCGCTTATGCGAAGTGAATAGCTGTATCTGTCGGAAAGTTGCACTCGATACTGTTGCGATCAGGTTTGATTCTAGCAAAAATGAGCCTTTCGTAGCACTGTCTGGCAATATGTCTGGCGTAGACAGATTTAGTTGTCCTGTTGTTGCTGCTCTGGCGAAATTTCTTCCTTCTTTTGCTGTGAGTTCGATTTTAGTCTAGAAAATAGAACAAGTGTCGAGTTAAATGAGAATGAAGGAAACATATATTAAAAAATATATGTTTCGTTGTCCCACAAGCTATCTATGCATTAGCATGCACATTTGATTAGAAGAAAAAACTCCCTTCCAAAAAATATAGAATTAAAACTATCACATTGATTTTCGTAAATTAAATTCAATGCTTGGAATATGAGCTTAGTAAACTCAAACTTTGATGAGCGTGTAACCGTTTACGATAAAACATCTTCTGCCGAGCATTATTAAAATAATAGCATTATAAAAATAATTATAAGAAATTCAATTGACAATGTTTTTATTAATATAATTATCACAGAGTACAATTACTTATTTAAAAAATTGCCTTACTTACAATGCACTCTAATAATGCATCAAACGTTCCTTATATACTAGCTTCATCTAATAGACATGTCCACCTCAAATTCTACATCTAACCTTTTTTTTGTCATTATGTCTGTCCTAATGGGTCATCTACTCATTCATCAACTTAATACAAATATCCCATAAAAAATTCTTTCACCTCTATTATCAACATTCCATTATTGCCGAAGGAAAATCGAAACGATTAACTTTGAAATCAATTTAAGTGGACAATAACCGCTAGCAGCATTTCGATATCCATAGACCAATTTTCTCACTACTGAAGCTATTAGATATAATCCTAAATTGACCGTATATTCGAACCTTTACGTGACTATTGAATATTTTCCTGAAACGTTTCGTCAAGCAATAGATATAGTATATCTATAGAAATGAATAAAATCGATTCAACTGACCAATATTTGGTTTTGTTTGTGGATTTAGTTTGGTTTAGGATAATTTTACTATTAGGATGAACAGACATCATTCGTGTTGAACTGAGTCAATATAAATTATTTTCGATAGCATTAATGTAGCTGTTAAATCCAATAAAAATGTAATAATAAAAATGTTAGGGAATGTTTATCATTATTGTCTAGCAGAATATGTCCAATTTAGTAATAATTTTCATCATATTTTGTTATTGAGATGAAAATGGTATTAGTTCAACGTTGAGGCACTGAAATAAAATTATTTAGTTACTGTTCGATTTTGTAAGTTCATAAAGTAATCAAACTGAAAATAAATCGAATCTTAAATCAAGTCATATCTATGAATATTATAAACTGTTTGACCCTCAAAGCCTTTGACTTGATTTTTGGTTTGAATCACCTTGAATAGAATTCAAACCTGCAGCATTTCCACAAAATAATTACGTCAGTTTTTTATTTCAGCGCAATATCAACGATTTCATATTTTTTAAATATAAATTTCCTCGTTACTTTTCTCTACAACTGCCACATAAACATGTTGCTGCCATCATTTCTCTTTCAACTTCAAAAGGCAGTCATCTATAAACTGTTATAGTTTTTTATTAAAAAACCCCAACAAAATTATCGATAAAACATTTGAACATACTGCAATTCAAGTTCTCATGTGTTTACACAAAATGAAAAAAAAACTTGAAGTTATTATTGTTGGTTGCCTTATTGCAGCACCAGTTTATTTCAAATAGTAAAGCAAATCTCAAGTGTATATTGAGTCTGGGCGAAATAAAAGTGTCCTTGCTCATTAAATGTTCTTCTAAGTAGTCATATACAAGCTTCGATCTAAATTATAATTCCACGAATTACCGTTAATTACAGTTCTAGGAAAAATTATTTTCTTGACTGTTTATAGTTATTTTTCATGAACAAAAGACTCTCCATCTACAAAATGGCGTAGGGTTTCAGTTTCATTCAATCTATATATATCTCCTTTTATTAAAAGTTACAATTATCAGACATTTAATCTTGAACTTGTCTATAATTATTTCAAAGTCAGACCAATATTAGAATTCTTAAGTCGAGCTCCTGGAAAATATGTGTTTTTCCGGTTAAGGTCGAGCAGGTAGGAATAAAAATATCTGATATTTTAAATATTGACCTTCTCTTTAATAGAAAAACAAAGTAATTCAATAAAGTACAATGGAGCTAGTAATTGGTTGACATGCAGTGTTTGAGAGTTGGAAGTTTGCCAGGATTTTATACATTTACTGCAATATGTGCTTACTTATATGCTGCTATATATATAAAACTAATGACCTTTGAGGGCTCTGCATAATGTCCTTGGAAACTCCCTAGGTTAGTAGGATCCCATGGTATATTTAGAAAAATGGTAAATTCAAGGAGAGTAAATGAAACTCACACAGGTATTTTAAATTGAAAAATGCTCTCAAAGATTTTCAATTTAACTGGTATGTCCACACTTTTGGATTTATAAGCCGTTGTGGACAGTGACAAGGTCACCGAAACATATATTTGATAATAACTGTTGTTTGCCCGACGAGTTAGCTGGGGATTAAAATCGATAAAGAAAGGAAATAAGATTTTCTAGTTGACTTAAGTGGGTATGAAGTCAAGTAAACCAGCAGAGCACGAAAACAGATGTGCATCTTTGATTAAAGAACATTAAATGTCCTTCCCATCTGTTTGTTCGGTGTCTTTGAAATAGTATAGCTGTACGGACTAGAATTGATTGATATGAGCTAGTTTTTTTTTGGAGCCGTTTTTCATGTTTCTAAATCAAGGAGATATCGGTAGGAACTTGGTTCACTTAGGCGGTTTGTAAGCCAACTTAGTCAATCATATTGAATATCTGAATAAAAAAAGACAATTCCGTCTGATGAAACTGCAAAAAAGGCAACGTAAATGTACTAAATGCTTTTCAAAAGACGATTTTTTAAATATCATCGAAATCAATCAGACGTTCTACAAAATGGCAATAAAATTCTCATAACTTTTTGAATAAGACTGAAACCAAGATAAAATTTAAAAGATAACTTAAATTTAATTACATCACCCATTTTTCAAAATCACCATACTTTGGCATTTTAATCATCTAGCCATCACTGAACCGTAGTTGAATGATTCGTTCGAAAAGGAGGAAATCCTTGACTCTAATTTGACCATAATATCGAATCGATCGCGATTACGTCCTGACTGGTGTTTGAAGGGGTGGTGGTGTTCTTTCATAACTCTTTTTCTAGTGAACATGTCTTAACCAATCAGTCTCACATATTTGAACATAAATTAATATCTAACCACTCTCAAGTTTTTTGATTTCGTTAGTATATAACTAAAAACGACTGGTTATCCCGCTTCGTTCAGAGGGGACAGAAAATTTATAAATTAATTGCTCATCATTTTCAGGACATTTTCTGCCTTTTTCAACGCCAACAATAAATTCAATAACATCGTCTTTCCAAACTGTATTAACATATCTCATTGTTAATTATTCTAACAAGAGATGCACTGACCAATGCTATCCACGAACCAAACATCAATAAATTACTTATATTTTTAAAATTAAAAACTTATTTTGTAATTCAGTGTATCACCAAATTCATTACTCCACTGTTCATAATTTTTAACAAATCGCTGTCATTAGGCGTCTTAGAATCCTTTTTAGAAAACCTCTTATTTGATGCATATTTTTCGAAAGTGTTGACAAAACGATCTGTTGACAACTATTGAGAGAACACTATTCTGTCAATAATCCCCAAAACTCTTTCTATGACGTCCTCGTTGAGCTGGAACAGGGAAGCAAAGTTGATGCGGTCTATACAGATTTCAACAATTTTCAATATTAAATTATGACACACAAATTAATTTTGGTATATCTAGCTCCCTAACCAGTGTGCTCAAAATCTGATCTTTGTGATAGTGCTCAGATCGTCAAATTCCAAGAAAAATTATCAAAACCCTTCTTTTTTTTTGCTTTCTGAATTTGAGTTCTTTAGTTGCAAAATGAGACTCAAGCGATTTTTTACGAAACTGAGTTAAACACCATTTCTTATAGGAAATCTTCTCAGGAATCGATTTGTGCACTTTATTTTATCCCAAACCCAGTCTAAATGCCTTAAAAAGTGATTTGAAAAACAGCCTTATTTCCAAAACGCGACCTAAACAGAGATTTTTTAAGAAAAGGCTAAACTTCTGTTCGTCACATATTTTTAAATGGTTATTTTTATTATTAATCTTGTTTTAAATTAAGCGGGCTTTTTCTAGAATGATAAGAAATATTTCAAAGTTGGCCATACTGATTGCGACTTCACATGTTTGTTCTTAGAAATCGTGCGCCGACACATTAAATGTGTGCGTTGACTGAAGTTGTGTCATTTTGCTTCTATTTTTTAGAAAATATAGATTCGGAGGATGAAACTGATGAATCCAACAAGTGTTTTTATCGTCGTATAGATTATAATAATCTTACAGAGAACGATATTTGGGATGCGGAAGTAATTATTGACGAAAAAAAAAAATGTTTAACACAATATTTTTGCTGCTCATTTTTCCATGTTTTTAAACTTATTTTTGTATAATTGTTTTTTAAGTTATGTTCTAAGGTAGGCACCTACTTTCTGTAAAACAAAAATTACAGGCAAAAATAAAAAATTAAAAAAAATATAATTGTTTTTGTTTTGTTCCAAAACCCGACTCCAACATGAAGTTTCGTTCCAAAACCACACCTGAAGGCAATTTTGTTCCAAAACGCGACCTGATGAACTGTAAATGCTAATTAATTAATATTTAACATAATCCATAGTTTATGAAAATTTGTAATATTGTGTAGTTTTTTATTTTCAATTTATTAAAAAAAAAATTGGTTTGATATATTGACCAGGAAAGAAAATATAGTTTTTTGCTGTTTCTGAAAAGTTTTCAAAAACCTTTCAGTCTCATTTTGCAACTAAAGAACTCATTTAATATATTCATGCTCTTTAATATATACATCTCTGATCTGTCTGGAATTTTATTTGACTGATACTCCACATCTCTTCTACGCTAATGACTTCAAAAAATTCCACACTACCAAAACGCAATCCATAGCATAGCTTTTGTCCAATCGAAGTTTCAATCCCTCGAACAATGGTGCGATCTGAATAAACTTACCCTGGCAAGTTTCAACTGATACATTTTTCCTGAAAGAATTAAATCAAAGCTAACTCTTACTACCTCGGAAAAATTGAACTTAATAACGTGGAATATATTATAGATATCCGTGTAATTCTGGACAAGAAAATGCGCCTTAGCCTGCAATACAACAAAGTCTTATCCAGGGCTCAAAAGCAGCTAGTTTTCATTAAAGGGCTTTTAAAAGAATTCAAAAACATTTGGGCTACCAAGTATACTCGTACATAACTGGTGCGGCCGTTGTTAGAATATGCTTGGATAATCTGGAGTCAACTTTTTGAGCTACTCGGCAGCAGACAGTGTAGAAACAATTTTTACTCTTCACCTTTAGGGACCACTATGATTCGTCCGATAATAATTTCATAGTCTTCGCTTTTACGAATACAGAGTTCATATTTAAAATTTAATGACTCTCTCTTCATGAAGAACTTCAATTACCGCATGCCTAGCGTTTGACATAATCAATGGAACAGTAAGTTCAAAAGTGCAAAATCACATTTAACAATCAAACAAGACGTACTAGGCATACAACTATTGTTAAAACTCCAGCACTACACAGTCTACGGGTATATATATGTTGTCGGACATTGAACTCCATAAATCATCACTACTCTTTAGGTACCCCGAAATCCACATTTAAAAATTGACGAAAATCCTATTGACACTATAATCCATTTCTTTTTCATCCCAATACGCCTGAATAAAAAAAAGTAACACGATAAATATTTGTCTGAATAATGTAGTAATGTTTTAAGATAATTTTGAGTTTGACTAAAAGTACAATACTTATATAAATGTATTGTAAATATTGTATTATCTACTATGTATGATGCCTTGCTTGGCAAATAAATGAATAAATATTGCTTTTGCAAAAATTAAAAAAAGGATCCAATAATCAGCAATAATTTTCTATTTCGATTTGATCAACAAAGATACAAATAATTTAAACTATACATAAGAGTGACATTGAGTTCAATTGCTTAAATTTAATAGTACCACCTAAGTAGTTAAAACGCTTTAAGCATGCATAAGAATTCAATGCTAATTTACAGATAACTATTTTACAACTTATTACACCGTAGATAATTAGATCTACGAACTATTAAAATTATGTGAACTAAATTAGTTCACTCTAATCATAAACATATTTTATTATTTTCATTTTATAGACAATAAATATTTTATTTTTTGGTGTCTTTTGATGTTTATGAGTATTTGAAAAATTTATAAATTGCATGCAGTGAATTGAATACGATATATTTTGGGGTTTTATTTGTTACATAATTTTACTAATTACTTCCTTTTGTGGTATGCATTGTGTTACCCATACTAAATTAACCAAAAAAAAAACTAATAGTCCTATCTGGAAACTAAAAACAAAAATACAATCGACTTCCGTGTGTTAAGTTTTCAGACTTTAGACATTGTTTTCCCTGCTCGTTCGCTAGTTACCGTTTGAAATTAAAATGTATATAATTGCCCTTTTGAAACGAAATAAATTTTGTACTGACAAAAATGGCAAATTTATGGAAAAAATTAAACATTGACTTTAACAAAAAGGGTGATAATCATATATGAAATCGATGAAATAATCTGCAATGCAAGTTTTATTATAACATATAGCGGAAATGGTTTGGTTTTGTTTCCCTGAATATAGATAGTATAATTTGTAAAAATAGCGGTATTAACTCTAGCTGGTTTTATTTTCAAATTAAATCATTCCATTAGCTGGAAGTATGTTAAAACGCGTTTTTAATTTTACCAAGTATTGCAGATTTTACTGTGGGAATGTAGTTTAATAACAATAAATAAAAACTTCAAACTACTTCTAAAATGTCGAATGATGAAGTTATGAATATAATTAAGTTTTGTTACTAATATTTTCGTTAAGAACCATTTATATTCAATGACTGATAAGTGGGTCAAATTAGGCTGGCAGTCTAGTTGCGTGGTAGCAAACTAACTGAACATTCCAAAAGTACGAAACAAGCCAAACTTGCATCATTTATTGTTATTAATGAATGTGTTAATTAATTTGTTCGATGAAATTGATACTTTACATCGCTAAAATCTACGAAACAAGAAGGAAAAATGTAAATTGGAATGCTCCAAAAAAATATTATGATGCATTTTTTGTTTCATGTGAGGAAACGCAGGTATGTGAGGAGTAATATAAAGGGCTCTGAAGAGACTTCACAAACGGAAGAAAGCAATCTGAGAGAAAGATCTGACCTGTGAAATAGACAGAGCGAGGTCTGCACCAGGCGGCCCATATAGTCTGAAGCACAAAAAAATACACACCGCGCTGCACGTTTTGCAGCTACAAAGAGAATAATCTGATCACCGGTCCTGAAGGCATTCACTTCCCACTTTAGTGAATTGCTAAACGGTCAGCTCAACGAAAAATTAAAGGATCCACCAATGCAATAAGAAGTTATGCTGCTGCAAGCAATGAAGAGATACAAAGAGTCATAAGTCTGCTGAAATTTATCAAAGCCCCTGTAGCTGACGGAATACCAGCTAAGCTGATTAAATATAAAGAGCCTACTGAGCACCAAGCAACTCATGAATTTACTTTGCACGTATGGGAGCATGAAGAGGTGCCAGAAAACTGGTGACAAGGTAGAATATGCCCCATACATAAAATAGGACAAAGGGATGGTCTGATCTGGCGTTGGAGAAAGCTATTCGAGACTCTGGTACGTCAAAGAGAGGGACTATCGCCACCAAGTCCAGCCAGATACTGGCTTATACAGATGGTATTAACATCATCGGAAGATTTAATCTAGCTGTACAAGGATATAGAGAGATACTCCTGATCTCTCAGGCAGTATAAAAATTGGGGCTGCACATAAATGAAGGAAAGTCAAAGTACATGGTGGCATCATCTGCAGGAAGAAAACCAAGAGTTGTTTAAGTCATCAGGGTAGAGGAGCATAAATTTGATGAAGTGCAATTCTTCAACTTACTTGGATCAATTGTGGTAGCCGATAGCAATATGGCGGAAAAATACGCTGGCGGCTGCTCAAATTCAACAAAGCATACTACGGTTTGTCAAGGCTGTTCAAACCTCAAAGCTTCTGCTGTACAAGACTTGAAACCAAGTTCGAGAGGAATATCTTGTGTCGAATTGTTGGTCCCATATATGAAGAAGAGCAATGCCGAAGACGCTACAACCATGAGTTGTATGCTATCTAACTTGCAGCAGATATAACTACAAAAATAAAACTCGAAAGACACCAGAGCGCCTGGTTCGTATGAGCGAAGAAAAACCTGCTCGGAAAGCTTTTGTGAGCAGAGCGCCTGGTTCATATCAGCGAGAACATTTTGTGACAGATTTTACGGCAGAACACATCAGGAGAGGCCTTGTTTGCGCTGGATGGATGGCGTTGACCAGGCCGCTCGGAACTTAGGGGTGCCTAATGGGATGCCATTTTCAAAGCAGTTCTTTGACAATTATATATATAGCAAAAAAAACATTAAAAAGAGAAAGTTTGAATTAATTTAAATTTCGAAAGTAGGTATTCAACAAAATCAAAAAAAAAAGTAAACATAAAAACTTAATATTTTGTTGTTGTTTATGTTCACCACTTTTGATTTAATTGAAGCAATTTACAATTTGTGTACAGTTTTGTATTAAAGTACCCAATACGAATTAAATAAATAAAGAATATTCCACAAAGCAAAAAATTGTAAATAGACCTGGCTCTTATCATTTCCTATAATATTATTAGGATTAATTTTTAAAAAAACGTTCTTCGATTTGAAAATTATTTGAATTAATAAAAACGATATCGCACATTTGTAAATACATAATACTCGTATCAATCACTCCACTTACATTTCGCCTAAATTATATACTAAAATGTATCGAAGAAAAATGATGGCATAAAAACAAAACGCTATTGTGTCTAAATTTAATGTCGTCTATGATACGAAACCGCGACAAAAAAAAATTAAAAACTCGAAAATATTATGTTGAAAATAATAAAATACTTTACAGGCTCTTAGCATACCATTTATGGAAATTGGCAAAACGTCGTTATTTCATATTAATGATGAAACCACTCAGAAAGTCATTTGTAATCAGGTAATTTTATAGTGAAATGATGAAAAAACAAAATTAAATGCATATAATTATTCTATTGTTGTTGCAATTGTCGTCCGTTTTGTTATCAATATTATGTTTTCGAAAAGAAAGCTCTTCAGCACAATTAGATAGAAATTTTAGACACAGAAATTTAGTATTTTATGTTTTCACTCATATTTATCGAGTCGTGTTTTGATAATAAGAATAGGAAAGCAATATTAATATTTTGTAAAGCAATAGAGTTATGTTGTACTAATGAAGTCAATTTTTTATATATAGTACTAATTAAATATATTTTCAAACTAATATAGAGAATATGCTAAGCAAGTTCACACAATCTTCGATGCCACGCAACTATAGATTTCCTAGCTCATCACACTAGCACCTCAGATATTTAGATACTAAACTTCTGCAGTCTTTCTCTTCTTCTAGTAATTATATTAACCATTCATGAAAAAATTCATATCATATTTCCTTCTATTTTGGAATTCATTTTGCATTTCGATAATTGGTATACTGTAAAAAATAAAAGAAATTCGTATTTATTTCAGCTTTTAAGTTAAATTTGCAAGCTAATTATCGCTATTTATTATTATTTCACTTATGTTATATGATTTTTCTCTCTTATTTCAAACAAGGTTTCCAAAATCGTATTCCATTCTCAGTAAGCTAAATCAAAGAGCCATGAATGCTATTAGATTACATATACCACACCACCATCACCACCACCACGACAATAAAACCACGATTAAATCTCCGGATGTGACTGATGCTGATGGAACTATCTACTTGACACCAAATTCAACAATTCTCAGTCCTGACATAAGCAGTGAGGACTTCCAAACACCAAACAGTGGTCCACCATCCTCGGATATTCTTAAGACCCCGCACAGTGGTGACGATGACTCCGGAATGGATGAAAATTTTCATACACCACGTATGTCCAAAATTCGCTCTCTTGAAAACATAACACTGATGGAGCACTTTCAACGTGCCTCCGAACAACTCAGTCGCAACTCACCGCGAAAGCTTCATAATCCGGCCTTCAGATATCACTTAAACAAGATCAAATCTCTGAATAATTTAGTGATGGAGATCGAAATCGAAGAGGAAATTGAACTGAAAAATGAATTCGAACGTCTGAGACGAGAGTCGATTTTTAAACAACCCACAGCCCCGAAAACTAATGGAAAATACGTGAAAAATAAGATTGGAAATGCAAAGTTCCTTGGGAACCATGACGACAACTCACCGAAACCGACGACAAACTCATGGAGCAATAATTTCCCCATAGCTCGAATGAAATCCCTCGGTACGATACCTGATAGCACGGAGCGAATTCGATATGATCCGTTCCTAACTCCGATCATAATGCGAAAACAATTGAAAACTGGTAATGAGATATTCATCGACCAGGTTGATTCGGCATCAGCTCCGATCGCTATGCCTGAATCGGATTCAAGCATCGAATCGGAAGAATATGATTCGGCCGATTTGAATAATCTTAATCGATTTTCGAACAAAGAGTATCCGAACAATGATCATTTATTGCTGGGGGCGTTTTATCGGGGCTACCGAAGAAGCTATACTAAGACGGAGAAAATTTTAAATCGTGTTAATAGCTCGACACCGATGAGACAATCGGATGGATTGATGTACTATAAGGATGGTGGTGGACGACCGAAATCAACTACGAACGAAGTGATGAGGTACGATGGATGATATAAATTTCTTTTTCGAGATCATTTATAAGTGAAAATAAAAGAAAAACCTTTGAATGAACAATGCATCTCTTAGTATGTAAAGCTTTCTGTGGTAAATTAAGGATTCAATTTGGGTGGTAATCTCATTATCATATTCATGATACTTGTGAATCGCTGATATTCGCAAATTTATCTGTATATATACTTGCATTCACTCGAATTTTTGTACATAATTTTTTCCCTCACCTCCTATCTTCGGTGTGAAGTTACTCTCAAAAAATGTTCTACGATTTAATGATATTTTCAGGTTTCATTAAAATTATTTTTCTCGACATTTTCCTTTTTGCATGTAAGCTTTTATTTTGGTTTTTTATAACCCTAAACAATTTGTTTGGACTGTGGTATATCTTCAACGACGACACCCCTTTACTTAACAATGTCGGCAATAAAACACAATTTCAAGGGGACAACTTGAAACATATGTACTGAAATTAATATTTTTATATAAACCTACATATAATGCCTAACTCTAGACAAGTGTCCGATATGCAGTCAATATATACAAAATGTATACATTATATATAATAGTTCTTTTAGAAAGTGTCTCTCCACTGAAAATCTTAAACAATCTCTATCTTAGAATTTGTCCGTGCTAAAAATAATGAATATGGCCTATAAATTATTCTGTGATGTAGGAATCGCGATAAAATTTTGAAGGTAATTATATCTTCTGGAAAAACTAATTTTCATAAAGCAAATATAAGATCAAAGAATCTAATTGAATGACTAATTTTCCTTTGAGAAGCTTGATATATTCTAATCTTAACAGCTGTCGACATTTCGAGGTTAATCTGTCCTTTTCTTCAGTGACAACTGGTCTGACGAAGTGAGCAGATAATACGCAAAATATCGATATTTATAGAGAAATTGAAGTATGTATATCTAGCGCCGAAATGAAAATTGTTATTTATATTCAAATCTTTGATAAATAAGCTAGAAAAAAGTCTAGAAAAAGTATTTTGGTATTTTTTTGGTATTTGGTGTTGGATGAATCTCCAGAGAACAATGTACTAATTATGCTTCCTTATTCCAACCCAGTGCCAACCATAAAGCAATGAGCCTTTATTCCCTTCGAATCGATATTTTCATCCTCATGTTGCCCTATAGACTTAGCAACGTTGTTCAATTCTACATGAGTCAAATTCAGTTTTCCTATGCAAGTTATTTCTTTGGGGCTCAAATGATTCAAATCTACGTAATTTACATTGAAGTTGAAGCCACCGGTATGTTTATTGTGAGAAAGGAGTATTTGAGGAGCTTTTTCTGTAGGTAACCATTCATTTGCCCGAATAGAATTTTGCGCACTTAGTTCACGTCGCCTCCATCCTCCAACTGTCGCTCAAACGCTATCAGAAACAGCGCGGCATCCTTATCGATGAACTTCTTCATCTTGAAACCAGTTTACAAGTCTTCTGTATCTATTCCAAGCTCTTGCTTGATGACATCCTTCAAAATTTATTGAAGGTTTAGTACTTGAGGTCCGCAACAGAATTACTTGTTGGATAACATCCATTTAGAGACCAGACATGTTCAACGCCTATTATAAAGACTTTGTGTTCGTGGCCATAGGTCTAAGCAAAGTTCATTGAGTTTTTCTCAGGAGATCCGCAGCTTGAAGTCTTGATCATCAATCAAATTCTCAATCTGAGCTTAACAGTCTACGTTCGCACTTAGGAAATTCTTGAGACGACCGGCTTCTGTGAATATTTTTACCAAAGTGCGAGGATTCTTTGCCTAATTTAACGATGATAACATATTTTGTATCCTAGGCCATTTCATGAAAATAATGAGCCATTTGCTTTCTGTATTCCCTTCGCATTTATATGATGCTTTTTTTCGAAAATTCTTTCCATTATCATTTTCGGTATGAAATGTGGCTGCATCGAAAATATATCCCATTCAAAAGCACTATCAATAAATTTTGCATCTTTCACTGAACCAACGAACAACAATTTGTCTCGCCTGTAAATCTTGTTTATGATGTGAAATAAATAGAAAGAAAATACATTGAATAATAACCATGCTAAATAAATCTTTGCATGTTAATTAAAGATCTACACCTGTACTTAAAAATGAATGAAAATGACTATATTGACAATCTCAACAGCCAAAGCTTACCTATAAATTATACTATACATTGTGTCTAAAACAACACTCTGAAACATTTCATATGTATTTTAACAATTTCCGAATTCCCTCTCAACGTGCTAATTGAATAAAAAGACAAAAAAATGACGAAATAAAAAATAAAGTCTAAAGTCTGAGTGCATGATATACTTACAAACCTCTTATAGTATTAAGTCCTTCGTCTTTGTACATTTATTTTTATGTATAAAGAAAATCTTGATCTTTCTAATACACTCAACTAACAAGTTTTATTATGATAATAAACACAAATATCATTTTAAAAACAGCAAATTTGTTTAAATTTATTTTTGCTTTAAAGAATATTTCTTTTCGTCAATCAAAAATGAGTAAATACAATTAATTTTCTACCGACCGACCTATTCGTTTTTAATCCATGTGTTTTTAATGATTTGAAAGTTATGCGAAACACGCGTAGTAGATTTATAAAAGGCCTGCAACAAGCTAAAAATGGAAACCAAAAGATGTTATTTGTGTAGATACGTGCGATGTACATTTTGATCGTGGTGATGAACTTCATAAATTGCAAACCTACAGTATCTTTTGGCTTTCGGAAAAATTTTCATTGTTGTTTCACTACAAATTGGCCTACACTTTATTTACATTTTTCTAAAGTTTGACGTTCTCTCTGCATCAGAATAAAAATTCACAATAAAAAAATTTGCACTTAGCTGTCACAAATATTTCTTTGAAAAAATCCTGTAAAGCATAATCCTTAAAACGAATCAATCCATAGGAGTATATCGGGTGTACCACGCCGTTTGCTCGACAATAGTAATCGTCAAGTAACATCATTGTGCGGATCAACAACGATTCCGTTGAATACTGTTGGTAGTAATAATACACAACCATCAACGAATGTGACAAACTGTTCGCCGCCATCAACGACAACATCATCATTAACGCAAATCACAACAATCCCATCGACATCATTAACCGTTATCGATACAAGTCCATCATCAATATCATCGGCATCGGAGAATATGCTGGAAACGAGTGTAGCAAGCAACAATAGTTCGGGTTTAAAAACACAAAATACAACTACACTATCTTCGATCGTTGTAATTGAAAATAGTATGAATGCTGGCAATCCGGGTGGTGTCGGAAACTTAGGAATTGCAATACCATCAGGCAATGATCTATGCTGTTCGCCATTATCACCAATGAGCTCATCACAATCGTTACGACGACCCAGCACAAATATGTTGGTGGCATTTCAATATTTTTTTAAAAAAACATAAATAAGATATTGTGTAGTGGAAAGAACTGATATTGAGTTGTAGATGGCGCACAGAGAATATTTTTTATTTTCTTTGTGGTTTCCTATTTTCGTTGCTGATTTAAAAATGACTTGTTAGGTGTTTTATCTTCTTCAGTTTTATACAAACGTCCCAAAATAATGTAACTATTATGGACTTTTGCAAAAGATATAAAGATTCCTTATTCCGTCCTATTGATGTCTTAAATAATATATTCTAAATGCCTTACGCCATGCTTTCAATCATGCGGAACACACACATCAATCTTATTATAAAACCTATATCCCTTTTTTTATGAAGCGAAACTAAAAGGTTTTTGCACCTAGAATAACCTAACTTCTTAACACTTTTTATGTATATTTATGTTTATAATCATTTGATGTAAACATTTTGACTATGTATATTTATATATTAACAAATTTAACTCTTCGAACTGTGCACTTCATATCTCTCACATAAATACTTCATATTTGTCATACAATCTATAATTTGCTGATTTTTGTCGAAAAATCAGCTTCAAAATCACTCAGGTATCAAATAACATTCTTCTTACAATTTCACTAAATATGATGGCTTTTCACTCCTTTATAGAACTTCATTATAGTTCTCACTATTTTCATTAATTTCTAAACTCATTATTCTTACACAGTGAATAGTTCATTTGTCCCCTGTCTCAATTGTGCTGTTTTTATTTGCTTATAATCACTATGTTATGTGTGTGTGTGTTTGTAATTAAATTGTCCCGTCACAGTTCTCCAATAACCAAAACCTTTCTTTATCATTTCAATTGAAACACATGAATACTGTTAAGCTTTATTTTATGTATGTTATATGTTTGAAAATATGTAAAAAAGAAAATTGAATATTTATTTATAATAACTTAATTGTATTTCATCAAATCTAGAAATCCAAGCTCAGGATCATTAGTTATAAGTGAAACTGGATCGTTAGATCGTATGAAAACGGCCGCAGAGAAGAGGAAGAAAGGTGCATTAGAAGATAATGCACCAACCGTTTCAGGACTTGTTGAAGAGACCCGAGTCAATCCAGACTCGTTAATCGACGAGATTTTGAAAGATACTAAATTGGATCTGTTGGAAGAGTCAGCTGAAAGTAAGTATTGATTTATAAAAATATTAGTATTTTATAATCATTTGTTTTTTTATTTTGGGGTCTTCAGACTGGGTTTTTTTATCAATTTACTCCACTCTTGCATTGGAGCGATACCTATGGTATTCTTGGTTCGTTGCATACCTCTTTTTAAAAGTATTTCTCTAGCTTCAGTATATAGGCGCACTGATTCCACCCAAGTTCCTCGGATATTTCATACAGCACAGTATGCTACTTGAATATGAGCGGCTTAATGAACTAAAAACGACATATTCCTGTTTTGACACAAATATGAGTTCTATGCTCCGTAAGCCACTAAATTTCAAGCAAGAAAATCGACAAAAAAGCGCGTAGTAAAAATATTGCTGACGTTGCAGCTTTCCCTCTTGTAATGCCTTGCTTGAGGTAAATGCAGCGCAAAGTACGTAGCATATATTCCGGTGATGACATATATGTATGTCGTTGTCTTTGGGTTAGGTGTTGCGATTACAAAAAGTTTCGCGTACGTTTAGGCTACTTTACTTGATGTTCTTTGTAAATTAGACGTGGGAATTTACACGAAATTTTTTGCTGAAGATTTGTGACAAAAAGTTTTCCAACGATTGCTATGTTCTGTGATGTTGATTGATGATCAACTGATTTTCTTTTATCCGAGGGCTTAAATGAAGCTCCATCTACTCTCTCTCTCCCTCTCTCTCTATCTCTCTCTGTCTCTCAGCTATTTCTGTCTTTTCACCATTTTTAAATACACATTTTCGATATTTTAACGTAGCTTCCATGCTGCTAACGCTTTACTTTCTCAACCATAGTTTTTATTTTTGTTATATGGTTCTTATCCATTCGTAGTACCATTATTCTGCAAAATAGGACAATAAATAAATAACAAAGGAATATCAAGTATTCAGCTGTGGTATATTGAGGTTTCATTCGAATTTTGATGGCGAAGTTTGTCTGTATACCTCGAAACTTAGTTGTCACTTTTGACTGTTCTTCTTCTTCCTTTGTTAGATTTTACCCGAAATCTGTTCGTTTGCTTTTCTGGTTTTTAGCAAATTTTCTCTCACCACAGCCGTAAGCTGTCACCCTAAATCATGAAGTTAGGGGAACTAACGGCAGTAAAACCACTGTTCGGTCTCGTGTTTCCTATGAGAGTAAAAACTCATAATTCCCTCAATTAAATTGGCTATTTTCACTGTAAATAAAGCGCAGTCAACGATCGACTTATAAGTCTTTTGAAAATGCTAAATATATTCGCCTTGGTTAATCAAATCAAGGATTTGAACCCAACCTTTGGGCAACTTTCATCTCATTTAGAAAAATGTGATATTTTCATCTCGCTTGTCCTTGGTTCAGCTCCTCTCGTCTTTCTAATTTCGAAGCCCTAAACATAGCCACTTTATTTTAATAAAAAAACCGATTTTTCCTTTCGAAGCTAAATATATTATATAGACCGATATAGACCGATAGACACTGAAGAAGAGGGCAGATTACCCTCGAAATATCGATATTTGTCACAAAATTAAAATATATCTAGCTTCGAAAGGAAAAATCGGTTTTTTATTAAAATATTTTTTTGAGCTAGCAAAAAATTGGTACACATTAAATACAAATAGCCACTTTAATTTCTGTCTACAAATGAAACTTTGTTCAAGATTCCCTGAACTAAGAAAGTCCTGACATTGTCTTTCTCTCGGAGATTAAGTCCTGTAATAGTGTAGCCATGGATGTTTGCAAAATTATCTGTGAAGACATCTCAAATAATCCAAACGCCAATATACGGGGAATAATGCTTGTAGATTGCCCATGAAGAAATGGTTGTTAAATGCAACAGGTATGATTAAACTCGTTTTCTCACAAGAACCAATCTTCCGTCAACTTTTGCTCATGTCTCCAAGCCTGGTTCGCTCTCTTCCATATTTCGGCTTTTTCGAAAGCCAAGTCGATGACGCTGAATCTGATCAATCTAGTCCAGATATGCATTCAACGCAAGCGTGACATTCACTTCCTTATTGCAGATCCCGACCTCATCATTCCTTGCGATAAAGACAACGGGTTGCGATTCGCAACTGTCGTTGTGAAATTCAAATTCGAAATCCCAGTCTTGACAGTTCGCGAAATCTTTACTCCCAGCAAATTGACGAGGCTTTTGATAGGTTCAACCTTATTCGTCATTGATAGTTTTGTAATCCTAAAAAAATCAACGAATTTTGGTTTCCGTGATTTACCGCACGATATTATTCATCTTCATAAAAAGCGGAAAACATTAAGACGTCTTAACCTCATTTGCCAAAGATTTCTAAGCATGGATAAAAAGCAATGCAAATACACTTCTGCTTTGATCAAAGGGATCAGTATCCTTATTATAGAGGCCAGATCTCACGTCTCTCTATCAGTGTTTATTCCTATAAACCCTTCTATGTACCCCCGACGCCACGAAACTTTCGTAAACGAAGAGCCCTCTCATCCTGGTAACGACCATTTGCTCAAAAAGGTCCTCAGAAGAAGATAAAATATATAACTTCTTCTTAAAAAAGCTTCGTAATTATTTCTTTGAACAATTTTGTATTCTCTTTAACTCTTGTCTTAATATACCTATATTTTCCCACTGCTTGAAACCGTGCGAATATAGTCCCTTTATCAGAATCCTGCGATGCCCTCAACGCTCGTCCAAAATTTGGGATAATTTCTCAAAAAGGCAATGCAAATACAGTTAATCCGTACAATTATAAGAACCAACTTATACCATGGAGACAATTTGATGATTCAGTATGATTAATTTAATGATTCAGCAATGAGCAGTTAAATACAGATTCTAAAATAAAAGAATATCGAGTATCTGCAAATTTGGTCTACAGAAGGCCTCTTAGCTGCCTAGACTTAGAAGACTTCTTCTATATAATGATCACTTTCGGTTTTTTAACATGAATAATCAAAATCGTTGTGAGTTTCCTCAGTGACAGAAGGGCATTCTTCACATTTAATGGAGCTTTCTCTGAAGAGTATCCAATTAAATCGAATGCACTTCAAGGCTCCATCCTGGGACCAAATCTCTTTAATATATTCACTGCTGAAATTCCTGAAATAACTCATCCACAGATGTTAGAGTTAATGTGTATGCAGAAGACATTCTTCAATTGAGGTCTTACAAAGGTATGAGAGCAGCTTTACTGCATACTACTCGAAATGAGGCTTGTAAACAAAAGCTTAAAAAAGTGAACACAACTTTTCTATATGTGACTCCAAGAAATCAAAGACACTCAAAAAGACAAAACCGTTATTAATAAGCAATCGATCACCACTTCAAAAACCTTTAAATACCTCGGTATTCAGCTCGACCCCAGCCACCATATTCAATCAAGCCTCAAACAAAGCAGCTTACCTCATAGGCTGTATCTTAAAGTCACAGAAGTCTTTCATCTCTTCAAAAACTAAGGTCATCGCATACAAATAATTGATTCGAATGGTCCTCATATACGATGTCTGTATTTGGTCTTCGACCACTTCAAGAAATCTTAAGAAATTGGGGAAATTCGATGACCATATCCTTCAAAATGCCACCTCCCTACACTATTCCCGAAATGGTAGCATTTACCAAAAAGCGTTTACCCTTATATTAATTTGAATTAAGCAACAAAACTATCCGCTAGAATACTCCAATCCCTTTATCAAAGTCCTAGGTCCTAACGACCACAATTGATTTCTTGAATAACGCATGACCCCATGATCTAGCTTATTCGTACATACTGAAGTCCTCAGTGAAAATGTTTGTATGTTCAAATTGAGATTGAATACAACTCTCCATGAATACTAGTTTAACTTGTAATTTGCTTTCTAGTAGAATAAATATTCTCTTGATCATTATCTGACATCCTTTCTTCTCCTTTTCCCTTGAAACTGAGTTATAAAACATAATTCCAAATCACAGTCACAGGCTAAAAGAAATAGTTTTTAGATACAATAATATTTTTCAATCTGCTTTCCGTATCACTCTCTGAAAACCTAGATCCCCAGGATTACCGTGACTATCATTGAAATTCACACCATTAAATTTGATCACTACACTTTATTCTATGAATATACCTACATTTTTTTTACTGCCCGGCATTTTCGGGTTAATTTACAAATTATTTACTTAAATCAAAAGAATCTCTTTAGAAGCATAATCCTGTCATAAACGCTAAGATATCCCTTAACTGTCCATTTTTATTAAAATATTAACAATCTCTGCCTAATCTTCTACCAATTGTTGACCGAATATGTAGCTCATACCTGAAATTTAGCCAAAAAGGCGAATGTGTCTCTCCTGCTGAGTGTATCTTTCCACAAATTTTACCTGTAATTCTAGCATTCTGAGTTTATTGTTCATAAAGCAAACATGTGCGACTGCGTTTATAATTATATATTGAATTTGAGCTCTTTTCGAGTCCTGGGTAGTTCACTACATGAAAAAGTTGACAGTCGTAAATAGAATGTTAATTTATTTGGGTTCCAATAATCAATCCTTTGATTAATTCCCGTGGAGTTCCAATGATGTTTTTCGATGAGCTTCGTCGGTATCTGTCGGACAATTGAAAAGCAAAAATCTCGTTTTTACGATAATAATGCGTAGCCGCTATTTTTTAAAACGCTTCGTACAGTGATCAGTAGATAAGGCTGAACAAAGTAGATTCCATAAAACTCCGCGTTAGAGAAATAGCGATTTTCAGATTTGAAATTCTTTGCTGTGCAAGATCCCAGGACTTTCCTCCCAGCTTGCCCTTTGAGAAATTGGGGATAACTTGTTCATTAGAAGATAGAGTTGGTGATATGCATAGGGAGGTTTCGCTAGCGTATTGTTCCCATAGAGACGAAACATATTTCTATTGTCGAAAATGATTCCCAGTATTTCACCGATTTATTTACTTGACCTCAAGTTCCATTTACCATGAAAGGCATTAATTTCTTATTGCCGTGAGATTGTTTGACTAGGATGGCATGAGAGTTTGCGACGTTTATTTTTTATGGATCTTTCGGAGTAATTCTCCGAACGTTCATACATTTTTGCTATAGTAGAAAGAAGTAAAATTAGCCTGAAGGTGCTTACATTGAAATTCCTTTCTTGGGTATTGGGGATATATTTGCAGCTTTCCAAGGGAGCGGAAAGTAAGAAATGTTAAATGAATGACAATAATTGCGAGGACGCAATAAGTATTGATCGAAAGGCATTTAACAACTCAAATGGATATGCTATCTAGGCCAGAAACTTTTTGTTATTGCCTAATTTGATTACTGCCGTAAGGCGTCCAGGATTGCTAAAAATTTGCCTAGCGAGTAGATCATATTAAAAAGTTTATTGTTGTGAGTGGAGTCATATGCTGAAGTCCGTTAGCTTCAAAGGAGTTATTGGTGCCTTCTATTTGAAGATGGTTTAAAGAGTTGAAGGTATCTTCAAATCGATCAGCAAAAAGTTGATTGCTGAAATATGCTGAAGAGAGAGTGATTTGCGGCCAGTAAACCTATTGACATGTTTAAACATATCTGGGTCTGGCTTTACTACTCTAAGTACCGTCTTAAACTTTAAATTCTGCCAGTTTTTACAACTTGTATTGTGGTTGCTGATATAATTTGAATTTGCTCTAACACTTACCTGACTAAACTAACACTAAATTTAGCTCGAGTTAGATTCCTACGGTAGATGTGGTTGAGCCTTTTTCGAAGTGGTTTCGTTCTCCATGCAGTTTATCAATGTCTCTAAGCCGTTATCATACCTGAGTAGGGTGTGACCTGTGAAAGACGGTTTACAGCGAAGTTTCGGATTCTGTTCGGCCTATGCTTTTGTAGGAAATATGGGAGTGCAATCCCTTTGGTGTGCAAAACAAGAGACCCTGTGTCCAAACATGTAATTTTTGCGTTCAACCCGAAGCTCATGAAAGCAAGAAATTTCTGCTGATTCTCTTTTATTTTCCTAAACACAGGAAGGAATTCTTTGACGTTCTTGATCAAGCTGAATAGGTCCATACTAGTGGTCTCCATGCTGTCTTTCATGCATTCTGCTCATAGGCCTTAGATTTATTAGCATTTACTGGTAAGATATTGAATTGGGGCCTCTCGGCGGCTACGCTGCCAAATGACATTTATGTATTGCCAAATGAATTTACCGATTTTTTGATAACCTGCTGTCTTTGTGTGTTTTCTAAACGTTTGAACTCCATCGCCTTTGGTGAATATACTATACCCTTCACGCAGAAGCAACTTCTTGGTAGTTTTTAAAATTCAAACAGACCTATTTTTATTCTTATTTTCGATTTTTTCGATTGAATTTTTTTTGCAACTTGCATATTAACCCTGCACAGAAATAATTAAATAATCTCATAATCTACATATTAACAGTGAACAAACCTATAATTCAATTCTAGCATCCGGTCTACAATTATATATAGCACGAGATGGTACAGCATCGCTTGGTAGTCACGAAGTTAAATCTCGTGTATCGGCAGGAGCGTTCAAGCAAGTTGTAATGCGAAATCCCAGATAGTATCGTGACTACTAATCCGAATGGTTGATTCCATCTCCATCCAGCACTATTACGGGCACTCAACACCGTAATGCAGTCATTGCGAACATAAATCAGATCATATGAGACAAGGACTTGAAACTTGAATTGTTGTTTCATCGTTTTGGCTTAAAACAACGTAAATAACTGCTATTGATATTTAAAAATGCTGTCTTGATATGTTTTCCGCTATCAAATGTCGAAATATCAATATTCAACACAAAGTTTCTGATTCAGAAATGTTTCAAGTGTAAAAATACCGCAAAAACCATTTAAATGCGCAATAGCTCCATAAGATTCGCTTTGATTTCCGAATTATTGTCATTGCACACTTTAAGAACGAGCACACGTTCGCTGCTAGGAATTACAACAGCAGCTGCAACGTGAGTCACTAATTCCTTTCACTACTTTGCTAAGTATGTCTCGATTACGTTCAAAGTGATAATAAAAAATCATGCAGCCAAAAACTCACCGCGAAAAACAAAAAGCCATCAATAGATGATTCCGCTTCAGAAAGATTTTAAAAAAATGAGCGAAATTCCGAAAAAAACATCGCAATCTTTACAATCTACACGTTGAAAACTTGTTTGAAGTATTACTTATCCATCTTCAACAAAAAACAAACGTGAAAAGAAAAGAAAGTATTTTATTGAAATATTACAAATAAATATATATTCGGAGTAAAAATAATCCGAAAACTACAAAATTAATGTGAAAGAAAAGTTACAAACGATCACTAGATATACTAAATTCTGTAATAAAAATAAATATGAAAATTAAAGAACAGGAAAAATTGTCGATTTGAAAAGTTGTTCTCTAAAACAGTTCAATAATATGACTCTACCTACCGTAAAATCAAAGTTACGATTTTAAGATTACCCGAAAAATATTAGATGCCGCTAGGAAGAAACATAATAAAAAAATCCAATTTATTAATTCCATCGTAGAATTTTGTTTTTACAACAGAATTTATAGTAACATCTTCGTAAAATAAATTCAAATAATATTCTTTCACGTCGAACTGCAAAACAAATTCAATGTAATATGAAAATTTATTTAAAGTGGCAAGTCAAGTTATTGATTACAACTAGAACTAGAATTCAAAGTTAGCAACAACAAAAAATTATTTCAATGAAAACGAGAAGAAAATATCTAATCAAATTTGTTGAATCAAGATTGATTGAGAAAATTTCAAAAAAAAAAAAAATACGAAAACATTAAGGATATTTTTATGACAATGTTTTTTACATCAATGAAGAATAAAAAAAAAAGTGAATGTGAAATGAAAGAAAACAATTTTTCCATTAAGTTTGTTGTGCGCTGCTTCTACTCTATCTTTAAGTAATTATTTTATTATGTATTATTATAATTGTGTAATGTAATTATTATCTTTTTTCTTGTTAATTTATTTATTTTTATAAAAAAAAACCAGATGTACTTTCGATCTATGAGTATCGTAACATATTGAATTAGCCGATACATCTTAAGCATTCAAGCATCCGAATGGCTTTGTAAAAGAAATCTAATGATGAATACATAAAAAAAAACGGAATACAATTACAACTCCTACCAATAATTAACAGGAAAACTGACTTCCAATAAATCCTCCAATAAATGTTATTAAACCATTTCGTGTCAAATGTATCTCTCCATTATGTAAATCTAAACAACAAAGGGAATATGTCATTGTTTGAATTAATTTATCATTCGTTCCATTTTCTCTACACAATTTTGGTAATGTGTTTTAATGTCTAAGTATGTGTATTCTGTAGATGTTTGAAGAATCAGCACTGAATAGATGAGCGAATTTTAAGAAATATTTAAAATGAAAAGTTGAATAAAAATTTTGAAATCGTTTGGTGATTTGTTTGCTGTTTTGGTGATTTCTGATAGGATCGTTTTTTTTTCAAAGAAAAATGAAAAGATAATAATGATGTAATATTAAAACAAAAATAAGAAACTATTGGATGCAGTGATGAAATTAGAAAGGATGTATAGTATTTTTTAGATTATTTTTGGATGAGAAAAATGATGATTATGTAGAAACAATAAAATAATTAATCGATGTCTGTAAACCAAATTGTTTTATTTAATCGACTAGTTTGTATTATTGAGCAGAATCGATGTGCAGTTGTATCTGTACTGTATTTGATATTGATGGACGAGGTCCGGACGTCGGAATACGTCTCGGATTTACTTTGTGGTACAGTTTATGGGTGTAGGCCGGACGTTCGGTTCAGGTCGGTGAACAAATGTCTATATCAAAGCATTTAGCTTACCATCGACGAGACCAGCTCAGCCAGGTTCCGGTGGCTTGTTTTGGTCAACTTTTTCTATGTACGCCCGTAATATACATACACAATCGTAGGAAATTTTATTTATACATGATGTTATCGTTAGATTCACACCAATTAATCTCCCATAAACTTTGTTATAGAAAAAAACTTACAAAAAGAATGATGAATTTCATAGGATTTTTGTTTTTTAAATAGGCGGAAAATCACAACAATGAAGGTAACAGAAACAATCAAAAAATGTGCAAAATTATTTGTGCTTTGAATTAGGTGTACAAAATTATTTATAATCTACCGAAATCCATTATGAAAGCTAACGGTTCTGATTTTTTTAGTTTAGTTTTCAGTTTAGTTTTATAGTGACAGTGAAAGTTGAGTTAAGTGATATTGATTGTGATATTAAAAGTGAAACAGGCGTAAGAAAGCCCAATCGTCCAGAGGAAAAAAGAAAGCGGTGGTACACAAGCGTATCCGAGGGAAGACTTTCTCGGAGGTCCTTCAGTAAAGTGGGGATACAGATTCAATAATATAAGAAGATGAACTTGGAAAGTGTAAGGACATCACGAAATCTGGTGACGCAATTCAAACGATTGTGGTAATTTCGGCAAGGTTAAAAGGTAAGTCTCTAAAGCCAAAAACGAGATATTCGCCTTCAATACTCTTACAACAGAGCAAGAAGTGTCTGCAGGAATTCGGACGGACGTAGCAACTATCTTATCTTCTTGAATACAAGATGAAACGAAAGCTCTGAAACTAGTTGATTTTGGACAGATAAGAATTGGATGGATTTACGCTAGGGCAATGAAGCTGCCTGAATTTTTTGTGCAATTTCAAATATGTGGGATACAACCACACAATAAAGGACTAGCAAGGACTCAGTTTTAGCAGTAATTGTTTGAACCGCAGAGAGGTCTTATACCTTGCAAAAGGAGACTCATCTGAGCCATTCTGCTTGTTCTACAACGGCATATTCAAAACACATTCTGGAGTGAGGAGCATTCAAAGCTTTCCGACAAACGCAAAAGAAGTTACTGTGCATATCTGCATTCTCCAAGAGAAGAGATGCCGCACTGCGGACTACTTCCTTTCGCAGCTTATGAATGGACCCAGAGCCTAAATAGCAATGATCAGCGAACCATTTCCAAGGAGAAATCTAGAAACAAGGTAGTCAGCCTCTTAGGGATTTCAAGCTTTATGGATTATAGGTACCCGGAAATTCCGGGTAAATCGGCGAAGTTCCGGCGGTGGTTATATCTGGATTGAAAAACGTCATATTGGTCTTGCCAGCTGCTCTTTTCTTCCGATTAACTCAATAACGGAATTTGGTTGAAAGATAGAAAGAGACATTGGAGAATGCTACTCGAGACCTTCCAGATAAACTGCCAGTAGCAAGGTATGAAGTAAAAGGGGATATTAATTATGGAAATTACGTCCAGGCAGAGCATGGTCATGATGAGCAAGAGCTCGACACCAACCTATCGCGGACCGGGCTTTGGCGAGTCCATAGTTGATGAAACTATTTTCTCAGAGACGCTGTCCACGGCAACAATGGACTGGTGGGTGATGGACGCGTACACTGGAAGTAATAACAACTACATTACCTTATGGCTGTCTAAGCAAAGCCCAGTCCCACAGAAATATGTCCGGAAAATACTTAGGCTGAATATTTCGAAGTTGAACAGAAAAGTAGCAAACAGTAGCTTTACTAGCTAGGTCAAGATCGGTCAAATAAAAGTAGCGAAAGTCTACGAGAGGATAGGTACGCTGGTAAATTTCACTATGGCAGACATTTAGCAAGCGAGCGATACCTCGATGCCACATTTGGAAGTTACCTTCGAGGAAACAGAAAGCGTATTGGTGGGCTGTGGAGATAACGGTGAAGAGGTTCAGCGTAGAAACACAGGGTAAGATCAAGTGGAGGACAGTATAACAAGGGGCACAGTATAACATCAAAATTAACTCTTTCCTTTCCTTATTTATCTATGGCTTCTCTTTACGTGTTGTGTTAACTTCATGTGCTGCCATCTTAAACAGCTGTCATCTGACATCTAATCGCTGTATGGACGGAAGAAAGTTCGGATGTATATTTTTCACAACAAAAAAGATAAAAATTTGGGAAGTGAAGGTTTGTTCTTGTTGGCAAACTATTAATTTCTGGTGAGTAAATATGTATTGGAAATGTTTTTGCGGGATGATTAAAATTGAACAACTTTTTATTAACATTAAAAATTTTAATCTACATTGAAAATTCTATTTTGACAAAGTTTAATCATCCCGCAAAAACAATTCCAATTTGATTCTGCTTTCGGAGGCTGATTCCGCAAAACGGTCGAGTTTCCCGTTTCAATATGCTCGGCTTCGATGCTGTAGAAATGATATGAGTTCTTTAGTTGCAAAATGAGACTCAAGCGATTTTTTACGAAACTGAATTAAACACCATTTCTTATAAGAAATCTTCTCAGGAATCGATTTGTGCACTTTATTTTATCCCAAACCCAGTCTAAATGCCTTAAAAAGTGATTTGAAAAACAGCCTTATTTCCAAAACGCGACCTGAACAGAGATTTTTTCTTTCAAAATGGCGTCTAATATTTTGAATGGTTTGGTTCCAAAAAGCGACTCAAACCTTAGCAATGTCGGAAACGGTTCTTGTTATTTTTTCCAAAAACCGACCTAATGTTCTAACTTTAAGAAAAGGCTAAACTTCTGTTCGTCACATATTTTTAAATGGTTATTTTTATTATTAATCTTGTTTTAAATTAAGCGGGCTTTTTCTAGAATGATAAGAAATATTTCAAAGTTGGCCATACTGATTGCGACTTCACATGTTTGTTCTTAGAAATCGTGCGCCGACACATTAAATGTGTGCGTTGACTGAAGTTGTGTCATTTTGCTTCTATTTTTTAGAAAATATAGATTCGGAGGATGAAACTGATGAATCCAACAAGTGCTTTTATCGTCGTATAGATTATAATAATCTTACAGAGAACGATATTTGGGATGCGGAAGTAATTTTTGACGAAAAAAAAAATGTTTAACACAATATTTTTGCTGCTCATTTTTCCATGTTTTTAAACTTATTTTTGTATAATTGTTTTTTTAAGTTATGTTCTAAGGTAGGCACCTACTTTCTGTAAAACAAAAATTACAGGCAAAAATAAAAAATTAAAAAAAATATAATTGTTTTTGTTTTGTTCCAAAACCCGACTCCAACATGAAGTTTTGTTCTAAAACCACACCTGAAGGCGATTTTGTTCCAAAACGCGACCTGATGAACTGTAAATGCGAATTAATTAATATTTAACATAATCCATAGTTTATGAAAATTTGTAATATTGTGCAGTTTTTTATTTTCAATTTATTAAAAAAAAAATTGGTTTGATATATTGACCAGGAAAGAAAATATAGTTTTTTGCTGTTTCTGAAAAGTTTTCAAAAACCTTTCAGTCTCATTTTGCAACTAAAGAACTCATATACGTTGTCTATGCTGATTTATAGACAAGAAGGGAACCGTGATCAAATTCAATTACCTTTACTAAGTAAAATTATATCCATGGATATAAGTCGGAGATGTTAAAATTTGTCACAACTAGCATAAATAAAAATGTAATGATTTCCACCTGCAAGTGGTCACGCCAGTCAAGTATGCACTGTGTGCTGGTGTCTGATGAGAAGCAGTGCATACTTTCGAGGCCACTTTGTCAAAATAGAATTTTCAATGTAGATTAAAATTTTTAATGTTAATAAAAAGTTGTTCAATTTTAATCATCCCGCAAAAACATTTCCAATTTGATTCTGCTTTCGGAGGCTGATTCCGCAAAACGATCGAAGTTTCCCGTTTCAATATGCTCGGCTTCGATGCTGTAGAAATGATATACGTTGTCTATGCTGATTTATAGACAAGAAGGGAACCGTGATCAAATTCAATTACCTTTACTAAATATGTATTCCCTATAATCTGCAATTAGTTAGTCTTTAAATAGTGAACAAAGTTTGTTACAATTTTTAACCTGTAAATTTTTCACGAATTTTTATTTCAAAGAATAGGGTGTTGGGTTCAATGTAACGGAGTACAGTGTAACATGTTATAGTGTGCCCCCTTTGATAATTATTAATTTTTTCAGGTGTGTGAAATGGTTCGGAATCGAAAAAGGAATACGCAAATCGGTCTACAGGATGCTAATGATATGAAAGAAGCAATAAAGCTGGTTAAAAAGGGATTGTCTATGAGAAAAGCTGCCGAGAAAATAAACGTGACTTACGGAACTTTATACCGTTATGTTAAAAAAAGAAAGGCCTGTTCAGCCGAAGAAGCTGCAGATATGCTCTTGACTCCGAATTGCGCGGTTAATAAAATATTTTCAAATGTGTGGCGAATTGTACGAATGAAAGTGGCCTTACCACAACTTAGAACTAGACCGAAGTCCAGAACCAAGAGTGCTAAGGTCAAAAGTGGAATGCCTACTGCCATTCAAGAGGCAAATTCAAATAAAAAAAAAGAATTGCCCCGAGAGCAGGGTACCCTAGAAATGACCCTGATGGCCCCTCGTCCGCATTAACGGAGTACCCTTCAACCAATCCCGACGGATGCTGTGGTGCCAATTTGTTAGCTCGCTGGGGCTGAGGTGGGTCCATAAAAACAATGGAGTCGGTTGGCTCTCTGAAAACGAGATGCTACCTATAATTTCATCCGTCATTATAGTGTAGCCGCAAACTGGTATAATGATATACCTGAGGGAAAAAGGGGCTTAATTCCGTATAGGAAAGCACCCGTGGCTCTGCAACATGGGATGACTAAGCAGACCCAGTGCTCGTGTCGACGCATGGAGCCAGAAAGTTGAAAATCTTAAGCGGAAAAAGGGAATAACACTACCTCTCCTTTCACAGGAACCCAGGTGAAGCAGACAGCCCCGGGCCCCCGATGGTGGCGGAGCCCTGACCCCCGATGATCTGGGGTCCTCCACTCACTCACAGTTTCAGGGAAAGATTGGTTGGATGGATTTCGAAAAAGGAATTCTGATTTAACATTGCGAAAACCAGAAGCCTGTAGCCTCTCAAGAGCTACATCATTCAACCGCCATAATATCGAGATGTTTTACAACAATTTAGAAGAGGTAATGAGAAGGTGTCATAGTTTCGATGGCGGCACTAGACTATTTTGCCTTGACAAGACCGGTACGACCACGGTACAAAAACCAAAAAGAGTTTTAGCATCAAAAGGGCCGAAACAACTAAACAATGTAGCAAGTGGTGAATGAGGCACCCTTGTCACAACATGCTGCGCAGTTTCTGCTGAGATCCGCTCGAGATGGTATTCCCTCGGAAAAATTGCAAATCCAACATGTTGAAGGGAGCACCAACCGACACATAAAGTTTAGGAAAAACTACGGGCTGGCTGAACTCTGTTTTTCCCCGAGGGCATAAAGCAATTTTTAAAGGTGACTGGAATCTAAAAATATAATCCATCATTTTTTAAACTAGACAATCATGACAGCCACTTAGCTCCGGAGGCTTTGAACATAGCTAAAGAAAACAGTATGACTCTGCTTACTATTCCACCTCATTCCAGCTACAAATTACAGCCGCTTGATGTGTCAGTGTTTGGCTTTTGCAAACATATTACAACGCTGCAATAGATTCATGGCTTTTGCATCATCCGGGAATACCTTAAACAATACACAATGTTGCAGAACTACTGGGCCAAGCATTCGTAAAAGCAATGACACCCATAAATATAAAATCGGGTTTTATGAAGATGGATATATTTCCTTTCGACAGGAACATTTTCACAACCGACGATTTTATGCCAGGCGAGGCTGCAAACTGGCTTTTAGCAATAAAACAGACAACGGTTCGCAAAGATTCCTTGATGCAGGAAAATGTACAATCGTTGAACCTGTCTACATCTTCTATTGATTTCTTGTCTTCAGCCCACGACATCTACAAGTTTCGAAGAAGAGAACGATCAGCTCTCATACCAGATACAGCACCTGAAGTTTTGGCATCGTCATTGCAACAAAACTCTGAAAAACCACAGAGGCTCAGTGGTTGGATGATGATGGGAGACACTTTAAAGAGCCCAATCGAGTGTAGAGAATATCCGAAGGCAGGTCCAAGACGCTCTAAAAAAAAAAGTTAAACTGGTAAACGAGAATTCGAAGAAGCAGCTAAAATAAGAAAACCCAAGAAGCCTAAACAGAAACCAAGAAACAAAGAAAAAATCAAAGAAAAGAGAAAAGGTTATAAAAGTTTTATTTCCAGCTCTGAATAGTTTGATGAAGATTCAGACGCTCTTACTAGAGGTCTAGATGACATCCCTTTGTCTTCACTAACTATGTTTTGTCGTCGATAAGTTTTCAGGAAAACACACAAAGCATCTTTATTGGAAAATTATTGACAGATAACGAAAAAGATGAATATGACATCAATTATTTACACAAAAGTAGCAAAGTTTATGATGTCTTGTATTTTCCTTTAGAACCGGATCTTGCCACTGTTAGACTACATGATATTGAGATTATACTATCATTACCTAGGTTAGGTTAGGTTAGTGAAGAGGGCTGCCGGGAACGCGGCCAGCATTAGGCCATCAGTTTGGGCCCATTTGCCACCCTCGTAGACAATTACACGCATTCACACTTGCAGCCATGGCACTGGCGGGATTCGAACCCGCAGGCCCCGTAGCACGCCGCTTTTCGGCCTGACGCCTTAGCGAACAGAGCAACCGGGCCCCCTACCATTACCTAAAATAGAAAAAAAACTAAACGTCACGCTGATCACTACTCATTCCCAAAAAAAATATTGAGACATTTTAATTTTGGTTGAGAAAAGCTTACATTTTTATAATACAAGCTTATTTATGCTTGATTGTTAGTAAGGATGTAATTGAACTTAAAGTTTTTTATTTTTATGTTTTATATTACAAATGAATAAATTTAATATTATAAATTGTTTCTGTTTAAGTTTGAATTCGAGCCTAAAGATCTTACATTTTTCAATTTTATTTCGTCTTGACTTACCATGAACCATAAAAAGACAAAAAGAATTGGGAATGGCTATAAGCAAATGCCCGAAACTCCGTTATGAAGAGGTGAACCGGGACCAAGGCTACAAAACAGCATCCCCTAGGCTCTACCGTATGGAACGTAATTGGAGAAATGTTCTGTTCAATTAAAACAACTAACCACAGAATTTCTTTTTCAATTTATTTCATTAACGAAAAAAATGTTTCATTTGCAATATATAATAATTATAATTGATTTTTTTTTTCAATTAATTTTCGTGCTCATTTGCGTCATTTTCATCTAAACATTTTCAATTTTTTGTCATATTTTTCTCTATAAATGTGTGTTTATCATCATAATTATTGTTTATGATCTACATTTGTATTTAATGCTGTTGTAATTGTTGTAATATGTAGTATAATAAAAGTTGTTCATATAAAACTTAATATACTATTCAATATTGATTTCTCTTCTTTTTTTCTCTGTCGGTTCTTCTGCTACTTTTGTTTTGTTATATCGATGATTAATATAATATTTTGGTATATAACTCTATTTCAATTAATATTGTAATTAATGTAAATATAAAATGTGTAAGTGATTATATATTCTATGTATGTTTCTTTCTCAGATTTTTCTACAAATTTGAATAATAAAAATATTTCATTGAGAGAGTACTCTCGCAGATGCAATAATTGTATTAATTATAAATCGTTAAATCATAAAATGTGTGAGTTTATGTGTTAAATATCACTCATAATACAATGATTCATTTTTTTTTTTGTAAGTATGCAATCAATATGCAAATAATTATTTTTCATGCCTCTTGTTTCTATAATATTGAAGTGATTTTATTTTTAATTATATCAGCACATTTTATTTCATTCAACATGTAGATTATTCATGTAATTTTCTTATATATATATTTCTTGAACATTTCAAACCACTTGGCTTTTACTAAGTATGTTTACTTTTTTTTAGCAATTACAACATTCTTCATTGCATATTACACAATCAGGTTGATATAAACTGTTTTTTTGAATTACTATTACATGTTATGTTTGTATTCAATAAATATTTTGTCATCCATGAAACACTAATTTGTATTTGAATTATAAAGTATATTTTTTAAAAAATTTCAATAGTAAATATTTTGTTTATAATACATATGTAAGTATTATTATGTAGGTTTTTTTCTTCTAATTTTTTAACGCGTACATTTGGTTTTTGTCTGATTTATTTTCTTCTGAATTTTTAACTGATAAATGTTTTATGTATTTTACTGCAAGAAGTCAACTAAGATTGCTATTATTTACGAGCTAATAACAATAAAACCAAAAATTTCCATATTCGAATGCTTATTGTTATGTATCAAATTTTTCAAAATTTCTGAATGCTTTTCAATATTCCATGAACGGAGGGGAAGTATCATAAATAATTAATCAGAGCCAACCAGATAAGTTCTAGGTATTAATATCCAATAGTCAAATTTGTTTCAAAGACAGTTTCTATCTCACATTATAATTATGTTTATCTATTTAGCAACGACATCAAAATTTTAACCTTTCCATTTTTGTAGTTCTTACAACCCGAAAATATCAATTTTTCATTATCATCTTTATCAACAGAATAAAAATTAAATTTAAACGTTTTTAGAGATTTAAGCATAAAAAATAGTTTTTGTTCCGTTCTCCACTTACATCAAGACCTTAGGTACGTTTATAACAAAAAACTTCAATAAGTTTTACTTACCAATGTATATAATAATTATATTCTAACAGACTTTCAATTTCATTTCTTGTTTTATTTTATTTAATTTGTAATTTTGTTTTTCATCTGATTTAATAATATTCGTCACTGTTGCTGTTTTTTGTTTTTATAATGTATTTAAATTTATCTTAAAACGTATTTGTAAGGTTTCATCGTATAAATACTGATTTTCAATGTAATTCTATTATAATAATTTTATTTCATCAATTTATTTACTATCTTGAAAGGTCTTATGATGAATTTTGAGTTTATTGTGATTTAAGGGATTGAAAGGATTTTGATGTACTTATTCTGAAGATTAAACATTTCTCAGATTTTATATTAGTTGACAAAATCAGACAGTTTATGTATTTCACAACATAATTATTTTTGTGGGGTGTGATTTAATAAATTTTATACTATTTTTATTTATTTTTATTTAAAAAAACCAGTAAAGTGCGTAATTTTATTTGAGTTGAAAAGATACAAGAACAGGATAGTCTGTTTCTGTGGCAATTAAATTTCCTGTGCTAATCGTTTGCTAATAATTTGCTAATCAAAATCTGAAAATTAGTCGTAACGGTAAAAATTTGATCATAAGGCTACGGAGCAGTTGTAAGCGTTGTATGCTGAATAGAGGGGGTCAAAACCAAAGCCATGCATCCATCTGTTTATCATGATTTTACTATTTGGATGTTTTAAGAATCATTTTCTTCAAAAAATGTGAATATATCTGAGATATAATGTTCCACTAGTACTTGATAAAAAAACACGATCTCGTAAAGTATCTTTGCTTTGATAGTGGCTGGAGACTTCAACGCGAGAACTTTGGAGTGAAAAATGCCAAACCAGAATATACGGGGAAAATTAATTATGGAGTTGATGACTAGATTGAACGTAGCTGTACCAGACAGAGGCTCAGCACCTATAATCGCAGACCGGGGTTCAATGAGTCTGTACCTGACAATAACTCTTGTTTCGGGAGCATTTTCAGTGCTGGAGTGGAGTGTGATAGAGGTGTGCTCTGGAAGTAATCATAGCTACATCACCTTTTAGCTATCGGAAAAAACCAAAACTCGCGGAGTTCTAGACCAAAAAAAAATAATTGGCCGGAATAGTTCTAAACTAGACAGTTTTTGGGCGTCACATAACGGTATCTTCGCTGGCAAGGGAACCGTAGATCAAGCAGCATCAGCGACAGATCAAGCAAGAATGGATACGTTATTGAACTTAACCAAGGGTGAAATCAAGCGAGTGTGTAACGCCCTCGACGCCTCGATGCCACGCCGGAGATCACCTCCTGAGAAATAACAGGCTTATTGGTGAAACGAGAGGATAGCGGAACTAAGGTGAGGAGCTCTAGCGTACAAACATTGAGCCCAGCGATCTATCAGTAGAGCAAGATGAAATGTCAAGGTGAAGAAAAAATACATGAGGTAATTGCTTCGCGATGAAGAGAACTATGACCAGTGGAGGCAGGGCTACAAACTAGTATCTGGTAAGCTTGGCCAATTGACTCCTGATTCACTAATAGAGGTGGATACGCTGAAGCACGTCGCATCACCATAAAGTAAAAACGCTTTCATGGTCCGTCAGGAAGATATACCTTTTTTAACTCTAGATGAAATTTTTGAAACAGCTAACAAAATGAAAAACCGGAAAGTCCCTTGGCTCCGACAGCATCCCAGTGGAAATTATGCAGGCTACGGTGGAGAATCAACTGTCAACACATCGACGAATGTATAACGCGACCTGTGACTTGCTTTGCTCCAGAAGGAATCAAGGCGACCCTAACACACCATCTACGTACTGACCTCTTCGTATGGTTGATTTGGCGCAGAAACTCCTAGAAAGCTTATTGAAGCCACGACTACAGGCAATAATACCAAAGGCCGGTAGCTTTTAAGAATTAACTTGGGTTCCGTAGTGGTCACCTAAAAATAAGTGCGATCCATGAAGTAATCGGCGCAGTAGAGCGTGTTGAGGCCGCACGTCATCAGGTCAGACTAATCGTGTTTCTAGTAACGCTGGGTGTTCGGACCGCTTTTAATTCATCGAGATGGACAGATATTTTAGATGCCCTTGAGCGGAATTTCCGGGCAGAGAGCTATTTGCTAGCCATAGTTAGTTTGAGATGATGGAAAGGAAATGTCCGCAAAAATATTATTGCCGGAGCTACACAAGGATCCATTCTCAGACCAGACCTACACATGAAGGTTTCCTGTACTTGTGAATTTGGTAGATTTCGCTAATGATGTAGCAGCCGTCATTACTTCGAGAAAACCCCACCTTTTTTAGCTCAAATTAAATCAAATAATGTCAAGGGTTGAAGACTGGATGAAAAACCATGGTCGCCAGCTGAAGAAAAGAACGGCAACAACTAGGCTCCGAAGTAGTCGAAGTATTTCGGATTGGATGTTGGCTGGAAGTTGACTTAGGGCGAGCACATCTGAAAAGCATTGCGATAGGGCATCGGGAACTGTAACCTCGCTCGTGCGGTTCATTCAAAGCTGCTGTATGGTTCGGAGATATAGGTCACCCCCTTAAATTTTGAAAAGTATCGAGCTAGGATGGCTAGCGTTCAACGCAGAGGACCGCTACGAACAGTGAGGTAGTAGAAATGGAGTGGACATGCCCATAAGATTTACATTGAAGGGGATGGTAGTAATTTTTTGTCCACTCAACGTCAAATCTGTTCAAATCCAAGTAGTTCCCCTCGAATTTAACAATCAGAGCGAAATGGCGGGAAGGCAGCTTTGTGCGCGAGAGGCAGCTTTATACCGTCTGTGTCCACTCCGTTTCTACTATCTCACTGGCTACGAATCACAAGTATTTACTAAACGGTATCGAAAAACGCCGTACTGATATAGCAGGGGTAATCCCACTCAACTTGTTGGCAAACGAACGCAGGGAAATGTTTTTGAACAGGACAGAAGCGAGAGGAGAAGTAGTAGCTGCTCTGGCATGAGTGCGAACGCTTGAGCTTTGGGACGAGCCCTGAACTACGAGCTCCAAGAGGAGGGAATGGTCGAACTTTAAAAACTGTAAGTATTGTGTTAAGGATAGTCATGACGTTTTATATACCTTTTTCCATTACGCCCGCTTCAGAAGGAACCGACACCCTCTATTCTTAGTAATTGATCCTGCAACGTCGGAGATGCTGGTGGAGGCGATGCTTCATTCAAAGACGCTTGGGTGCGCATTTCAGTATGTATAGAGACGGGTTTGGGGCTGAAAAGAAAAAAAGGGCATAACGAAATTAGTCGTAGATGTACCTGATAGGTGCTTGTAACGCGGCTGAGTCGAAATAATTCGAAAGCTGTCTCGGTTCGGACTCCTGTGGTCAGCGGGTGATGTTTTTAGTGAATAAGAATCACTCGTAGAAAACTTTATGAAGATTTTCCGAAAACTGTTCAAAAAAACAAAGTTAGCATAGTTTCAGGTGTGGCAAAGGGGATTAACTACAGTAGAGGAAAGAATGATTATAATTTACTTTCAAAAAAATTGTGGCAGCTATAGAAAAATTAGGGAACTAGTGAATAGAAGCTTTGCGACAGTGCAATCCACGAGGGATTGCAATAAATCATGGCAAACACAAAATGAGCAGAAAAGGAGTTGGTTCAATATGATCTAATTTTTCCAGATTTCAAAACCAAATGGTTTAGATATATTTATATTGTAATTTTTTGATAGATATCGATATTTCGAGGGTGATATAACCGATAGACAATAAAGAACAGCGCAGATTCCCCTCAAAATAATAATAGCTGATGAGAGGAAAATATACCGGAAAAAATACCGTTGAGATTATCCTCTACTATGTGGTGAACAAGCCCACGGTAAAATTCAAGGGAGAGCAAATGGAGCTACTCGACCAAGGCCGAAATTAACTACCTAAAGCAATTTTAGAGTCTAAGTAATAAAAATCACAAGTTTGGTTTTACAATTTTCTGTGTTAATATAATTATATAATAGAAACAAATGCGCAATCGATGTGAAAATTAAGTAACTGCTCGAGAAGTATGATCAAATTTTCAAGGTTAGTTTTTCAGTAGCACTGAACTGGTGAAAAATTCAGTTTAAAAAAAAAAAATAAAATAATATTTACCCACACAAATCAAATAGGAAATTAGCTGAACAGTTGCATGAACATTTTCAAGTTTTTTAAAAAAAATTGTTAATTATCTGAACAATGTCATAATTTCAAATATTCGAAATATCCAACATGCGCTTGCTTCAATATTTGGCTGATATTCTTTGCAAGATTACTTAATACATACTTATGCATGTATGCACAATATGATTATGAAGCTAGGCTGCAATTATCGCATTCATATTTATTTTTTTCTTCGCTGTACAAACTATAAATATTGAATTATCTTGATTCAATCTATCATCTCATATTAATTTTAAGGTTTTGTTTTCTAATATTATTTTATCAAGTTTACAATAACATAATGAATTGAAATAAGTGGATAATTTTAATTAAATCGTATAAATTTAACAATCTTATCTTATGTCATCAGAATTTCAGTGGTATTATTTATTCAAAATGGGGTTCGAACAGAAAAAAAACTAGGGGAATTCCACCAATTTAATTGAAAACCTAAATCATATGAAACTTTTTTCACGTAACCATTTCTATATTATTGCATTTTAATACTATCTCTTAAAATTATAAATCAATTATGTTAATTTTCAACAGATTATGATTCATTTACTTTGAATTCACATCATTCAATTTTATAATACTTTTCCAAAGAACAGTATTTTATAAAAATAAAAAAATATTTTTATTGGTTTCTCAGTTTCTTTTTGTCGTACAATAATATCTATAACAACTTTACTATGCATAAATATCAGCCAAATATATTATTTTGCTACTACTGTTTCAGTATGCTCTCGTTTCAGTTGTTCAGTTTTGCGATTAACAGGGCAATAGAAAGTGGATGGAGGGGGGGTGACAGGAGGAGCTTAGGTGAATGTATGCTATGTACTTTCTAAAAAGAATTCTTTCGATAAGGCAATCAACTTAGACTAATTTGTAGATTCTCTATATTTCTCGTACGTTTCTCAAAACAAAACACAAGCTTAATTTCATTTTATTAGTAGAACTTAACAGTAGACTACCATCTTCATTGTGAAACCAACAGTTTTATAGTGAAGATAGTTTTTCCTAGAGTTCTGTGAACTCACGAGCTTACTGTAGTAGTGCTTAATGTAAAACAATGCTTAACAATTTTACAACTTCTAACTTGTATCGGTCATTGAAATATTTCTAAATTTTATCTAAAAATTAGACCCAGATGTATAAGAGCAGATGTGTCCTAATGACTCATCTATAGATGATAGTTATGTTGTGAAGAGTAGCTTCCGATGCTATTTAAGTTTATTTGAAAATAATAAAGTATTAAGGTTTTTGTTTATTATTAATCAATTGGGTCCTCAAACGCAAATGCCTGAACGCAATAATGTGTCATTGATATCATCTACCTCATCTTCACTTACATTGATTTAATTGTGTGATTGTATTCTGCCTTACTTTTTCCGAAAAATCCCTATTTACCTTATTTATATAGAATCCCTACGAAAAAAAAACAGAAAAACAAATTTGCATCAATATTTTTCAAAAATCTTTACGATAAATTTCACTGAAAACTTCTCTATATATGTAGTATCCGGCCGCTTATTCAGCTTGATCTTAAGTTGGTAGATTCTTATTATCTGATTTAATTGTACGATTAAAAATAACTTAGATTTCTTATAGGAGTGTCGTTTTGCATTTTTTCCTTCGTCCCTAAAATTATTTCTGGATAACTATCGTTGGAAAATCCTATTTAAAGTATTCTATAGATCTTTTGAAGAGATCTTCTCTTACCACCATGTCGCCGCCCTTAAACTGCAAATTTGCTTATCGAAACTAATCGAAAAACTAGTAGTAGGGGAGCCCAAGCGGGGATTTCTCGCGTTACTCGAGCGCGTCAGAAAATCATATGGGGAGATGCCCTACACCTTGCAATGTACCCTACCATATATGAACCCTTAATATAGTGGGGTGCGTTGAGGGAAGCCCGTCAGATTAGTAAAAAAAAATTGATCCTCAGAAAAACTCGAGCGCGTCAGATTAAGACAAGGTAAGTTAAGTACATCCAGAAAAGAGTATATTTCAATAATCTGACAATTTGAGCGTGGCTTAAGGAAATGGGCGAGTCACAAAGTTGTAAAAAAAAACCTCATCTCGAAATACTCGAGCGCGATTATTTTTTTTTTTATTTTGAAGGAAATCCTATCAGGATTACGAAAAACATATAATCTGACGGTTTTCATGGGGCGATGTAGCTAAAATCATCAATAAATGAAAAAAATTGCAGGATAAAAACTGATCTTATCTTGTTTAACAGTGGGCAAAAAGCAGGCAACGAGCTCATTTCTGAATATTTCAGATGGAAGCTGAGGGATACCATTTTATGGAAAGGGGGGGATAACTTTTCGGAGCACACTTTTCCATCTACCCTGGAGTGTGGTAGATAAGTTTGTTTGCATGTGTTTTTTTGCGCCTCTTACAAACTCACAAACATTCTATGTCGTAGTCAAAATCGGATATCAACATTCCGTTGAGAAAGAAGATGCTGTTAGTAGCAAATATTTAGATCAATATATCTCCAAAACGGTTATAGTTACAAGAAATAGTCAGCAGATATTTTTTATTGGAAATTTGTTAAGCTACAAATTCGTCATACATTGTTTTCTGAAGACGTGACCGTTACTGAGATATTTAGGAAAGGTCACTTTTGGTGACCTTTGACCCCGTATAAAAAGTAACGCAGCACTCGGATCGATGGGCACTTTTGACATTTTATTCAATACGCCAGTGCCAAGGTTCACACCAAAATTCAGTTTTCCCCTAATTTTGCCGAAGTTTGGCCTTTTTTATGCCGGATTTCACTGGACCAGACGCTTTGGTTTGTTTGTTGTGTTTTTTTAAATAATTTTGTGAATTAATAATGAGTGATGTAAGTGTGAAATGTGTATTTTGTGAAAAAGAAACTTGTGAAAAAACTAAAAAGTTTACACATGAAACATTAAAAAAATGTACGAATATCTTGCAATATCGTAAAGTGAAACGTGTTCGAAGAAAATCTAGCAACGTTTATGCTACGGTCGTAATTTCGGATGTAACATCTTTAAACGATATATATATAAATATATATATATATATATATATATATATATATATATATATATATATATATATATATATATATATATTTCATCCAGTTATTTCATCCAGTAATAAAAAGAAGAAACGATTTTTTTTTTCAAATTGTCAGATTAACAATATCCCTCCATATAATTGTCAGATTATTATTTAGGACAACTAAGACATCAAGTTGAACCCTCTGTATAAAACTCTGACGCGCTCGAGTATTTCAAGGTAACATTTTTTTTTTACATTTTCAAAAATCAGTCATGACTTTTGGTCACGTCCAAATCGTCAGTCATTTAAATAGGACACTTTTTTGAGTTCACTTAACATTCCCTCTGAATATCTGACACGCTCGAATAACTTTTTTTGTTTGTGTTTTTTTACCTCTTTTTACGGCCACCCCCCACCAGTTAATCGTCAGATAAATATCTATCGGCTATCAGAAAGACAAAGCGCGTATACACTATGAATGTCTGACGCGCTCGAGTATTTCCATGTAACTGTTTTTTTTTACGTTTTTGAACATTTTTACACGCTCTCCCCCCCACTAAAATGGAAAACTTGACATAAACTTTTTTTCATTTTAGAACCTAATCTTCACAATCCAATAGGTCCCCATGACGCTTTAGTAACTGCAAATTTAGCATCCCGGGCTCCCCTACTATAGTTTTAGATTTCTGTTGTCAGTCGTTGAGAGAAAATAATTAGATTTATTAGAAAAGTACAAAACAATTCACTAATTAAAAATTTCACGCTTATTGTTTGGAAACTATAGTATTCTTATGAATTTTATTATTGAAGTTGTCTATTTTCTATACAGCTTAAAATTTTAAAGTTGCCCCTATTAGAGTAAGGTCTCAGGTGTATGAAAAATAAACATTTTTTGAATAAAATGGTTGGAATTGTATTTCTGATCTTCGGTACACATATGTTTAGAGCAAGTACAGGGAAATGACAAGGCTATAAACAATTACATATGTATTTACCCTCTGACAAATAAGTTTCGGGAATGAGTCTCCCAAATCGCCCGCGTTAATTGGTTTTTAATATTTTTATTTTACCTAACTTGGTAGCATTGTAATACATCAAAATCGCGATCTGTCATTTAGCTTGTTGGCAACAGCTAAAAATGGAAGTTGGTTCAATAGTTTTTTTGAAATTTTGTGTTGCGAACGAGATTCTTTGTGCTGAAGCGTTGAAAATGATAGAGAAACCCGTTGGAGAGCGTTTTATATCCAAAACAAAAGCATTTGCATGGTATGGTCAAAAAGGGCCGTGAAGGCGTTGAGGATTTGCTTCATTCTGGACGGCTTTCAACCTCAAACAATGAGGGAAACGTCGATAAAATGATGAAATTAGTGCTCGATAATTGTTTTTTCAGTCTCAGAGAGCTAGCTTGTGAATTCAATGTTTATCGTGAGTCGGCTCAGCTTATTGTGGTTGTTGTTTTGGGTACGAGACACGATTCATTCTAAAAGACCTCAATTTACTTTAAATGGAGCATTGTAATCGAGCAGTGACATGCTAGAACGGCTGAACTTCGACCCTATATTTATCAAACGCATCATCACGGGTGATAAAACTTAGGTTTAAGAATATTATATGCTAACTAGAAACAATCATCGGAATGGCGGTTGCCAAATGAGCCGGAACCCAAAGAACTAAAACAAAGTCAGTCCAAAATTAATGTTCTTCTCCCTGATACTTTTTTTATATACTAGAAATTGAATGGCTCAAAAATTGAATTGACAATATTACTTGGCGTTTAAGGGAGAGTATTTTTCAAGCAAAAATCGTGGGTTTTTCACAATGAAAATCCACCGTCTCACAAGGCCACCATTTTTACCGAATTTTTGAATAAAATACCACGATCACCAACGAACAACCATCGTATTTGGCTGTGTGATTTTTTTCTTCCCAAATCCTAAATTCCCGCTCAAGGAACCCGTTTTAACTCCATTAAGGACATAAAGACCAAATCGCTGGAGAAACTCAAAGAAATCGTGGAATCGGACTTCGAAACACATATAGATGATTAGATTGTTTGTTGGAAGAAGTGTATCGCTTCAAATGGAGACTCTTTTGAAAGAGATTCAATAAATTTGAATAATTGATACTTTATATTTTATTTGGTCATTCCCGAAACTTATTTGTTAGTCTGTACATGCAATGTGTATTAAAGCGAGAGAACGGGATGAGGACGAAGAGAGGGGGGTGGTTCAAAAATGAATTCGTTATGAATCTTAAATACAGATCTATTTTAAACTTTTTTCCTGTTTCCATTTTGAAGTACTAGAACATACGATATTATTCTCCTTGATTTTTCATCTTGGATCCAATAGAAGATATTCAATGACTTAAAGTATCTTATAGTTTGGTGTGTATGTGTGTGTGTTGCTAAACATCATCATCTTGAAATTCTCGTCTTTCCTATATAAAAAGGTACTCAAAAATATCTTAGTATTCCTATAAGGCAATTCGCACATTGAATTATAATTATATTCGTAATAATATTGTTGTTTTAAATATGTTCCTTCATATCTTATTTCAAGTTCTTTGAGTTTTGTGGTAATTTTCATTAAATACTTTTGTGTTTGATAATATTGAAAGATTTTTTTTATCTTATTCGAAGTTCCGTGACTCGTTTCAAGTCTTGAATGTTCTTATGTGTTATAAAACATATGATTTAGATGGTTATATATATAAATAAAAAATTTCAATATTTAATCTATTTACTAATTAATTTCTATCCACGTTTTTTGCATTGGTTCGGTGATTTTTGTATTGTTCAGATAAATAATATACAGCTGTTCAACTAGTCCCCTTTGATGCGTGCAGTTTCTAAATGGGGAAAAATAAATTGACATTGCAGATAATGATCGCAGTTTTTGTATGATAGTATAGTTCTGTGTAGTTTTGAAAATACAATCCAGTTTTCTTCCATATGCCGAAGACAGCCTTCCTGAATCGTTTGTTTCAAGAAATTATTACAAAAAGCCAATCAACAAATTGCTATAATTGATTTATTATATTTTAAAATATTTCATTTGTTTTCCAAAATTATGTTTTGAAATATAATTTAAAAAGGTTGATTCGTTCAAATTTAGTTTTGATTCGGTGTTGGGAATCATTTTTCAATTCACGTTTTTTTTTAAACAGTATTTTTTCAAGTATTAGAACGCAAAATCCAATGCTGCAAATCATCTTATCAGAAAATTTACAAACAGCAGGAGAAATGAAATGAAATTTTAACAAAAAAAAAAAAAAAAAATACAGCAATATTTTTAAAAATTTCACATTCGATTCACAATTCAAAATTCCTTTAAGTTATTGGCATGGTACATATGTATTTACGTCTCAGTATATGACGAAAACGTATACAAATTATTCATAACTAGCCGTTAATGTTTACTTTCAAAACATATTTTACACAGCTTTCAATTCGAGTAATAATTTTTTCAGGAGAAATTGACAAGATTCATGTGAGCTCAACATTCCAATGCAAGTAAACTATTTTCAATTCTACAAAATTGTTTAAAAATTAGAATTATATTAAAAATTATCAAACATCAACTAAATAAGCAGCTCACATAAGCTGGTACAAATAATAGGAAAAGCATTGGATGATAAGGAAATCGCACTATGTGCTTTCACGGATATAGAAGAAGCCTATGAAAATGCAAGACACGACTCGCTGAGAGGAGATATGTCCCTCAAGTGGTAGTGAAATAGGCGAGTAAAGCAGTGAGATGCCGAGGTGCATTCGTGGAGCTGGGAGCACAAGAATTAAGAGCGAACAGCTAGGAGTCGATGTCCTCAGAGAGAGAGTTGTTATCCCCCTGCTATGGTCCCTACTAATTGATGACGCTCTTGGGACCCTAAAGAATAAGGGATTAACAGGTCTCGGTTATGTGGATGACATCACGGTAATAATAAGAGGCTCACATTTACTATACTTTAAAATCCTAAATGCAAACGGCTACAATGGTGCGATGAGGATGGTCTGTTCCCAATTTTTAAAAAGGATTTAGAAGAGGCGCATACCATACACATAGTAGGAAATATGGAATTTAAGGAATAAAGTCATGTGGGATTACTTCATTAACCGGCCAGGATTATACCCTATTCTGAACCAGGAGGCAATGACAGTATTGGAACAGAAACCTCATAACAACATACCCCATAAACTGCATTTGAACGAGTGTCCAAAATTTCGAGAAACCAGTTTTTAATGAATTATGCAAACTGTTTGGAATACGAAAAACAAGAACCCTCTTCATCATCATTCTGACGGAATGGTCGAACGATTCAGTGACACGCTCAATGAGCATTCATCCAAAGAGACCAAAAGAAACTGAGACTCTTTCTGATTGTATATGTCAACTAGTAAGACCCCAAAAAGAATCAGCTTTGAAGAAAAAATCTGTCTACCTGCCGATCTGAAAATCGGAACACCTTCTGAGAAATCTCTAACCAACTAATGGCGAAGGGATTGGAAAAAGAGGGACATGTGTAGGGTTATTATCCCCCCTTGATATGGTCCCTACTGATTAACGACATTCTTGAGATCCTCAAAAGTGAGCAATTAACAACTCGCGGGTAATATCACGGTAATAATATGTGGTTCTCATTCGGGTGCTTCGAGATCTAGAATGCAAAAAGCCTTGAATAAAACAGCAGAATGAGATGAGGAAGAGGGTGTATCCATAAATCCTCCAAATATCAGTAGACTTCCATTTACTAGAAAAAGAAAAAGCGAGATAGAAGCGCTCAAATTTAGGGGCATAGAGGTGCGAATATAGGAGGAGGTAAAATTCACCTTGAACAGCCATCTAAACACAGCAATTTGGGCGACAAAACAAATGCTTGGATGCAATTGGGGACTAACTCGAAGCTAGACACTCTGGGCATACAAAAAAAATTATGAGACTTTATCATCCTTTATATAAATCAGCAGTAAGGTAGAAGAAAACCACGCAGAAAAGTGCTGTTAACAGGCTTAACGAGCTTCAAAGGATGGCCTGCCTGCTGATTACAAGAGCAATGAGCTCCACCCCAATGGCAGGGATGCAGGTCCTTCTAAGCCTAGAACCACTACACCTCGAAAACCATAAGGAAGCGGCAACACAGGCGATAAGCTTATAACAGGTCAGCTGGTGCCAGTCATAAGATCTAAAAGGTCATCTCAGTATACTAGAGGAAATCAGGCCCGTAATGGAAATGCAAATAAAGTCTAGGGAAACTTTCGGGAAAAGGTTCAGGGTCAGAATACCATCACGAAACAAATGGGAGAATGGCCCACCCCTCTCGCAGAAAGGAGTGGAAATGTGCTATACGAGCGGCTTGAACTTGCATTGTGAAGTGGGAGCAGTGATCGTAGGACCAAAGTGAAAAATGCATTTTCCCTTTTCTAAGAAAGCCACTATCAAGCAGAATTATCTGCTTCACTTAAGACCACGCATATAATGAAGGTGAGGAACCTTAAAAGGGTCAGCATTAATCCTATCAGATAGCCAAGCGCTTCTCAAGGCTATCAATCGCGATCAAATAAACTCACGTATGCTCTCAGAGGCCTTAAATGAAATGGGGACACATAGCAGCCTCGAGCTTAGATGGAGCGGCACCAACGAAACGAGGAAGCGGATACCAAGGCCAAAAAGCAGCTAAATTATTATATATTGGTCCCAATCCATGCTAGGGCTTTTCGAAGGCTGATACGGACAGAGAAATCAAAATATGGTCTCAACCACTGCATAGGGTTCCTATGTAAAGCTTTAACAGGCCATCATTCTTGCAAAAAGTATCTCCACAAGATAGGCAAGGAGCGAGGTGCGGGTACTGCGGAGAAGTGAACGAGTGTAGAACACTAACAAAACGAAATTACAGCGGTTTGGCTCTGTTCCTCCCTCCAATCGGGACGTTACAAAAGCTTAGTCTACGGATATATCCAAGTTCATAAGGAGCCAGGATATCCTCAAGGACATAACGCTGACGAGATAATGGACCCAAGGGGTGGCAATGCTAGGGACTACTCGGATTCTCTCCATGCATTTATTTATTCATTCATTCAAATTAACAGCTCGAAACAACATTTCAACTGTATATCATTCGAATATCTGAACAAGCTGTACATTCAATTCGATTGGATTAAACAAAAAAAAAGACAAATTACATATTGCAGCATCCGCAGGAACAAAGCCTACAGTTTGTCAAACCATCAGGCTAGTGGAGCATGAATTCGAATTAGTTCAACTACCGTGGGTTAATCAGCAGGAAATCAGCAAATCAGCGGAAAATCAAAAAACCCACGGAAAATCTACAGTCTGTCAAGGCTCTTCGAATCCCGAAATCACACCCAAACCTCAAAGCTTATGTTGTAAAATGCCATGGTCTTAGCTAGAACTCACGTATGGATCCGAGACTTAGGAGCTCACTTAAACCCATTCCGACCACTTAGCCGCATTCGAGAGGAACGTTTAGCGGAAAATCGTTGGCCCCTAATGTGAAGGGAAATTTCGGAGACACCGATGAGATATCTACCTATGATGGAGGAATGTCGTTGACCAGCACGCTTGGAGCTTAGAGATGACTAATTGGATGACATCCGCCCGCGATCGGAACCGATGGAAAATTGTTGAACGAGACCAGGACCGTACCCTGGTTATAGTGCCGATTATGATATACTCTGAGAATGAATATGTACATATATTTCGATTGAAAATATGCGAGAAATCGTCACTCAAGACAGATGCGGTGTATAGCAAACAATTCAAATTTCATCCGAATTCCGACCCCGAATTTCTTCAATAACAGACACTCAAAGCATGTAAGAAGCTTACCGGGCCAACAAACAAGACCGCAAGAACTGTGACCAATGATGTGAACGTTATTGGTGGTTCCGGTTTCGTTGTAACATGCCTTTTTGTTTCGCGACAGTTGTTAATTATTTTTAAATGAGTAGTAAAACAAATCGAGACGATCATATTCATTTTTCCACACGGACAGTTTTCAATCCCGAAAGCAGCAGGATTCTCTTACCAACATTATTCTTATTTGCTATAGGTCTTCAATACAACCCTGCCAGAAAATATTTTACTCCGAAAGACAATTCTTGACAAGTAATTTCCACCAGAATAAAAAATTCAAACCACTTTTGAGCAAAAGATGCGCTACCGCTCCAAAAGTCGACAGATTTGCTTAAAAAGTGCGAATAGATCATTTGCCGTTCATAAAAACGCAATATAGCCAGGCCAATACACCCTGAGACTAGCATTCAAACAATTTTCGGTCAACAAAATCGCAACCACTGCCAGGCACAAATTAATTTTCTCTTTGTAACAAATTCAACTTATTCATTATTGTTCTTTCAAATTTTCGCTTTCTTTCACAATGTTTCTCAATTCAAACATTGAAATACCTTCATTTTTGTCGCATTTTATTTTACCACTGGTTTAGCTAGACCCACCCACACTGAAATACTCTACCTGGCCTGTACACTCCCTGGTACACAAACACAAAAAAAGAACGATCATAACATCAAATCGATTTCATGCTCGGACAGCACTCGTGCTAAAAAACCAAACCATAAAACCGTCCAAATCGAAATTACTTAATTTTCAAATATTTTTATTTCATTTTTGTTTTGAAAGCAAACACCTTTATATAACCCAAAACACGGCAAATCTTTTACAAAATTTCTACAAAAAAATCAAGATTAGGTTTGTTTCTTTTTCTTTCTTTCTCTCTCTCTCACTTTCTCGATACAACAGTCAGGAGGAAATAATAAACAAAAAAAACCTTCCCATAAGTCCCTTTTGTGATGGTTCTCTTCTCTTTGCCAGACAAAATATTTCGCAAAACATAAAAAACTTCAATTCTTTTTTTATACCAAACACTATATGCATGTATTTTTTCCATTAAAATGAAAGATTATTATTATCATTTAAAAAGTAATAGGCATTAATTTGTCAATTAAAAAAAGGATAATTTCAACTTCACTTAGAAACAAGTCAACACGTAATAATATAGGTATATTGCCACGTCAGATTTCCAATCTCATAAAACCTTCTTTTTACTATCGTTAAAACGTTAATTTTTTTCTTCAATTTCTTACTTTTCCATTTCCTTGCGATTTTTTCTTTCAAAATTCTCCCATTTTAAAATTATTATAAATTAAGAAAAGGTAAAAATGTATTGTTATATGTTTATAGTGTAATCGATAGATGACAACATTATGTAGGTATAGGTATATATAGACAATTTGTCAACTATATAATTTTTTTTCGTTTAAAAAAAAGTAAACAAGAGAAACTATATTATCTCAGTACTAAAATCTAATCAGACGAAGGAGTTTTACATATTGAATCCATGTATTCTTTTAATCTCTCTCTATGATCTAGATGCGACAAACTATTTTTCATTTATTTTATTTTATAATGTAAAAAACCACAGCATTGTTTCCATCTCTAAATTTAAACGTTTAGTCGGTAATATAGTTTTGAAATATAGTTTGGAGTTAACTTTTTTGAATTTTTCATCTTTTGTTTTTATTGTTACCCATTTTTTTTTTAATATTCTCTAAATTTAATTAAAGTAAGCCTGCTCTTCTTCACTTTTTTTCATATATATTTTAATTATATAAACTCTATCCAGATATTTTCTCTAACCCGAAAAATTACTCTAATGTATATAAAATGACAAAAAAAAAATTAGAAAATCAATAGAAAACTTTATTGAGAATTAAATTACCGTAGATTCTAAAAAAACGTCGTCGCCGTAAATGTATAGCAGTCATATAGGTCGTACAGTAGTAATAGTAGCATGAGTGGCAAACTTATGCGAGATTTTTTTCCGATATTTTAACTAGGCTTTCGCAAGAATTAAAGTTGCCGTTCTGTTTGTTTAGATCTTACACAAAGTATTAACGTACGATATTTATTACTCAAAATTACATAGCAGTAGTATCACTATCACTTACTCGGCTTGCCGTTCTACTTTCTCTTATATCTGAATTTCATTTAATTAAAAAAAAACATGCTCAACTTTAATATGATCTCGAAGAGAAAAACACTTTAAAAACAAATTGAACTTCTATTATTTATAATATTTTAAGCGAAACAAATCTCCTATAAAAAATCGTTTATAAATCCGGTGCAAGCTTATATCATCTTAGATTTACCCTATCTGACTTGATTTTAGTTGTCTACTTTTCTTATTGTTTACCGTCGTCGTACCTTTTTAAACTTTAGAATAAAAACAAAAGACTATTTTATGTCATCTAGCTGTTATGCGTTAAATTTTATAAAGTTTTCTTCTTTCAAAAATTAAAAAAGATCACTTTTCGGGTTCCGTACATTCTAAGCCTTACAACAACTTTGCTGTTTTTGTTTATTATTTCTCATCTAGTTTATATGAAGTGTGAAAATTTCGAATATTTTCAAATCTGTGATAGCAAAATTAATCATCAAAAAAATTTACTTTGCCAATAAAGACATGATTTTATATGAGCGAAAAAGTTTCAAACGAATTGACCACTGTAGATCGATCAAGGTCCATAATATTCAATATAAAAAAAAACTGCCGTCAGTATTTCGGGGTGAATCGATAACAACGGTTTCACGGGATTATCAGATTACTACAAATTAAGCAAAAATCGAATTACACTATGTTCTCTCTGTCTTGTTAAATTTAGGATTTCATCTTTTTAAACATTACTTGAACAATTCATAAATATGTATGTATAGGTAATTATTTCATTTACATTTCGTTCTTGTTTTATATTTAATCCTCCTGTTCGTTCATTAATAAATATTATTTACCTTATACACTTTCGCTTATCAAAGAACATTTGTGTACAATTTGTTTGAATTTGTCTTTAGCTTACGTCAAGAATTACACATAATTACAATTATGGGAAGGTACTGTTTTTTTTCATTTATATTTTAACCATGTAAAAATCTGTTTGCCCACTAGTAAATCGAACCGTTCAAACAGCCGAACGAACATTAATTAAACTTTCGATTGAATCGAGTTGAGTTGAGAATTGAAGAGAATTTTAAGTGAAATAAGAAAATACGTTACGTCATCGTCACATTCTCGATATTATATTATGTCAACCAACCAAACCAATTTCTCTCATAGGTGTAGGAATACTTAATATAATCGGTATTGGGAAGATTCTAACTCGGAAAATTACAGTTTCAAAAACAAGTATCTGTGACGGTGTAACATTATTCAAAGCGAAACATCCGATCTTTCAAGGTATCTGATTTTCTTTTAACAGATATAGACCGCCTACCGACCGCCTCATACTTCCCAAACGTTCTTACTACCGAAACAAAAATGCATAGCAGTACAAAAAATAAGAAAAGAGGATGATTTTGTTTTTGTTTAAAGTTTAAACTTGTTTTACAATTATTCTGACATTTAATAAATCGCTTTATAATTAACAGTCATTTCTCGATAATTTTAACTCGATCTTCTAAGGTTTTCGGCTTCCTCGCTAGATACAACATATATTTCATTTCAACTTGTTTTTCTTTAACGGATAAAAGTATCCTATAAGTAATAATCTAGGTGTGTTTTGCTTGTATTGTTATCTAGCTTCAAAGGTATCCGTGTATTGTTTTTTTTCTCTATTTGTTTCTCTATTAAATTATTACGTCAGGCAATTTTGAACTTATTCCGTAAAAATATTTAGTTTATTTTTTATCTATTTCTTATTGTGTAATCGTATTAATAATCATTATATCCTCTTGTAATCTGTATTATAATTTATACATACATCTGCTGTAATACCTAAATCGAACATATAATCATTAGTTTGCCTAATAATTCTCAGTATCTGTGTTGTTTGCTGTTGTTATTGTTTCGTTTTAGGTTAGATTTTCGCCTTAATAATTCAAGTAAAGATTAAAAGATAATAAGCTAACGTTAATGTTATATATATATATAAGTAAATTAAATTAAGAATAACGCAAAATTAAATCGTGTTGTGGTTGGTTGGTTACAATTCCTTGTTGTAAACTCTCGGTCGTCTTCGGATGAGATACGAATTAAATGGTATCGGATCGTCGTTCATTTGCATCTTGAACAAATACTCCTGCGCCCGATTTCCCGTACCTCGATTATGTCCTGGTCATTGTATGTATGTGTTTTTGTGTTGTTTGTGAGTTTAGTTCATCTATTTCCAGCTAACTGTTTACGCGCGTTTTGTTTGCCAGTTCTGTTTTTGTTTCCTTTCGTTAATAAGGTAAGATAATAATAGACATAAACTATACGTAAGTTAAATCTTTACATGCTTTCTAATCCTGCAAATATATTTAAATTGATGTTATTAACTTAACTTTCGAAATCTAGCATTTTTGTTTTGTTTCTTTTATCTATCGTGTAGTTAAATTTAAGTTGCATATTTGTATTGTTTATGTTTATCCTTTATAATTAAATTAGCTAAATAGATTTGTTTCTGTTGATAAAATTTCTTGCTTCTCTTACTTATTGTGTTCTCTTAAATGGGTTAATCATAGGGTTTTAGATTATTTGTAAATATTTAATCGATTTAAAAGTTGATTAATCCAATCTTCTTAAACTGCCTGCGAAGCAGGATACGGTGGCTGAGATGAGCTGTCATTACCGTATGTTGATCGTGGACCAGCACCGTAGGTCGATCCTGGTTGATCCTTTCCATAGTTCGCGTAGTCGTATTCGTAGGTCGAGCTGTAGCCGCCATAATCGTACTCGGATCCCGACTTCGAAGCAGAATTGCCGGGGCCCGTGCGTGGTATTCCACCAACAGGACCGGCTGCTGACGGGCCGCCAGCACCCCATGTTTGGGCGCGCGAATACATATCGTTGGCGGATCCACCGCCAGCACCCGGTCCAGCCGCCGGACCGGAGTTCGGTGGCATGTTCCACGTGTTCCAGTTTCCGCCTCCGGAAGGACCATTCGGACCGCCAGTCGACGACGAGTTGTACATATCGTAGCCGCCGTAGCCCTGAGTTTGTTGAGGACCACCATAGTTACTCCATTGATGTGGTGGCGGACCTTGGGGTCCTGGTGGAGCGCCCCAACCCTGGTATGACCCAGGAGCATTGTTGCCGTAACCGTAGCCTTGTTGTTGGGGCGATGTTCCCCAACCCTGATAGCCAGGCATCATGTTCGGTGCCCCCAGAGGCATATTCATTGGCGGACCACCCATTTGACCGTTCGGACCTTGCATCATGTTCATTGGGGCACCATGATGTGGACCCCATTGGTTAGTGTCGTTGCCCATTTTGCCGTAGCCACCACCGATTCCACCGCCACCCGAGTTGCCACCGGCAGAGCCATCGCGTGGTTCGGCTTTCTTGATCTCAACCTGAAATGGATACATCGTGTGATCAAATCCTATTGAAATTTAATTAAAACAGAAAAATTTAACAAAACAAAACAGCAATCGATCGTCGAATATATGAACTTTCAAGTAAAAAATTTCCAGGCGACTTCCTTGATCAAAATCAAACCAAATAAATCGAATGAAGCATATCTTAAGGCTCCAATCTGGCAGCTTTCGTGTTCATAGCGCTCTTGGACAAAGCTTTAACAATTGAGTGTCGGTTTCACCAAACGTACACATACACTTGCTCAGACATATATTTGAAAAAATAAAATGGTGAAAATGCGTAAAAAAGAACCGCATTTGTTGTGTGTGCTTTTGAATGTTTCTGGCGCGATTTCGTTGATTGAATTCGTTTGTAGTCGTAAAATAAGTGGAACCCCGCTTGAGGAAAGGAACTTAGTAAACTTATTTTGCAAAGCGAAACACCGTGAAACTGGTGAATTAGTGGAGAGGTCATATACGATTGTATGGAATGCGACGGATAAATACCGTTATTGAGGTTCTTTGGAAAATAAAAATGGAAGAGGACGAAAAAATTTAACGGAACAAAATTAAATTAGTTGTATTAAAGAAATTCAGAAAAATCTCAAGAAACAATTACAATTGCCCACTAAAAAATTCATAAAAATAATAAATAGATCTGTACTAGAGAGATTTTGCATAGAACATTAAGGCCAGGTACAGGTGAAAATGCTGTTTTTTTCAAAATCTGTTCTACTAAACAGATTTTTCGCCAAAATCTTACTACACAACAGTTTGGGTTACACAAATCTCGGAACATGTTTTTTGGTTCCTCTAAGTATTAAAGAAAAGAGCAGGTTGAATGGTTAATATCAGAAAACCAACCAAAGAGGATGATCAATTTTCAAAGGCTGTAAATCCTTCAATTTTCTATATACTGTTGACTACTTTCCTCGCAACTTGCTTTTGTTCCCTAGTCAGATGAGAATCGTATTAAAATTTAGTGAACGTAGCTTGAAAATTGTTTGGTAGGTGCTTTGATTGAAGATATTTTAGTTTTTGAATTCGATTCGCGGCAATGGACACACTCCAATTGATTTGTTTTGGAAGGTGCTTGTAAGCGTACTCAAAGCTGAAAATATGCTTAGTGCGCGTCTATGAAGCGACGTCTCTGTCGGACAAAATGGATAATAAATCTCTCAATGGCATATTTTTCGGCAAGACTTAATTTTAAACATTTCAGCTCGTTTGGCCATTTTTTAACCTGTCCCTGTCCTTAATAAAAAATTACTAATGGCAGAATTTCACGTCAAAAACCATCCATTTCAAAAGTATAGATTGAAAATTTTAAAAACAATCACAATCACGGGACATCAAGAAAAGGATATGGGGAACATAATAATTTTCTCAGTTTAAACAAGTAGGGTAAGTGCACCAGAAGTCGTCCATGCGTCAATAGTCTACCACTTTGTCTGCAGCCTTTAAAAAAAAATGAGAGCAAAGGCCAACAAAATTGAAATGGCACTGAATGATACCGGCAATAGTAAGGGCAAGATTGCAAGATCGTTTGCATGAAAGAATTCCTGACGATTAAAACATATTATCTACTCTGGAGGCTTTCTTCTAAAGCATAATAATTTATTGAATACTGTCCAAAAAAACAAAACGAAGAAATATGCGCGGGAGACGCCTTTTAAAAATAATCGTCCTGAAAGTCATCCTTCAGGAGAAATCTTTCTTTAAATTTGAGAGAAGCAGAAACTCAGAGAGAGCTGCTTTTACTTCTCAGTGTACCGAGAACTGGTTCAACGAACGCAAAAGCCCTTTTTAGACCTGAGTCTATGCGTCCACGCGATCTAGCGTGTTTTGCTTACACGAGTCAATAGGCGACTCTAAAGCGAAGGAGGTGGAGTATGCTGATTCATGTACAACAGATTTTATAATGATTTCTTTCGCTCAGTGGCATGTGTGGATGATTCGTTGATGATCATTTTAATATATGTTTTGTGGATGATTATTTTATTATATGATGATGTGGACATTTTTTTTTGCATCCTTATGTGCATGACTATTACGAAAAAAATTGAATGCATATGAATATCCAGACACAAACATATATATGCAGGTTTATATAGTCATATGGATAAATATATACAATTTTCTGTTACCAATATATTTGTACGGAGCAAAATTATCATTATAAGCGTGTAAAATCCATCCACTTATCGCCATAGCCCCGCCTTAAAAAAAACGGGATTTGAGTTGACTTGATTCGTGAAATCTAAAAACGCATGAATGCGTAGACTCTTGTCTAAAATGGGCTAAAGAATTTCTACCATAAGTCAAGCAAGAAGATTTACTGGCTTGATCCCAGGCGAATCATTAACTGTGATGAAACCAGCTTTTGTCTTTGTCCCAATAACAGGCAAGATCATTGCTCCTAAAGGCTATAAAAACCCTTTACCAGATAGAAGCAGATAAAGAAAAGGTTCACACACAAGATTATTGGCATTTTCGGCTCAAGGGAAAGCTACCATCACCTTTAGTAGGTTTTCCATATCAACGCCTATTTACAATAACTGTCTACAACAGCGTACTCAATGGATGGGTACTAGGTAATACAGACTCTGGTTGGATGCGGAGCGAACATCTTTATAAATAAATTGCAAACTATGTCAATAGTTGGCTGGTTGAACAACAAGTACCGAAGCCTGTTTTTCTGTTAGTTGATGGCCATAAAACCCATTTATTTGTCTATGCAATTAAGTGTTTTGTGCTTTATGCGCTTCCAACAACTACAACATCTATTCAGCAATCTGCCGATATTAATATATTCAAGTCTCTCAAGCAGGATTGGAAGAAGATACAACGCAAATGGATTAACCTCTTTAATTCTGACGCAGTGAACTATTTTTAACATGTGCACAATGAACTGAAGGATGCAAATGAAGAGATAACTACTAATAGATACCCTTTAAAGCATCTACTGATAGATTTTCGATTGCTTCATCTGTAATCAAAGAATAACGGAAGATCTTGCTAAACAGGTAATTAGTATTGATATCGTTTTGATGATTTTAGAGAATAAATCTAGATCACAGAGCAAAGAAGACAATAGTAATTCAGTAGCTAGTATGAGCATTTCATCCTTAACCTTTAAAGAGAAGGTTAAAGGATTTAAAAAGCAATAGAGCACCATGTGCAATATCTTCTCAACCTTGAAGAAACATGACGAGAGGAAAAAATACATGAAGAGGAAAAAATGGAGGTTAGACAATTGGAAATATGAGACAATCATATTAATAAAAGAAAATTGAAGCACGCGCGGACACAAAAGGGAAAAATAAATCAGACGCAGGAAAATAAAAAAAAACGAAGAACCTTCGGCATACAATGTGGGGTTATTTTAACCCGATGACTTTTTCCAAATGCATTAATTATGCATAACACAACCAAATAAGTTGAATTTCATAGGAGCTGGCGATTGAGTAACATTCTAATAAGCGACACAGAAAACGAGAAAATATTGGCATTACGACAACTTTCCTAAATGAGAAAGCATGTGAAAATACGTTTTCTTGCAAGATGTGTGAGACCCAACAGGAAAAGAAGTGAGGATCGACTGCAAAAACATTAAAAGTGGAAAAATATCGCTCTCACTGACCCGGAAAGTACACCATCAATGATCGTGTCAGTTTTTTTTTTAAATAGTTTTCTACTATAAAGGAAGTATATAGAAAAATCTAGATAGCTTCCGTAGTATTTTTGTCTTATTGTGAATTGAGGTAGTGTCCAAAAGAAATAGAGGCGATATCGTCCTTGATGTCGAACCCAACAATACTTACAGAAAACTATTAAGTTATGAGTTACTGAACTTACTCGGTGTATGAAAAAAATGGTGTACTATAGGAGGCTTTGCTTAAAATTATTTAGTATGTCAAGTGCTTTTGAAACTTAGAACGCAATTTCTTTTTTTGTTTTTGTTTTTAGCTACATCCAACCATGAGCAACAATTTTCAGAAACGCTTACAGCGTGTATTTCATGCAGTGCTGTTTTTGAACTATAGAACACTGCATCTTGAAAACTCACTAGAAAGTCATTCGATTTTGAATGTCGATTTAGAAAAACATGCTTATTGATTACAATAAATAAAACAGTCTGCAACAAAAATAAATTCGTGCACTCTTAAGGCTGAAAAGATCGATTGTGCACAGCTTATTTCATGCAGATACTTGTCTCCACTTCTGTCCGAGCGTGTACACTGTATAACGGGACTTCCTTTTTCTTCGCATTTTTTTGAAGAATTGGCAACTAGTTGTAGTCGATAGTTAGTGTGATATTGTGCGTCAAACGGACAAAAGAGCTTTTTGAAAAAAATGGGTCGCCGTACAACAATTGAGTAGCGAGAATTATGAAAGTCATTTCAAGAACGGGCAGTCCCAGCGGAAAATTGCTCAATTTGTTGAGTTCCGCCACAGGGCAAAGTATCATTGAACACTTCGTTCATGAAAATCGTATTCAAGATAAGGGCACAAGTGCACCAAACAAAATTTTCAGCTCGTCTGACGAACGATTTATTGTACGTGAAATCAAGGCGAACCCACTAGTCACAGAGATACAGCAAGGACTAAGTAAGTCATGCAGTGCAGAAACTGTCCGAGTAGCTAGAAAAAAGCCACTCATAAGCAGAAAAAACCTGCTGTATCGCCTTGCCTTTGCTAGAGAACAACCCAACAAAAATTTGAACTTTTGGAACAGCATCATATTCTCAGAGTCTAAATTTAATATCTTTGGATCTGATGGCATGGCATACGTATGGCTGAAACCTAATACTGAGCTGCAAAAAGAAAATTTAAAAGCCAGTGAAGTATGGAGGCGGAAGCGTAATGGTTTGGACCTGTATGTCGGCAGTCGCAATTGGAAATTTGAAGTTTTATTGAAGGTAACATGGACAAAACCATGCACTTCAACATTTTCAAAAAGAATTTGCTCCAAAGTGCTGCGAATCTTGGAATTCCAAACTTATTCAATTTCTACCAAGACAACGACCCCAAGCATAAGTCTGGTATTGTGCAATCTTGGCTGATTTGGAACTGCCCGCATGTTATGTTCCCGCCGACACAGAACCCAGATATTAATGTTATAGAAAATTTACTGGCAATTTTGGAAACGAATATTCGGAAACATAGTATTTCCAACAACGAACAATTAAAAGAAGCCATTTTGGAGGAGTGGACGAAATTTAGCCCAGAAACTACTCAAAAACTTGTGGATTCTATGCCAAAGAGGCTGAAGGATATACTAAATGCAAAGGGTTACCATACCAAGTACTAATTTAACTTTCTTTTTTACAAATTAAAGCCTAAGTTTCATGAAATAAGCTGCGACATAAAATTAAGCCGTATTTTCATAGTTTTTGTTAATTTATTATTACACTGAAAGAAAAAGTCGTGGTTGATTTAACTATTATTGATAGTAATGCAACGATTCATTCAAAATTGTCGAATGAGCTACGGCAAATGGTTCTTTCTACTTTGCTAAAATACTTGATTTGGCTATACAAAAGTAGGTGACTTAGCTGATACAAAAAATATCGAAATCTTTTGGTTCATAAGTACGATAAATTGTTGATCTATTGAAAATAGAGCATCAATTCATTTAAGACTACAAAATATTGAATTATCAACGATTTTCATAGTAAGCAAACCACTCTACAATTGTTAAATTCAACAAACATAATTCAGCAATCGCTTATTATTGTTGGGGCACCACAGACTATAGTCATTTACTATTTCGTACCATGTACATTGTTGGAATGCCATAGTTTGTGGTTGCTTACTTTTTTGCATCACGGAAGTCATTTTCCCAAGCACGCGTCATGGTACACAAAAGTAATCAACATTTTTCTTAAGGTTGTTTTAACTATAGTCCGTCGTTGACGCAAAAACAACTAAGAAAAATTGTTGATTTTACCAAGATTCTTCTCACAGTGTACAAACAACAATTGTGTTATTTTACTTAATAAATATTTGTTTACTGGCTTTAAATTTTGTCAATCTTTTACATAGGTTTCCAATTACAGCGCAACAAATTTTGAATATGTAACTACATGAAATAAAATGTGAGCCACTGTAGATCGGTCTCATATTTTCACACAAGCTCTAATAAAAATATTAAAATTAATATTCAGAAATCATTGTTTTGCAAATAATATACATCAAAATAAAGTCAAATGTGACCACAATATGTGTATAAATTTTTCACGACAATCAATCAATATGTCTTTCCTGAAAAATCGTTTTTTATCGGTCTCGAAACTGTGTATAACAACCACTTAAGTTAGCATCAGAATAAACGAAAGAAAAATAAGATGATATAAGATTTATTCTAAACTATTCGTTTTAATTGCAATTTTCCATTTTATATACTTTGTTTAGAAGAATAAAAAATAATAAATAGTTTGTTAAATAAGTATTTTTTAGCTAAATTTCGAGAAATAGCGCGAAATTGCCCAACTCTTCAGTCACATTCAAGTTCAAACATGGGGCGAAATAAACACTTTTCTCCAGAGAAGAGGATTGAGATTTAACGTCTTAGGGATGACGGTTAACCTCTCTATTAGATAGTGGAAGTTGCTCACTGCTCCTTGTGAATGATGCAGAATGCCCTAAAGAAGAAGAATCAAGAAAATCTAGGGCGACCACGGAAATCGAACCCAGCATTGGATCGGAAAATCGTACGAACTTGTAAAAAAAAATCCATTTGCATTTTCTTCTATGATTTTGTGGAAACGAATGCTGATGTTAGCGCAAGGACAAATCGTCGAAGATTAGTAGAGGTTAATCTCCCCACCCGATCACCTAGAAAAATACCTCTTCAGTAAAAAAACAATATACGGAACCGATTAGATTTTGCAAAGACATTTATGCTGGAGCGGAAAAGATGAGAAAAAAGTGACGAATGTAAGTTTAATATCTTTAGATAAGACGAAAAGGAATAAGTGATGCGTCCTCCCAACAAAACCTTTGCTCCGCAATTCAAAGAGGAGGAAGCATTATGGTATGGGTTTTATTTTCCCCAATACGTTTGGTTAAGGACATTAAAAACACAGAGGGATACTTGGACATCTTGGAGACCACCATCATGTTATTGCAATAGATAATAATAATAAATGCTTCGAGAGGAACGGGAAAAATTGACACTACAAGAAAATTTGCAAGTAGTATGTATGCACAAACATTTAAAAAAAAAACAAATTTTAATGAAGTTTTACAAGAATTTATTATTTTTGCGAATAATTTTGTGTTGCAAAATTTAGAAATAATATTTGATGATTATTGTACTTTTGTTGGGTTTTCGTGAACGTATGTACATCAATTTATAACTCAAAAATTCACGATAACAAAAAAAGCAATCTACGAGAACTAAATTCAGAAACAAGTGAAACGTCCACTTAGTATAAGCCCAATATCGCCTCAAGCACACAATGTAAGACTTTTCTTCAAAAAATCAAAATGATAATAAAATTCGTGTGACGCGAATCTATTTTTAAAATTCGCTCACGACACGTCAGAGAGAATGGATCGCGAAGAAAATGTATGAGCGCCAAAGATAATGCGTAGTTTTCTGCTGCCTTCCCGCTCATGGAAATTTGCTTGGTGTATTCTGAGCTTTCAATGACGTGAATATTCGTATGTTTCCGGAAATAATACCGATATGCGAGGCATAATAAACTCGCAATGTTCATTCATAGAACGCACTAATGCTAGTCTGGCGATTCTTTGTTTTCCTATCCAGAAAAATTCAAGGCAAATGAAGCTTCAAACAACAATGCATAGTTGGGATTTCAACAAAATTTCAGGATTTGGAGCTCAGTTTTCTTCAAATTATTTCGATAATCAGGGAAGATTATGTGCGAATATAATATCATCCTCGTTGTCGATCTACCCCACTTGCTAAAGAAAAACAATAGTATATTTGTGGCGAAATCGATTGAAATTCCCAACCATAAGCTCGATAAATTCGTAAAGAACTTGCACTGTCAACCATATTTTATGGCATTCCTAACCTCCGAAAAAACGTTGCCTAGTGTAGATACGGGGGGATTAAATCTGATAGAGGTGAGCGCACTTAGCGGTCGCTCCAAGAGAAGATTAAGATGGAAAATTCAAGAATCAAAGCAATGAACGATGGACATGAGGCGCGCCGCAAAGAGAATGGCGGTTGTGAAAGGTCGTTGTCCGTGCTACTACTACACAACATACGTCAAGACAATTTCTTTAAGACGGTCGCAGCGACGACTACCAGAGTCTGATCCACTATGAGGAGAATGCCGTGAACGAACGGGCAAGTGGACGCAACGACGCGGCTCTAAAGCCGGTCCGCTGCCGCTACAGCAACCATGAGGCCGGTCAGTATACGCGATCTACAGACAAGAGAAAACAAGAAAAAAGCCAGCGGAGAAATGTATTCAGTTCGGAATACAAATTAGCTGTGCAAGTGCTCCAAAGGGCAAAATCCACCTGACCAAATGGACGACATGGCAGCAGCAACGACAAATCAGCAAGACAAACAAACCTGGCCAGTCTTGTGATACGATTTCTGCAAATTTCATGTTCTGTTATTATGTAAACAGGTTTTCATTCCACGGCTACGCAATTTCTGGCAAAACGAACGAGCCAGCAGCCTGCAAAAATAAACTTATATTATAAATCGCATCGGAAGCAGTCGTACACGTGTAGTATAGCAATGAAATGCAAAAAGAATCGCATTTGAGTACGAATTCGACGGAAATTTATTCTGCTGATGTGCTCAGATATTGTACTGTTGTGTAAAAATTGGAGCATTGCGATCTGGCGGAAAACAAGTGTTTTGCCATTAAAAAAATAAACAAACTGGCAAAGATATGGAAAATGAACTGGGCCATTTCCGGTATAATTTGCGACTTGGGGGCAGGGTACTATTGAATAAAGCATTTGAATTTTCTGTGCTAAATCGAATATAAGATCCCAGTCTGTAACCCACATGACAACAGTCAATAGATAAGAAATTTAGTGTCCTTTTCACTTACATTTGTTCGTAGTTCGAAGTGTGTGACGAAATGCCAGATAAACCTTTATTGTGTATTTCATACAAACAGGTACAGGGACTTCAATTTTACGTACTACCTGCAACCTAACTCTTAATAAAAACTGGAATTATACATACTTTCTTGGAACCCGAAAATACATCCTGTGTCCCTCGCCAACACCCGAATCAAGGTCAGGAGAGTTAACGGGCTTTGATGATATCAAAGACATTCGACTGGTCAAAAAATATAATCCTGAAATAAATGTTCACAAAAAAGCAATTTTCATAGCAAATCGACTCTTTCAAAATCTGCTTTTTGCTTTATCCTCAAACTATCAAAAACCATTGACGCCACAAACCTATTTTAATCACAAAAGACTGTCCCACCGAAAGTACCACGACGACGAACAGCTTGAGAGATTATCAACCATTTCTGGTTTCTGCTCATCGCCTCGTTGCTTATCAGCGTACTGCACGATAACGAGCAATTAATAACAAACTTACTATTCCTACAGCGTAGAAAATTGCCCCTTGGCCATTTCCTACGCGCCATAATACATTCATGAAGCCAAGTTCGCCATATTTCGTGTATTTGGAAGAAATTCAGACACGGCAATCACGCATTTAAGCACGCAAAAATACTGCAAAAATACTGCGAGACAAAAATCTACAAGACAACGACGTCGGACATGTCAGCCGGCACCGCTTAGCGGCCGATGTGCCTGCACTGCACGACTACTACGAAAATAACGCCATTGCGGCCATTACTCGAAAGCAAATTTTGAGGTTATGCCACATTCACACAGCAATGCAGATGGAAATATTTTCACATTTTCACGCTAATTTTATATGATTAGAATATTCGCTTACCTGTTTCCCGTTCAAATTGATGTAACGCTCGTTTGTTACGCATTCCACAGCGGACTCTTCCTCGAACGACAGGAAACCAAATCCTCGAGATTTCTTCTTCTCCTGATCGTACATGATGACCACTTCCGTAACTTTGCCGTAGCGTCCGAAGAACGTTCGCAGATCAGTTTCGGTGACATTAGATGGCAAGCCACCTAGAAATACCTTGTAACCGCCGCCTTTTTTCGGTTTCTGCAACGTGCGCGGATTGCACGGCTTCGGGTCAATTGTTCGCCCGTCCAGCGTATGGGGCCCGCTTTGCAGCACATGATTCACGTTGGCCGGATCGGCAAATGTTACAAAGCCAAATCCTCGCGATCGTCCAGTTTCGTTGTTTTTCATTACAACACAATCAATTATGTCACCGTAGCGGCAGAAAAATCGCGATAAATTCTCCTGCGTCGTTTCCCACGACAAGCCGCCAACAAACAATTTGCCCCTCTCGTCTTCTTCCATGGTGAAGTTGTTAGGTTTAGGTTTGTGCTGTGTCGTCGTGATTTTGGCGGTTTCTTCTTAAACCCTAGATTAAAACAGCAGGCCACAGCCCCGAAATTCACTTAAACGTACCGCAAAACGCGCAGTTTCACTACAATTCTTAAAATGTCGAAAATCGCGCGGCGTGCTCTTGCCAAGTCACGTTGCCTTGTGACGCACACTCGACTATATTTTCGCAGCACGATTCCTCTGGCGCCAGAAAATCCACGCTTCCACAATACACCGTACTAGATTCACTTCACTAACTCGACCGCGTGCTACTTGTCCTTCCGACTCACGCACTATCCTTCAATTGCTATCTTGCGGAAAATACTTTTCCACACACCGCACGCTACAAAATGACGACGACGACAAAATAAAATGCGGCCGCCGTGGATAGCGAATCAGTCAACGTCGGCAAACTTCACACTCCTTTCGCCGTCTTCCTCCCTCTTCTACACTCGACTGTATTGCTGTCTCAGTCAAATCTTCAACTACTGCCACTGAACACAAATTTCCCACTTTTCGATTTTTCAGCCGGCCCACGGATATACTGCCGCGATGACGTCTAGCTTTCACTCTTTCCTCTGCTCGTTGGCGGGGTAATTCAAAACGCCGGTCAACAACGTGCTCAACGCGCTCGTGTAGCTCACAACCTCCACTTCTTCTCCGCTCCTGATCAAATCGGTAGAAAATTAGTCCACGCACCTTCTTCTAAATTCCAGCAATCAACGCTCTCCGCTCGCTCTCCTTCGATTTTCCGATGATACGGTTCCGGACGATAAACCAACCACCACACGACCAACGAATACAAATCCTACACAGCGTAACGATGAAACAAGAAACTGGTCAAAATACACGATTCATGTATTTAGATTTTATCGTATTTTATATATTTTATACATATAAAAAATATACGACTATAAATTAACATTTAAAAAAGAAAGAGTAGAAAAGTATTAAAAGCTAGAGAGAATTCGCTCTCTCAACGAATCTACTCCTGCCGTTTATATGTATGTGTGATGGACTGATGAAAAAATATGACGGGCCGTGCAAAAAACAAAAATGTCTACTTTGGGAAATTAAATTCAAAGTCATGCCGCGGCAAAATATACTTGGCAATTGCGGTCAAAGTGGAAAACACAAAAGCCGACTCGGATAATTTTATGTGAAATTAACTGTCTTATACCTGCCTTGTTCGCCAGAATCTGCCGTCTGGCGGGACCCTGGAAATAGGTCACTGAATTTCCACTTCGAAATCGACCTCCCTGCAACGAAATCATACACCGAACGTTCAAATCACTATTGCACTTTTCCACTACGTGAAAGTAGTGCGAAGACAAATGGAAAAACAAAATGCCGCCACATGGCGAAATTTCTGCACACGCAAAATATGGAGAAATGCAATAGGAATTCAACTAACCTTTTTCCACACCGTGGCAATGCAGAAGTGGATTACTAGCAGGTATCCAATAAATCCTCGGCAAACAGAAAGAATTTCACAATTTCTTGCCGCAAGTTGCAGATCTCGCACACTTCACTTTCACCTGAAGTTCTACGTCTTTAGCAACTAGTCCTACACAGCTAAGCTTATTTTCACGGCTTCTAATTCGAACTTTGCCAAATCGCACGTAAACCGATGTACGGTTCCCGGGCACCTTATGCGTAACACTTACTTTTAAGAAGGAAAAAACCCAAAACTTTCTCCCTTAGTTTAACTAATTTAAAAAACTTAAAAGTAAGTGTATGATTCAGCCATACGACGAGATTATAACCTAACTCTAACTTAAACTTGAGTGATTAAAAATATGTCGACCGACCGTCTCAGAAGCAATGCGGAACGGAACGTTGTTGGGGCAGTAGCCACCGAGACTGGGGTCGTGTGTACGAGTACGATATATGTGCTGATAGAATTTTCTACTGAATTTTAATGGGATAGAGGAAGATGCAACACTCAGCTTGATATCTGTGGATGGCTGCCACGTCCCCCTTTTCATTTCGCGAAACCCATGGGGAAGTGGTATAGCTGGTTCGTGGAACAAGAGACTTGTCGTGGAGCTGGGAATTTTTAGTACGAATGCTGAAAATAGGAATGTCATGCTGACGAATTTTCGACTGTTTTCGATGCGCATCGCTGTTTTGGTTTGTTCTCCCGCAGGGAAATTGTTTTTTGATCCAAAATGGAGGCTTCTGTAATTTGGCGGGAATACTCGAGGTAAATTATTTTAAAATTGTTTGCGGAAATTAATATTCCCTCACTTTACAAGTGCTGTTCAGAGAACTGATGCGAAAATTTTCAGCACGGTCATTTCTCTTGTTGTAGGCAATCAGTGATTGATAGAAGTGATACTTTCAGTAACGGAAAGTGGAACGTTTTCAAATATTTTGAACCGAACTTGTTAATATAATAATAATGGAATACGAGTAATATATTAGGTCTGTTCCCGTACTTTCAGTCACTGAATTTTCCTGAATCATGTGGTGGTGGAAATTCATGAAAGTACGGAAACGCTCTCATTGCATTTCCTGAAAATTGGCAACCAAAAGTGTCAGTTTTCGGTTTTGGGAAGCGGTGATAAATTATCGCCAAAACATTCATTGTAAAATTACGCAAAAAATATGTTGCTTGCCGCCTTGCCGCGCACATTCGAATATATTGAATCGCGCCACACCGTTTCAGTATTTTTCAGTAGCTCAGACCATGGCCTTCTCAGACCCTGCTGAAATTTCATCGTACTTACTGAAATAGGGAAAATTTTCAATTTGCAGTAAAACGGAGTACGGGAACGGCTTCATTGCAATTAATCGGAATTAAACGTAGAACGGGAACAGACCAATTGGTTGCATAAGGCCTCGGTTGCATCATGGCCTTGTTGCATAGACTCGACTGACAGAAGCACGACTTTGAAGAGAATCCTCAGACTAAGCCTGTTTCCGAATGGAACTAAATATGCGCGGAAAATAGTGAAACTCGCCATATTTTCGGAATCAAGGCGAATATCATGATAAAAAAACATAAAAAAACATAAAACATATTTGATGTTTTTGAATAAACACCCAAACAATTCCCAGTATTTCTAAAATCTCAACAGATGACACTAAATTATGTACTAATTGATGCTGAACGGAATTAATACCCAATTCCTGATTGGTGCATATTAATACCCCATCTATTGCCTCGGCCCCACTGAAATTCGGAATGGAATCTACTCTCTCACCGGTGAAAGATTCAGCTGACCATTACGCCGTGCTACTTTCGATATTTTCAGCGAACGTGTTTTGCAAGATATACCCCACTTGAATATTTTGCTTGGCTTTGCGTATGGCTGAATGAATTGTGAGCACGGCAGACGATGCTGCCGATGATCGACTGAATCAATTGTGGGAACAAAGTGTTTGGCTTGCCGGGGAAGTCGTGAAATTGGTTTTAGAAGCGTCCGTGCAAAAAAACATTCGCGCCGCCACCGAAAAGTTAACGTCATAAACAATTTGAAAATGGTAAATAGTTTGCTATTTCTAGTGTAAATGTTTGAGTACTTGCATTTCTAACTTCCGATCGAATGCAAGCTCTATCGATTTTTAATTTGTTGGCATTGTGATCGAATTTTCCTGGAAATCGATTTTTCTTTGATTTTTGTTTTAGTCGAAAAGGATGTCTCGTTATCCAAGCGACCGAAAGGTGTACGTAGGCGATCTGGGAAATAACGCCCGTAAAAATGAAATCGAGTATGCTTTTAGTACGTATGGGACTTTGCGAAGTGTCTGGGTTGCACGGAATCCACCGGGTTTCGCTTTTGTCGAGTTCGAGGACGCCCGGGATGCGGCTGATGCTGTCCGCGGCCTTGACGGAAGAACGGTTTGTGGAAGACGGGCCCGCGTAGAACTATCGACCGGGAAATATGGCAAGCATGGTGAGCGAGAAGAGCGAGGAGGGCGTGATAACCGGCGTGGAGGTTCAAGGAGCCGTGTGAAGCCTTTCCATCCGGATGACAAGTGCTATGAGTGTGGTGGACGTGGACACTATGCACGTGATTGTCGCCGATATGGAAAGTCACGAAAAAGGTAATTTTTAATGAACATTAAGGTTAGTTGCTCAATGTGTATTCCTGTACTGTTGTGAGCTGTTCAAACTCTGGGCAAGCTTAGAATCAATTTATTGGTGAGCCAATTGTATTTTCGATATAATTGGGTATAATGCATATGGAGGCTTAAAAAGTACCGGCAGATTATATTGTACAGTGTAACCACAAAACTAATTGAAATAACCGGTATTGATGTAACCAGACGTTGCGACCTTACCATTTTGTTTACTCAGGCTCCTAAGTGTCCTAATATCATCTACCGCTCGCGTCTGATATAACAGGTCTCAGATCGAGAATCTCAGGAGCTGAAAGTACTGATTAGATCTATCTTGGGGGGTTAGAATGAATTCCGGAACTTTTCACGCACAGATTTTGGGGTACTATAGGACGCAGCAAGTTATTTATTTAGCAACAAAGTCGACTGAATGATATCGGGAGCATCTTGGTTGTCCTCAATTGCTAAGATCTTATGGTCCATGGTTATAAATATTAGTTTGGGACTGATTTCCATAGTTTCTAGGTGGCAACATGCGCTGTTTCTGAATCTGCGAAAATTTGAGACAGGTTGCACTTCGAATTATGTTGCCGCCAGGCTTTGTAATAGTCGCTAATTTCGCAGATTTGCTTGTTTTTTTTTTTTTAGAAAGCAAGAACTGGCGGCATAATCAAATCTCGAGTGAATTTAATGACCACAAACACGAACATTTCATTCCATATTCCACAAATTTTGCATTCATTAGACTTGTATAAAATCCCCATGAAAGTCAATACAGTGATACGCGTTTATTTTGGTTCTTTTCACTTAATTTTGATATCTATTTTACCATAATGTATTTTCAAATTCAGGTCAGAATGAGAAATATGTCTTTGAAAAACTCATTGTGTGTCAAGAAGTTTTGTATCTATTTAGTCACGTGTAAGTTATCTCGAGGTATGTACTACCACTTGACTGTTATCATACTTTACATTGAATGTCCTCTATCTGAAATTGACGTACATATTATAAAACGCGTTTTCCATGTCTAACAATCAAAAACATCAAATATTACTCCGTCGAAGAATCAATAAAGTAAAAGTATTCAATGATAACTACTGAACTAGAAAATTATTCGCAGTAGGGTCACGGAACTAGTTTTCAGAAAAGCAAGTATTCGGAGATTCTGAATTTGTTGTTTATTTTCTAGGAAATATCGCTTTCATTCTTCTATGGCTTTCAAACCAGAGAACTATTCGGTTGAACAAATAGGCAATTAACAGGCAATCCACAAGGGGCTCATGTTTATTGCGTAACTTATTCATTTTCTTTTATCACCTATGAATCATTTTACGTGCTTAAGTCCTGGAAAACACATTATCGTCCTTTTGCTTACATAAATTTACGTTTAAACGCACTACAAGGTGCGTTAAAAATTAAACAGGACATTTGGAATAGGGAATTTTCTGGTAGCGTCACCTTTATGCGACTTGTGAAGTTGGCAAGCTACATCCTTTTGTTGACTTCCACTCAAAAATGATATTTGGCGCACTCTGTTGCATCTGAAGTAACAGTATTCATCGGGGGAAAATTTGAAACTAGGTAAAACATTTCCGTTGATGATCAAATTTTTACATGGTGATTTCGATGTGATCGAAGAAACGAAAAGAGGGCATCAGACGAGCCAAAACCCGAAAAATTTCGCTTAGAAAAGTTAAAAGTGAAGACAATGTTCGTTTGCTTTCACGGATCCAAGAGCATTGCCCGCAAAGAATTGTTGTATCGTGCCAAATAATTAATACACAGCTTTTGGCGTTTCTAAGCGTTTGAACCATTTTTTTTTCTTCTTTCCTTTCACTCTCTCCATCACTCTATCAGCGCGCACAATCCATGTGCACAATCTTTACCCTCCGGAAAGTTTTTTCATAGTGCTTCCCAGACAACTAGTTTGTTGGTATAAGGGACTGCACAATTCTTATCAACATGATAGACTCACTTTTATTAAGGAGTTGAGTGCGTTTTTCCAGGAAATCATGCCTTCTCAGTGTTGCGATAAATCGTGCGATTTTACTCCTGATGTAGTTGATGTGATGGGTCCAGGACATCTTTTCATCCAAAATCAATCCCAGGTATTTTATTGAATCAACCCTCTCCAGCTGAACTCCATCAATTTGGATACATGGATTAATAGGACGTTTATTTTTTTGCTGGAACATAATGTATTTAGTTTTGTGGACATTTATAACGAGTTTGCTCTGGCGCAGCCACCTCAAGTATTTACCCAAATCCATATTTACTGTACTTTGGATGGCTGTCTCATCTTTTCCAGCATATAACAGGAGCGTATTGCCAGCAAACAAAACTATCTTACCAGAAAGCCTGAGATCTTGAACGCTGTTCACATAGATGAGGAAAAGTATAGGCCCTAAGATCGATCCCTGTGGAATATCTTTGTTTATAGAACATTCCTGACTGGTGTAGCTTCCTTGTTTTGTCACTATTCTTCTATCCAACAAGTAGTTTTTAATAACAGATTTAAATTTCATGCAAATCCCATACACTTCCAGTCGCAGAAACAAAATCTCGTAGGTAATGGTATCAAAAGCCTTCTTTAGGTCGACGAAAATTGCTGCGACGTAATTACCTATATCCAGTGATTGATTTATAAACTGAACCGCGTCAAGGGTAGCCGCAATAGTGCTGCTGTGCTCTTGAAAACCATACTGCATTGCAGCCAAAACTGATGTTTCTTTGAGATAATCAATTATTCGAGCATTTATGACTCTTTCAAAGACTTTGCTTAGCACACTGATGACTGCTATTTGACGATAATTTGAAAGATTGGTAGGGTCACCACCTTCAAAAACTGGTGTTAATATCGATAATTTAAGGCATGCCGGGAATGTACCGGCTTGTAAGTGGCTGTTGGTGATTTTCACGAAAACCTTTGTTATTTGCTGTTTAAGCATTTTGATGTCTCCTGATGTTATATTATCGATACCTGGTGCCGTTTTTTAAATTGACGATTTTTTCTGCCACTTCACTAGGTATTGTTGGTCTCAACTGTATGTTTGATCTTTAACTTGGTTTTAAAAAATGGTGTTCAGATATTTGTAGAAAATGTTGCGTGATATCTGACCCAATCGCTGCAAAATATTTATTTAAGTGTTCCGCAATTGCCTCACTAGAGAAATATTTATTTAAGTTTTATATTTATTTAAGTGTTAATTGATGTGTTAAGTGTTAACACTGTAATTCCTTGACACATGCTGCGTTCCGAGAAGTGCCTTTTTGTGTTTTAGCCTGTTACTGTTTACTGTTTTCCAGTATTTAGCGCTATTTCCGCATGAAGCTTCGAGTCTTTTAGCGTAAAATATCTTTTTCTCTTCCTTTACTAATTGATTTGACTAGTTTTTTAGATGCTGATAGTTTTGTCGTTTCATCACACAGTTGGGATCTGCTTTCCACATTTTATAGGCTTTTCGTTTAAGTCTGGATATGTCGATAACGCTTTTAGAGATCCACGGTTCATTCCGAACCCTTACCTGCTTACTAGATGTTGCTTTGATTTTCGCTTCAGATAGGATTCTTATCAGTTCTTCAATATATACATGCGGATTGCTGCTCAACTCTTGCGTCACATATTTCACGAATTCGATTTTGTTGACAGTGCTGATCGTTATTTTTTTCGGAGTCAGCTTTTCTTTAAGGCAAGTCTTGATCAAGATATTCAGTACTTTATGGTCTAAGTCTGGCCATTCATCATCATTATGAAGTTCCATCAGGTCCGAACTTCTTACAACAATATGATCAAGTAAGGTTTTCGAGATCTCAGTAATGCGTGTCGGCCTGATCAAATTTATTTGTACTGCATTGTTGGATGTTATAACATCTTCATAGGCTTTTTTAACATTTGACGAAACAGAAGGTCAATGTTTTTGTCGGCTATTGTGATAATATTTTCATTTGATCAGTATTATTCGTCGTATTCGGCCAGAATATCGCCCGGAAGGCAGTTAAAGTTTGTTGCATGATACGCCCGAGGAAAATTTGAAAATATATATATATATATATATATATATATATATATATATATATATATATATATATATATATATATATATATATATATATATATATATATATATATATATATATATATATATATATATATATATATGTATATATATATATATATATATATATATGTATATATATATATATATATATATATGTATATATATATATATATATATATATATATATATATATATATATATATATATATATATATATATATATATATATATATATATATATATATATATATATATATATATATATATATATATATATATATATATATATATATATATATATATAACACAAAAAGCTTGGAAAGCCTGCCAATATATCTTTCAATAAACTCACCAAGAATTTTGGCAGTAGTCATATTGTGGGCTTTTTCTTACTAACGATTCCAACTGAACTAAACGTTATCGCTTCGCCATGATCGTGAGAACTTTCGCAAAACTGCGGTCCAGAACCCGACGAATTAAACTAATTTTATTTCTTCAAAAATCATCGTTTACAGCTCTATAATCAAAATTTTCGTCGACTGAACCGAATTGGTGCAAAATTCCCCTATAATAACTACCGAGAATTTGTCAGATGTGATTATAAGTGTAATTTATGGAATAAAGCAGACGATGGTGGAGTTTTAACTGGCATACGCAAATCTCTGTCTAGTACTCTCTTTGCTAACTTCGTGATATCTCACTCTGTTGAGTGTATTGCTGTCCGTATTTCCCTTTCACATGACGTTTATTATTTATATTTAGATATGTGCCTTGTAGTGCATCCATTACCAAGTATGAATGATTTTTATTGAGCTGTTTGACTTTATTCTATATGTTAAATATTCTGTAGGTAGTGTCAAGAGCCAGAAGCAATTCAGCATCTCCTGTGTCACTGTCCGGCCCTGGGGAAAACTAGACAGCACTGCTTCGGCAAATACTCGCTGGTGGATCGCACGCACGTTGCGGAGCAGATGCTGAAGGACATCTTTCAGTTTGCAAAAAGGTCTGGGCGTTATCTGGTATCTGTACGGACCAATATGTTTATGTGTGACCTTATGTCAGCCAGTAATACATAACCTAACACTATTCTCCTAATGTTGTATGTGGTGATTTAAACTTACCTTCTGTTCAGTGAGATCTCTCGTCCTTAACAATTTTCACTCTGGATTAGCCTTTCATCCTTTCTTTTTGTTACTTATCCTAGTTTGATTGCGTTCACAATGATGAAAATCGTTTGTTGAGCCATATGTTTATCTATCTGCATCCTGATCATCTTTCTCTTACGTTGATCCTGATCCTTATCATCTCCCCCTTTCCATCAACATGTGTTTATTGGATAACCGACGCATGAAGGGCAGAATTGTGGCGACTTATAACTGTTCGAAAACTGATTATCAACAAATTACTGCTGAACTGTTAGCTATCAACTGTTTTTTTTTCAAGTGTTTGAAATTAAGGGGGGAACCAGTTTAGCAGGCCGAAATGTTAGTATTATTCGTGAATTTTTTTTAACAGAAAAGGGATAATCATAATTTGTTTAAACTTGCAGGACACTTGATTCATGTTTTAAAGTACACTTAGTAATTTTTTCAAGTCATTTCCGCCGGAAATAGTGTAGTTAAAAGCTACTGTCCATGGACGATCGCCATTCGAGTTTTTTTGCTGGTGGGCATTCCTGGAGTCACAATTTGTATTTGTAATCGTTACAATTTTTTTTCACCAAAGCCAAAGCCTTTGTCAACTTTCCTTCTCCGCCAAGTTTTTTTAAATTTTCCTGACGTTTCGGAGCCGAGTTCCCATCCTTTTCTGGACATGGCCTATGCATTCACTTATGACAACTGTCAGTTCATCACTTAGGGATTTAAATTAACAACTGTTGTAAACGTTTTCGAATCTCCATCACCGATATAATTGCCGTATTTTACACCATATAGTTCCTCCGATCTGAAGTTTCCACTTCCATGCTTGCCGCGGAGCCTTCATGTGTTTCCATACAATTTTCTTCATCATGATCGGTTTTCTATGCTAGATATTGTTGAATTTTTCGATTTGTTCTTCCAATATATACATACATTTTTAGCAGTAACTGCTTTATATACCTTATCGGTGACTTTTCCGGAGTAATATCCGATGAGCGTTGTAACACCATAATGTGATTTGAATCCTCGTTTTTTCCAAGTTCCATCACCAGATACTTTCAAATTCACAGTAGGTCTCGCGTTTCTCGTTCTCTTTCTTTTGCTCATCAACAGCTTTCTTACAGCAGAATTCACATACTTTTTCGCAGAGGCGTGGATGTGAGTGCATATTCCATTGTAAGTTTGTCCATGAAATTACAAAATAAATTCATTCCTTGTCTACCAATACCTAAGAGCCGCATGAGAAATATAATCCTACGATTTATCTCAAATCCAGTGTTGAGTATGGAACCTAATTTGATTTGTCTCGATCCACAGTAGCAATCGGCAACAAGCTTGAAACCAAGTGGTCTTGTTTTCCAGTTTCTTCAAATTTCACATTCTGTTTGCAATTTCGACAAATAATTTCCGACAAACCAGTGAATACGGTAAAAAATTCGATGAGCCTATAACAATGTACAGGATTTACAGTCACATTCTCACTGGTAGAAGTGTAAAGTTTTTCTGCGCTGACTCACTCCTGGTGTGTTGATTTCCTTGGAAGGATCACGTCGTTCGCTGCACTCACAGTAACCTTTCAAATATGCTGACATTTTTACTTTTAACATTCGGTAGAAAACCCGGAGCTAAACTGACCAAACTCGACGCTCTGTCAGAAATATTCCAAAGGTTCATGTACTTTCTATACAAGACCAATCAAGAACATCTGCCGAAATCCCTCTTTCTCTATTATCTCGTAGTAAAGGGGTATTGAGCGAGGTAACTGAATAAGGGACTACCTGAACGACCGCTCCGTTCCAAATACCGCGCGCTTCAGCGCCGAACCGACAGGCGGTCACTTAAGTGCTCATAGCATCGGAACTAACAAGAATTTTGCTTTGAAATTTTGGCAACATATTCTTGAATCCTAGATGAAAAGCTCCGCTTGTTGAATTGCTAAACTTTTATTCAAGAATATGAAAATCGTAATTACAAGTATAGATGAAGTGTGTGCATGAACCGGCTTGTTCAACTGTCAAACTTGAAGTACACATGAATTGAAAACGTTCAATGAATTTCAATACTCCCACTTTTACTTACAAGTTACGTTAATTCAATATGCCAAAACAAAACTTATTTAAAATCAAAATTTAAATCTTCAAAGTTACGTTAATTCTTTGGCATAAGGCCCATCAATTTACAAAAATATCGATGCTTGCTCTTTGGCAATGCTTTGGTCATTATGTCGGCCACCTGTTCATCTGTTGCCACATAATCCAAATTGAAAATTCCATCCTCATATTTTTCCCGGATGAAATGATATCGTACGTCGATATGTTTGGTCCTCTTATGGAATTCTGGATTCTTGATGAGCCGAATCACGCTTTGGTTGTCCATAAGGAATGTCGGTTTGTCCAGATCAGTTGATGGCATAATCTCGGACAATAATCGGTGCAACCACACCAATTCTTTCATCGCATGTGCAGCTGCTATGTACTCAGACTCCGTTGTTGACAGTGCCACTGACTTTTGACGCTCTGAGCCCCAACTAACAATGCTGCTGCCGAACATGAATACATATCCAGACGTTGATCGTCTGGTTTCGATGTCTCCCGCATAATCTGCATCGCTGCAGCCACACATATCCAATTTGCTGCCACTTTCGTATCGAATTCCCATGTCAATCGTCCCCTTTATGTATTTCAATATGCGCTTTACCGCATTTACGTGAGCTGCCGCCGGCCTTTCCAGATGTCGACTTGCGTTGCCAACAGCAAAACTGATATCTGGACGCGTTGCCACGGCCAAATACATCAAACTGCCGACTGCCTCACGATACGGAAAATTGATTTCTCCGTCTGCCTCAAAATCGCCAAGATTTTGTGCGCTATCCGATGGTGTCGTCACAGCACAGCAGTCCGCCATGCCGAAACGATTTAGTACTTTTTCTGCATACGCTCGTTGATTCACGTGAATTGATCCATCCAGTCGTTGATCAATTTCAAGCCCCAAGAAACAATTGAGCTCGGACACCTTGATCTCGAATTCTCGACGCAAGTGTTCAACCACTGATAAAATGGCTTTTCTGTCTTCCGCTGCAATCAAACCGTCGTCGACATAGATTGCAAGCAGCATCATACCATTTTCCCCATTGCACACAAAAACGCATGGATCTGACTCACTGGCCACAAAATTGAATTTGCCAATGAACGATGTGAATTTCTTGTTCCAGCAACGCGACGCCTGTTTCAAACCATACAGGCTCTTCGATAACTTGCATACTCGTCCGCTGCCATCGTCGTATCCAATCGGTTGATTCATGTAGACGTTCTCTTTCAGATTTCCATTCAAAAATGCTGTTTTAACGTCGAACTGTTGTAGTTTCATTCGTTTCGATGCCGCAAGCGCCAATATTGCTCGAATCGATGTAAACTTGACCACGGGGCTGAACGTCTCTTGATAATCGATGCCGTATTCTTGTGTAAAGCCGCGCACTACCAATCGCGCCTTGTAGCGATCGATGCTCCCATCTGGATTCTGCTTCAATTTGAAAATCCAACGATTATCAATTACCTTTTGGCCATTCGGTGGATCGACCAAAGTCCACGTACGATTTTCGATGAGTGAATCGTACTCTTCGTTCATTGCTTGCTCCCACTGCTTGTGATCACTCGATTCAATTGCCTGCTCGAATGTCTTTGGTTCATCGCTGACTGCCGACATAGCAATGTGATCGGCCAATGTTAGATATGATAAACGCCGTGGTGCCATAATATTGCCTCGATCCCGCAAACGCCGTCCGATAATATTTCTATTATCGAGATCACATATTGCACCTCGTTCAATTGGCTGCCCCGGTGTTATCTCCACCACATCAACTTCCTTTTCATCGTTGGTTACGTTCGCAGTGTCACCGATGTCGAGTTTCACCATTGATTCCTCCAGTAGAAAAATTACATCACGAGCCACCTCGATTTTGTTCGCCTCCGGATTCCACACTCGATATGATCTTGAATGGTTGTCGTATCCAACGAATATACACTTGACTGCCTTTGGATCCAACTTTTGTCGCTTTTCCTTCGGAATGTGAATGAAAACTTCCGAACCGAAAATCCGCAAATAATCAATTTTGACTTTCTTGTCGTACCACAATTCGTATGGCGACTTTTCAAGTACGGTGCTCGTTCCTGTTCGATTTAGCACATGCACTGCCAAGTTGACAGCTTCCGCCCAGAATTTGTAATCCATTTGCCTCGAATGAATCATCGTCCGGGCCGACTCTACAATTGTTCGGTTGTCTCGTTCTACACAACCGTTCTGCTCTGGCGTATACGGTACACTACGTTGATGCACAATGCCCATTTCGCTGAAGAACTTTTTCAGTTCGGCATTGACGAATTCTGTACCGTTGTCCGATCGAAAATGTTTCACCTCGTGCCCAGTTTCCTGCCGCATTCGCCTCACTGCCTCTTTTATCTTGGCTGTGACCTCTGACTTTTGCGCCAGAAAATACACAAAACGATAATGTGAAAAATCGTCTTTAAGAAGCAGAAAGTACCTCGAACCGCCAATAGAAACTGTTTGCATTGGCCCGCAAACGTCTGCATGTATAATTTCGCCACATTTCGTTGACTTTTCTTCACGAAGTTTGTAGCTGCCACGATGATGTTTGCCATAGACGCACGCTTCACACGTAAAGTCCTCGTCCACAAAATCAATCTCGTTGCCCCGCAGAAATTTCTTTACATGGGCGACGTTTTGATGTCCGAGTCGTTCATGCCATGCTCGAAGTGAAATTTTCTTGGTCACCACATTTGCAATGGCTTTATCGACCTGCGACGGTTCCTCAACTTTGAACAACATTTGAAACAGGCTTTCGCGTCGAACTCCCACTGCAAAAATGTTTCCATCCTTCAGCAGTTCGCAGCGCTTGCTATCTGATTTAAAATGATAGCCACGATCCATGGCCCTTCCCGACGAAAATAAATTCATATGAATTTCCGGCACATACAGTACGTTCACCATGCGTCTGCGAATCCATTGATCGCCATCAAACGCATGAATAATGATGTCGCCTTTTCCTCGAGCCATGATCTTTTCGCCATTTCCAATTGTAATGTGTGACGATGCTTCCACAAAGTTTTCAAACCATTCACGTCGATGACACATATGGTCACTGGCTCCCGAGTCTAAAACCCAAACGTTTTTGTCTCCAATTGATGCCGAGCCGTGACATACAAATGCATCGAGAGATGCACTGTCCGATCTCTTGTTGTCCGAGTTGTTCTTTTTCTTCTGTGGACACTCGCGTTTCCAATGACCAGCTTCGCCGCACTGATGACATTTGCCTTTGCGACTATTGCCGCCCTTGCTCTTGTCTTTATTGCTGTGTCCCGACGAACTACCTTTTTTCGAAGCGAAATTCTTTTGAAAATTTCGTTTGGCCATCAACGCTTCCACACTTTCGACTTGTCCTTGCGATTTCAAACGAAGCTCTTCTGCCATTAATCGCGCTCGCAAATTCGCCATTGTTTGATTCTTTACACTCGTCGATTCCCAAGCACTGTGGAAATGATTATATTCTGCTGGTAAAGACATCAGTATTTTCGTTATAACCATCGAGTCGGAAATCTTTTCATTTTGGTCTTTTAGTTGCTGCACGATTTCTGTTAGCTTTGACATACACGTTGCAATATCATCGCCCGGCTCTTTTGTGAAACTGTAATATTTTTGTTGCAAAAACAAAATATTTGACTTCGATGCTTGCTCATATGTGCTCTTGAGCATTTCCCACATTTGATTCGCCGTTTCACAGTTCATAATTTGCAGCACTGGCTGCTTTTTACACGCCGTCGAAATAGCACGTCTTGCCTTGGCATCGCTCCGTTTCCATTCAATAATTTCCGTCGCATAGTTTTGACTCGCAATTGTCGGTGCCGAAAGTGTTCCATCCACCACGTCGAACAATTCACTAGCTTCAAGCACTTGGCGCATCTGAAATTTCCATGTCAGCCAATTGCTACCACCCTCCAACTTTTCAATATTCACTCGATCGCCCTCCATATGTCTTGCCTTGAAAACGCACCGTAAATAAAACGAAACAGTTTTCTTTTGTTGTTACACACCAAATTTCACCGAATGAAATTCGAAATCGACGAATATAAATGACAATTTATGTCCGCCCGTATATACTGTGTCACAAAGAACCAATAGTCCTCTTTCATACGATGATGAAATAACACGAAAACTGTTTTCTCGTATGACGCACAGCAATAACAACAATTCCCGCAAAAACAAGAACGATCACGAATAAATCCTGACTTCACCGTCTCAGCTCAAATTCGATCCGACTGAACTTTTCATGCACCACCACGCGATTTTGTTCCCGAATGTTCTCTTGAATCGTACAAATTCCTTTTGCGGCAATTTACCGTACGATCTCAAACGATTCACACAAAAAACACGAAATGCACTTTTTACTCAATTCGATTCGACTTTCTTATTGGCATGGACTGGGCCCATAACCTGTTGAATTGCTAAACTTTTATTCAAGAATATGAAAATCGTAATTACAAGTATAGATGAAGTGTGTGCATGAACCGGCTTGTTCAACTGTCAAACTTGAAGTACACATGAATTGAAAACGTTCAATGAATTTCAATACCGCTTCAATCTACATTACGATAGAGTGCTCTCCCGAGCAAGTAAAACAATTTGGTTTCATTAAGCGACGAGCCAAAGAGTTTAAGAATCTCTGGGTTACTAAATCCTTATATATTTCACTCGTGCGTCCTCTTCTTGAATATGCCTGCACTATCTGGAACCCGGCTTTCGAAATTCACAGCCAAAGATTTGAGTCTGTTCAGAAGCAGTTTTTACTGTTCGCTCTGAGAGATCTTTTCAACCCTTATGATTTCAGTAATCTACCACCATACGAATATCGCCTTAAATGTATTAACTTGTTACCCCTTGCGTCGAGAAGATTAATGTTATCTGCCTGCTTCAGCTTCTATGTCATCAGAGACGTGGTTAATGTCGCCTACCTGAAAGAAAAGTTTGTGCTCAATCAGCCCCTGAGAGTCACTAGATCCCGACCGACGATTGCTTATTGAATACCAACACAACACAATGTATGCAGCAAACGAGCCAATAAATAGGTGCTGCAGGCTATTCAATAGCATGAGCGAGAACTTTTCCCCTACGATATCTAAATCAACTTTTAAAAAAAATATTGCGAAGGCTCTCTCTTCATAGTCTCCCCCTTTCCCCCACCATACTTATATAAATTCATGTATTGTATATTTAATTTAAATTTAAATTCACTTAATTATTTGTCATTTGTTATTCATTTAGTTATTTGTCATTTATTTATTACTTTATTTGTTATCTATTTTTAACTAATTTATTTATGCGTTATTTGCTCTTTATTGCATGCCATCCACACCCATAAACATTAAGCGATATCTTTTATGTCAATGTTTTATTTATTGATTATTATTTATTAATCTAATTGTTTCTTTTTTAATTTGTTTGTTACTTATTTAACTTGTTTGTTTTTACTTTTTGTTTCTACTTTACTTTTCCATTTTACTTTTAATTTGATATTTTATATGTGATTTTTGTACCTTGTTTGGTAATAAATAAATAAATAGTTTTAGTAACAATATATGAAATAAAGAAAAATTCGATGTTTTAAACTGGTATATCAATTTCCACTATAAGGAATTTGTTCAATCAATTTCCTGATACTTTTTGGCTGGAGGAAACTGCTGCTTCTATTCCTCAAGATGTCTTTTATTTGTTTGCTAGGTTTTTCTCCCTCTAACATATCTTCAGGGAACGCTGTTTCATCTCCGTCTTCTCATGTGGTTATTCTGATGACTAACCTTGAGATATATCTCTGCGTACAGTGGCTGTAATGGTGTTCCAAGTGTGTTTGTCAATTCTTTCTAATGTTTTCCTCTGTCAATATTATTTGACTACAGTTTATTCTTAGGTATTATTCATTCCATTTGCCGCTGTTTTCCCCACTTTTGAAGTCGGGGATAATATTACCAACTACCGTCCTATATCCATCCTTCTATATCTCATCATCCCTAAGCTGCTTCCGAAAGAATTTACGGTGCATTTAGTTTTGTTTTTGTAAAGAGCAGCTTGGACTCATAAAAGGACGTTATTTGGCAACTAATTTAGTCGCATTCACCAACTTCCTTACCTGTTCCTTGGACAAAGTTCTACAAGTTGATGTTATCTAGACTGATTTCACGAAAGCATTTGACAGGATCAACCACTCAGTGTTGTTGGAAAAAATAAGTATTGATTTTGTTTCTTATTTTTTCTTTCTTATTTTTATGTTTTGAATATATGTAAATAAATAAATAAGTAATATTGGTGTTGCTATTACCCTTATATACTGGCTTTCTTCCTATATCCATAAACGCATCTGTCGTGTTGCTTTTAGTGACTGTTCTTCCTCCCCTTTCAATCCTACTTCTGATTTTCTCCAAGGTCCAAGGTTCTGATCCTCTGGTTTTAAATGACTGGTGCTCTGTGAAATCACTTGCCCATACGTTTTAAAGTTCTTTGTGATGTATTTTTCCCACCAGACTGATCCTATTACGTTTGAATACTTTTTGTCTACTAGTCTTTTGGAGCATGTAGATCGAAATAAGGATCTTGGCAGCATTTTTGATCCAAAATTAAAATTTGATCTCCATATTCCTTTTGTTACATTCGAAGGTCTAGCGCTGCTCAGTCTTTCCAACTGATATCGACACAAATGTTCGTCTTTTTATTTCCCTCGCTCGTAGTATTGTTGAATATTTGTTCCAAGCATGGTTCGCTCGTTTCGTGTTCTTGTCTAATGCTGTTGAATCTGTTGAGTGTAAGATTACTCGTTACCTGTACAAGTATAATGTTCCTTATCGTCCTTATGGTGATCGTCTGCTTTTCTTGAATCACTACTCGCTGAATGACGAATCTTTTCTTAAATGATACAATTTGTATCATGGTTTACTAACCTCCAACAATTCCGTGCTTCACTTCTTCTATGTGTTTGGGGCCTTTCCGGATTGACGTCTTCGCCTTCGTCTTCAGCTTGTTATAACAGAATGTGACGTCAGATCAAATCAAGCCTGTGCGAATTCAGTTATCTACACCTTGTCATTGTTATCCCGTATAACAGTTGAGGAAGTCACGTTCTGATTTGCCTTTTCTATGGTTACGAAGCAAAGCCATAGATTTTGGACACCTCGTCCTGGTCTGCTTCAAAGTGCTAGAATAGCTCAGCTACTCAGCTGGCGTCAAAATCTGTCATAAAAAGCTGAAGATGAGGACGAAGACGTGAATTCTGAAAGGCCCTTATAGTGCCAAGAAACTGGGATGACCACCAGTGTGGTTCTCTGTCCATGTCCTTTTATTCATTTAAAAAATACCATCAACCGCTCTCCGCACTGATTTGTCATCGTGTGACTTCTACCTTTTTGCAAAACTGCACTATTCTATGAAAGTAAAACATTTTGCGAACGTAGAATCCATCAAAAAGGCTTTTTCCGACATCCTGAATCAATCTGAAACAGCCACTTGACATGCTTTGAGGTCTTGCAAATGGCAGTACTGAGTCTAAAGCGAACCATTTTGAATCAAATAAATCGGTTTTACCGAAAAAATTCTAATTTATTAAAATACCAGTTTACTTTGGAATTTATCTTGCATAACGGTAAAAACTTTATAAAAACTGTATTTGACCGCTATTTTATTATACAATTATAGTTTTTTACCCCGAATACTAGCTTGAAGTTGTCCGAACTCTGAATTATAGTGTCGAACTCTGGCAAAATGTGACTAGTTAATCTATTTGAAATACCAAAACATTTATTGAATTGAAAATTTAACCAAAAAGCCCAAAACCATATCCAATATATGAATAAGCTTGTGTGTAAATCAAATATTAGTCTTCCAATTCATAAGACTCAACTAAAATTGCACTATATATGGAAAAATATGCACTATCAGTGTTCATATGGGCAAAAGTTATTGATTTGGTCATATGACTATAAGCTACATCTAACCCTATACCTAACCTTACCCTATAAGCTACATCTAACACAAAATCTTCGATTATATGAAGTTTTATTTCACAAAAAATACGTTGAAGCCACCATAGTTGTTTTTTTTGGCTCGGGAAAACATTTAAATGAAATTAAATTTGAAAATATCCCAGAATTACGGGCTCTGTACCACCTTTGCCATAGTATTGTGCCTTATGGAAAAAATAAAATCAAACGAAGAGAAGGGAAAAAGAATACGGATTTGTTTGCAGTGCCCAACTTGTTTATTATTATTTCCAATTTAACGATGTTTAAGTTCATTTAGCTTTGGTGATAAATTGTTTGAACAATCTCATCGTAGATTGCAAAATTGTTCTTCTCTTGCGAGAGCACTTTAAAAAAGCTAACCAAAATTACAGGATGCATCAAAATATCAAAGTCGTCTTGCTTGAATCTGATAACAATTCATAATTAACACTGAGTATCAACACTTATTCCCATCGAAATTGTTACTTAATCGGAACACTTGCAGGATCTTAACCTAGACCATATAATAATTGACTTCACAATCACATACTTGGAAAATATAGACTTAAATATTTGTGTAAAATTACATTTGTAAGCATTTGAGTTGACCATTTTACACTAGAATTCAAAATAACCGAAACATGCCTAACGCACACCACTAAAAAAGATAATATTAAATGAAATTCATTTTATTATTTGAAATTATAGTTTAAACTTCGGTCGATAGTCAAGTCAAGTCAGAAATGAAAATAACAAGTCGGTTAAAAGCCAGACTCAGTCGTCACAATCAGTCACCCTTGAACATCGTTTCGTCGTCATCGAGTCTTGTAACGTTTCGAAATCGATCATGTCATCCTTGCGTTCCCGTTTCGCAACGATATTATCGAGAACGGCAAAAAGCTATTCGAATGCATCGCTAAGTTTCGATTACGAATTGCATCTTGTCGTCATCCATCAAATGTTTCAGCAAAGAACATCGAGCGATATCAATCAGCGAAGCAAAATCAAATCAATTATTGAACGGACCCTCACCTCACTATCGTTCAAAAGCAGAGTTTCTGATCTTCAAGTCACCACACCAGGCACACTTGTACGTGCAAAAGCTAGTTTGTCCTTCAGATCGCCAGCAAGCATCAGATTATCCTTTGTTTTTTGTTTGAATCATCAGAACCTGCAATACGGTTTCGTTCAACTGAAATGCATATGGTATTGTATGGGTTTTGCAACGTGGTTTGGTTATATGATCATCTAGGCATCTTGCGCAAATCGTTTGTCTTCTACTGCTAGAACTTCAGAGTCGAGACTACAATGCAACTGCAACAGAACAGCAAGTGTAAGACGTTGTCTCACTCCCCAAAAAAAACTGATCAGAGTCCTTCATACACAGACAGAATGAAACAAGAGTGAGAGACCGAGAGCAAACTGTGATTGAAATGAAAAATTTGAACACACAGCTAGTGAGTTTCGTTGAATTATTTCCTTTTTTTAATATTATGCATTTTATGTACATATATAAGTCCTTCGTTTTAGGTAAAGAGCATCAGCGATCAAAGTATAATATATTTGAACTAATGCACATGTTTCTCAATGAATAATGTAGAATTTGCGCTAGTACGCTTACATTTCAAAGACATATGAAAACGAACGGTGAAATTCATAACGATAGTTTTGTTTTTCCTATACATACTTTCCAACGTTTTTATTATGTCTGAAAATCAAAAATCCCATTGAAAGATGGAATAACTATGTGTTTAAGTGTTTATTCACATGAATTTCACCGTCGGTTGACACCATTAAATTACATGACCGAAACGTTTTCGATTTGTAAAAAAGTTAATAATTGAGTTTTTAATGCAATTTCAGTCGATCCCGTTCTCGCAGTCGTTCGAATTCGCGTGCTCGTCGTTCACGCTCGCGTAGCGGAAGCCGTTCGCCCTCACGCCGCAGCTCAAGATCTCGTTCACGCGAGAGCTATCCAGCTCGTGGTGTTGGTGGAAGTCGCCGTTCACGTGAAAATGGACATGGTACCGCAGCCCGTCGTTTGAGCACAGCTCGCAATGGAGCCTCACGGTCGCCAAAAAGGCGTTACGGCTCATCACCACGTCGATCGATTAGTAACGACAGCCATGGACGCAGCAAATCACCAAGGCCAAGTCGGTCGATTCCACGCCGACACATTGATTCGGGATCACGTTCCCGGTCACGTTCGACAGGACGACGTTTAGGAGCTTAAAATGCTACTAACTTTGGTCTGTTAGTACTCCTTGGGGAAAAAATTAATATTTACTGGAACTTATAATAATAATCATGGACATATTCATGAACTTTTGTAGTCAATAAGGTATCGAATTTAAGATGAACATTCATTTGAATTATGTAGTCGACAACTATTTTTTGAATTACTCGCAAAAAAGATTTAATGAATTTTTCCCGTTAAGCATAAAAATTTCATACTATCTCATAATCTTACATAGGGGACATACATTTAATTTCTTTTGAGCTGAGGATTCATTTAAAATCTGAATTGAATCTTAACATTTAAAGTAAATAATGAAAAACACGTAGTTAACCCAGTATTACTGCAAATAATTCATTTAATTTCATCTTTTCTCTTTCATTTTTTTTATAAGCTATTAATATGTTCCAAGCTAACAGCTCATAATTAAGTAAGATGATTCAATTATTAGCGTAAACATTGACGACAAGACGTTAAAATGTGGAAATTCTTTGAATTGATTAGGTTAAGAACAAATAAAAGTGTACATTGTATCTGAAATAAAGTTAAAAATAAAAAGGAAAACCTAGGTTTTTCATTAGCCACTGGAAAAAGATAAAAGAAAAACAGATAAAAACTTGAAATGTAGACGGCTTCAAATGCTGGTATAAGAACTCGTACACTTTTAGGGAGTCGCCCAATGATTTGAAGCGAAATCTGATTTCAATTTCGCTTTTAAATTGTTGGCAATTTGTGAATCGAATGCGCTAAAGTGATCTCAGATATCTAAAGGCGGCTTTAGATATGCGGTGTTTGTCAAACACCTCCTATTCGCCAAATACCGAACACCTGGTCAAGTAATTTGGCTTGGTGCTTGCGGAATGACAAGCACAGTGAATTAGACATTCGGGCATTGCCGAATGTTCGACAAAACTGGAAGATGAACGAGCTGTGGGGATCCGACACAGTGCTCGTCTACTTTGATGTGAGTTGAAAGTTCGACAAACTACGGGAATAGCGAGCACCCGAATGTTTGTTCTTGGCCTAGGCCAAGCACTAGGCGAGCAACCCAACCACACATGCGAAGTTTGCAAAACTAGGTGCTCGGTATTTGACAAACACCGCATATCTAAAGCCGCCTTAAAATATTTCCAATCAAGTGTCAAAATAACGATTTACATTTTTTTTAGAGGAACTATATTTCATTATTTCTTATTGCAATTAACTGAATACCAATTTATTTGGATTCTTATTTATTTATTTACTGTCAAAATCAACAATCCATTTATCGAATAGACAAAAACTAAGGAAATGGATAAGTTCTGATAGTAAAATAACAATACAAAAAGAATCCAGAACTAAATTGGCCGTAAAAAGAAACTAATACAGTTACTGCTTTGCAGGACATATCCAAAACATATAAAAGAACGTTATTTTTCAAACCAGTTTTGATCAAATAACGTTCGGGGACTAGGACTAAGGTTAAGGCTGTTGTGTTGTCTAGGCAAACGTAAAAGAGTGGAAAAGAAATTTGTCTCTGTACGCGCAAAAGTAGAATAAGGTTCTATTAGGACGACTAACAGGAAAGTGAATGCTAGGGTCAACTAATATACAGCCAAGGGAAGAAATTTGTAGGATGGGGATAATAAGAAATACTGAACTTAAAGAATAACAAGCGGGTGAATTGGCGTTGCACGGATTCAACCGCATAGCTCAAGGATTTATAATGGGGACACCAAATTTGGGAATAGTATTCTAGAACACTACGACATATGAAGAGATGGAACGGTTAATAAAGGGTTTAGAAGGTCTAATGAGGAAGCCGGGTAAAAGAGAGACCCTGGCAGTGATGTGTAGCATATACTGGTCGAACTTGAACTTACGAGTCAAAAAACAAGCCGAGGTCTTTGAAACTTTCAACAGCATTGAGACGGGAGCCACGAACAGAGAAGAGGAAAAGGGTATTTAATGACATTTCGCAAGATTGGCAGAGTAAGGGAATTCGCAGCGCACCAGTTTTCTAAAAAAACGACATCAATTTGAAATATGAAGCAGTCACTAGCGGAACCAATCACTCTGAAAATTTTGAAATCGTCATCGTATGAAAGGCAATGTGAGTTGAAGAAAGAAGGAAGACCGTTAATGAACAATAAAGGGCCAAAAATGGATCCATGCAAAAAGAGGATGCAAGAGCAAGACTTAACAGTAACAACAAAAGAGCGCCCACAAACTTAGGAGGAGGACCAAGAAAAAAGGATACTGAAGAGACCAAACACAGCTAGCTTTGATAGAAGAATATCACAGTTCACAGAATCGAAAGTAAAAACGAAAGGGATATCAGACGGTAATTAGAGATGTAAGATATATAACCAGCTTTATGGGTGGGAAATATGTCTGCGTATTTCCAAAGTTTTGGAAAGATACCGGTTGAAGTGCTAAGATTAAAAAATTATTGACAGAAGAACAGACAAGGAAAGTGGAAGAGATTTAGCTAAGAAATTCGGAATGGCAGCACCGAAGCCAGTGCTTGCGCGAAGAGGCATTATTAATAAATCGCTTTCCAAATGATTAGTAAAAAAAGAAGACAGAATAAGTAGGTACAGGAAAATTGCTTAGCGGCGAAAAATTACTGTGACGGGAGGTGAAAGAAGAGAAGAATTCTGCAAAAAGGTCACAGGAATTTTGTGGAGAGGAGGTAGACGCATGATGAAGATACATAACAGAAGGAATGCCAGAGGACTGTTTAAGGGAGCTGATATAGAACCAAAAAGGCATAGGATTTTCAGATGTAATAGAAGTTTCGATATGCTTAAAGTGAGCATGTATCGCATCACATTGGCTATCTTTTTAGCCAATAGCATTTGAAACTTGAAAGAGTCATTAAGCGAGCCAAACATTTTGTATTTGCTACGCAATTTCTAAGAGCAATCGCCACATGGACGGTGAATCACGGAGGAGTAGAACTTCTTTTACAACGATGGGCAGGAGTATAACAGGAAATTAAGTTTAATTAAAGACAAGAAGAAATAAAATTTGCAGAGAGCAGCATCCACACTTAGTCCTCTGAATAAATGATACCAGTTTGTACCATTTATATCGATGGATAAAGTGGAGTAATTCGCCTTTTCAAAATTAAAACGGAGAGTAGAAGTGGATTTAACTTTACACGAGCGGTATAAAGTTGATTTTATAAGTAAAGGAGGGTAATTATGTTCAGGGCGTACATATGCAGTCAGAGAGGTACTCAAGCAAAATTTAGGAGGAGGAAGATTAGATAGATGGATTAGAAGATATATTTGAAGAAGATTGGGTATCCTGTTAGCCTTGGGTTATTGTGGTTATTGAATTGGGAAAGTGAATAAAGGTACAAAAAAGAAGATATAGCGAGTGACATATTGCTTCAAGATGAAATACTCGAAAAACTGTCATCGCAATAAACCGAAGGGATATTAAAGTCACCACATAAAAGTACGGAAGCAGAAGAGAAGCGGTAAGAGGTTGAGGTAAGACGAGTGTTCCACAGAGAAACCTTCATAGACCAGTACGGGGCTACAACAAGGGATGTAGATTGAGGAAATAAGCAACACAGGCTGGTGATGCAGAAATACGCACTACCACACATTTAACCGGGGAGACGGGAATAAAGTCACTGCAGAGCGTTCTATTTAGATATTTATGAACACCAATTAAACCACTTCTCAAAGAAAGATCATAGACAGATCGGTCGCGATTTCTACGATAGGCATTGTGAAGTGGTAACATCTTATTGCTGTATATATCCCCATACTACTAGGGGTATGTTATTATAGAGAGCTTTATATCATTAACCTTGGTCCTCAGACCGCGAACGTTCTGATGATAAATTTTCAGATGTCGGTTCAAGCTCTGCTTTTTTGACGATATGGATCGAACATTTCTGGCGGAAGTCCTGACAAACAAATAATCCAGTCAGTTAGAAGCTCATCTTCAGCAGATCCGTAACACCAGGTAGCACAGTGTTTGAAAATATCAAATTTTCCACTGATTATTCCAAATCATATAGGATTTTGCAAATGGTAGACTAGTCTCTTTACGTTGTAAATTTAAAAGAGGTTTGATGGTTTTTTGAAGGAAAAAACCAGGCCTGAAATTTTTTGAACACGTCTCCTAGTAGCGGGAAAATTGATTTCTATTATTATTTGTGATGCTATTAAATGTTGCTTCGTTTCTAACGCAGTTATTTCGTTTTATTTTCGATGTTTTTAATATTCAGCGATTTATTCGAGGGATGATTTTTCCAGATTGTACCCAGCTTGACAAAATTTCGGATTCTTTTTTTTTTTTTTTTTTAACAAAAAGTAGCTTATGAATTCCCGGTTAGGAAGCGAAGATAACGCAATGAAACTCAGCGGTACTTCATGCTCCGTAATGTGCAGCCTAAAGTAGCCCAATAGCAATAAAAGTCGAATTTATTAATTCAGGAAAGGTAACATCAATATTAATTCAGGAAACGTAACATCAATATTAATTTGTACTTCAATGCCAAATGATTTTATGTTAAGACGTTCAAATTTAATTTAACCGATAGCTGGTTTATTTTCACGCAAGCCTAACTTCTCAGAAGATTTGGATCGATACCTGAATTTCAACCGTCACCAGCTTCACATTTTATTTATAATCGGTCATTTTACCGTTTCTGCAAATCGGCCATGCGCTCAACCATCCAAAACAAAGCTTCCCCAATTCAACCACCACTAAGCTGTCTTTCTCACATAGTTAGCAAACCAGATTCGAGGCAGCATTCCGGTCTGCAATGTTTATGTATACGATTCCATACTGATACCACCTGCCTGCAATCAAGACGTCAGCTCAGCGGCAGCTGCAAATAGAGTACCCCAAACCGCTCCACTGTTGACCACCCTCGGCACGCGTCCATTTTTCGTACAAGCGCTCTGGAAACAGCTAGCGCCACGCCATGCCGCCAGCTAAAGAACGTATAGCTTCCTCGATTCGAGCTCGGCGTACTATTTAGCAGATGTTAGAAAGCTTCGGATCGGACAAGTTGGAGCGTCTCGTCGCAGGTCTCTCCAGAGTGCTGGTTCCGTAGTTACTGATGCCGTGTTTTCCCAATTTTTCTCGGGATTTTTACGTGAAAGTTCAATTTCCGATATATCGTCCAATACGAAAAATCTACACACACAAATCAATAATTAAATCGTGAAAATATCTGTGAAAATTCGCACAGGTGTGAGAATCGTACTTATCTCGGTCTTTAATAAGCATCAGTATCTTAAAGCTGTGAGTTTCAAGAGGATAATTCATTTAGTTACGGGCTTATACGAGTGCCAACAAACGCTTCGTAACAGACCAGTTTCCCGCCACGCGTCTCCAGCATCTATCACAAGTGTCGATCGTTATTTTCATCTTTTTTTGTTTTTGTTTTATTTCCATAACAGTGTAAAATAATCGCGTAATTGGAGTGCGTTTGCAAATAAGATTTTTCAACTGGTTTTTCCGAGAAACGTGAGCAATATTGTCGTGCTAGTCGAATTGCATTGGGAGACGGCAGGCGCATTCACAATTCCGGAATTAATTACAATTGCGCTATCGGAGCTTAAGGAATAGTTTAAGATAAATAAAAATAAATACAAAATAGTACGAGCTGCAAGGGAGAGCGGTGTGCTGGGTGTCAGTGGTAATTCAAATAAAGTGAACGTGCTTGTTTTCGGGGACAGTGTGCAAAAAGGAAAAAGTGTAATTGAAAATGTCTCAAGGCGATATGGTGCCTGTGGCTGATGATGGTGAAGGCAATGAAGATACTCAGCCACCGCAAGTGGAAGTCAATGGAGGCTTCCCGCCAATCGATCCACAAAATATATTGAAATTGTGCAAGAGTTTATCGAACGTTACGAATTCAGTTCAAGTTCAAAAACAGATTAATAAGTTTGTGAGTATAATTTTAAATAATCGTAAACTTTAAATTATATTTCATTTTAGAAACTTAAGGATTAATTTGGTCTTCATAGATTATGCTTATTTCAACTAAGAATAGCAGTTTTTAGTAAAGGGAACATTAAACAAAACTAACATTGGATATGAAAGCAAAGTGAGAAATTTAATCAAAAGTGCCGAAGAAATGAAGAATTCCCTGACAGAAACTCTTAGTTAACTTGACTAGTCGATAACATACGGATTAAATATTTGGATTTAACGATAAGATAATGAAGTCTTTATGTCGCAGAAAAGCTAGTACTATACATTCAATATAATTTCCAGGTCGTATTAAATAAATAATAGTAATTAGCACGTGAAATAGATTTCGAGGTTATACCTACATGCTTAACAATAATAATATTGTTCTGCTGACAAAGTCGATCCAACGTAGGTAATATTCTGGTAATATGAGCGCTGTAACCGAACACGTTTGACTACAAGCAATCGTAAAAATATGTTATTCTCCCTTATGATGTGTCGCAAGCAGATACGAGCGACATTCAACTAGCCATCTTTTAGGAAAGAATAAGCTTTAATTAACAAAAAACACAATACCGCTTTAGGCATTTGTAGTACCACACAAGTTGTATTGATGTCTAATTGACTGAGATAACAATGAATAAGTGACTTCTATTCGAAATGATGCAAATGGGATATTAGATTTCGAAAAATATAAATTACCTAGAATTACATTGGCATAGAAAAATAACTAAATGGCTATAAACAAGACGGAATGGAAAGATATTTGCTATTTGAATTAGTAGTGTCCAGACAATTCGGACGAATACGCATTATTCTCGATCTCTAAGTATGCTTAGTAAAATTCGGTGTTTTGTAGCCTACACTGTATCAAAAAATTGCTCGTACAGTACCCTTACTCCAATTAAAACTCTTCTATTTATTAAACAAACAAATTTTTTTTCATTCTTTAAGTATTTATAAATTCTATACTGTTAAAGCTTTTTAGAGCAAAACAGTATTTTGTTATATTAGCTTTTACTGTCACAGTACAGCAAAAATATACTTAAAACAATTGCACGTACATCAAAAAATTGCACATACACACAAGATTAACTTATGATCTATTGTAAAAGAAAAGTAATGGTACTTAGTTTCCAGTGCAGATTTACACACTATCCTCATTTATTGAAGGTAGTAGTTGTAAATGCTCAATAGAGCAGTGCAGTAATTCTTTTTTTTTTTAAATTCTGAAATAGGCGAAACACACCGCAATGTTCCTGTTGAAGTGAAGAAATGAATCGTAAATTTTAAGGAGGAAGGTAAAAGTTATGCTGAAGTATCAAGGATCATTGGCACACCACGTTCGACCATGCAAACGGATATAAAAATGTTAAAAAGCAACAAAAGCTTCGCAATTGCCCAAGGAAGAGGTCGGAAGAAAATTTTAGCTGAGCATTTGGATAAAAAATTTAGAGAATTATTAAGAAGGATCCAAAAACAAGTGCTCCCAAAACAGCTGCAGACCTTAAAAGAAACGAGGGAATATCTTTGAATGCCCAAACAGTGCGAAATTTTCTCCATAAAAAGTGTTACAAGGGATGCATTGCAAGAACACAAACGTTCATTTCGAGGAAAAATGTTGCCCGACGCTTTGAGTGTGCCAGAGAGTATGTAAAAAAGTCAGACTAAATTTGGGAAACTGTTATTTTTGTAGATGAAAGTAAGTATAATCTTTTTGGCTCTGATGGGCGGCGATTTGTTCGGCAGAGAGTCAATCAGCGTTGGAGTAAAAAAATTTGGGACCCACTGAGAAACACGAAGGTGAAAATGTTATGGTTTGGAGAGCGATGGAAGCAAATGGCGTTGGAAATTTGGTATTTGTGGAAAGCACTATGGACAAGCATCAGTACTTAGAAATAATAAAGCCTAATTTAAGAGCCAGTGCTTCGAAAATTGGAATTAGCGACGAAATTTCACTAGCACATGACAATGATCCAAAATATTTCTCGCATTTAGTAAAAGAGTGGTTACTGTATAACGTGAAATCTGTGCTTCCTTAGCCACCCCAATCACCAGACCTTAATTCCATTGAATATCTTTGGGATGTTTTCGAAAAAAAAGTGCGGGAACATCATATTATAAGCCGAGCTGACCTCAAGGAGGTTATTTGAGAAAAGTGGGAAAAATAACACCTGAAATTACTAGAAAACTAGCTCATTCAATGAACAATTGGTTAAAGGATGTAATTTATTAGAAGTAGAAAAACTCTAGCGCACCTGAACCGCTAGAAACACTAATGTTCGAAGAACAGTAGAAGAATCGTGCAGGTTTTGAGTGCATATTCCACCACATGAGCTGCTTATTACGGCCAAACTGTTTCAAACGCCACGTTTTACTTTGTCTCAAGAATGCATTATAACTCATATGGTGGAAGGTGTCAGATATTACCACTGGCATGAATTCCAACGTTTATGAGAGCAAAACACGGGTTAATTATATTCGTTATGAGTTGCTTATTTCACAAAATTTTGAAAGCAGCATCTCATATAACATCAATGAAGAAAATGCTCAGTGCCTGAAGCACTGTAAGTGAAGTTGGTGTTTGGGGCTGCGATCCGAAAAATTTGCAGAACTTTGGGAATTGAAACATCGGTTATTTATTTTCATTGTAAATGTTTCCGGTATGAATACTAACTGTAAGCATTTATTGATACAAAAGTAGCACAACCGACTCGTGCTGGCAACCTTTCGCCAGTATCAAAGCCAAGAATATATCACATCTGCTTCACGTTGTTATATTACATTCGAAGTTATAGGAGTATAAAAAAATTTAGGGTTACCTGCAGCGAGTTTTTTCAAATAATCAAAAGCTTAATATTTGCTGTTTATTGTCACTACAATATCATAACCAATTGAAAATTCTACGATAAAACCGCTTAATAACGATATTGCTAACAAACACAAAACCAACAATAGCTGGCAACCCTATCGTGGCTTTTCAACCAAATTTGGCCTGAATAATGTCTATAATAGGTTCCATTAATTGTATGAAATCGGTATTGATTTCATGACTGCACTGGAAGTTATAGGGCAAAAAGTTTTATTTTCCTGAGCGAATTTTCAAAACCAAAGACACAAAAATTACCATAGCTGGCAGCACCAATCGAATTTTTCAACCAAATTTCTATCAAACAGAGTTTAGAGTAAGGTTCAGCTACTGTGTCAATTTCATGAAAATCTGGTTTCTTATTCACATTTCATAGGGCAAAAAGCAGTTTTTTTTCTTTGTAATTTTTCAAGATGGCACCACTGGCACAGAGTTGCCCGCAATTCAAAATCGCTTCTATCAGACCTGGTCTTACTTAAGTCCAATGCATTCTGTAAATTTCAATTCTATCTGATTATTGATTCGTGAGTTCCCGTGAACAGAAGTTTTTGATGCTAAAAATATAGGTTAACTGGGAAAGGGTTACCGTTCTTGTCCGACATGAAATTTCTAAAGTTTTACTTTGACTGTGTAGATAAAGCATAAGATTTGTATACAGATTGGTTTTATTGTAGAAACGGACATTTTTTAGGATATTCGATGGTTTGAATGTTTTCACTTCCAAATTTTTATTTTTTCAAATTTAAGACACCAAAATAGTCATAGCTGGCAGCTCCAACCGAATTTTTCGCTCAAATTTCTACCAACTGTGGTTTGAAGTAAGGTCCAGCTACTATGTGAATTTCGTCAAAATCGAACGATTCAATCAGAATTTATAGGGCTAAAAGCAGTTATCTTTTTTAGTTATTTTTCCAGATGGCACCACTGGCACAGAATCACCCGCATTTCAAAATCACTTCTATCAGACCTGGTCCTATTTAAGACCAATACATGCTGCAAATTTCAATTAATTCTGCTTATCGGATCGTGAGTTTCCGTGAACAGAAGTTTTTGATGCTAAAAATATAGGTAACTTGGGCAAGGGTTACCAGGCGTGCCCGTTATACCATATCAAATTTTTTTTGTTTATGTAAACAAAGCACAAGATTTACATATGAGTGGCTTTTTTTTAGGAAACGGCATTTTCTCAAGATAGACGATGATTTGGAGGTTTTCACTTTCAGTGCCTGCTCTAGCTACAGGGTTGCCAGCACGCTCATTAAAAGCTACACAAATCTACAACTAAATAATACCAATATGTCCTGAAAATTTCGTAATGATTGAATAGATCTGTCAAAAGTTATCGCAATTTAAAAATTTTCAAGTTTTCCCGTTCTCTTTTTAGGCACCCAGCGCACACATGAGGTGAAAAAATTCCAAAACATTATCCGATTCACATGTAAAACTTGTTCGAAATTTATTTCGTCAACTTTATTTTTGCAAAAATTATTTGTATACGGAATAATAGGTATATTAAAAAAATCACTAAAATGGCCGCCGGCGCCATAGGGTTAAAGATTATTAACTTTTTGTGAGACCTGGCACTATTCTGCATATACACCAATGTGTCCTGAAAATTTTAATTTAATCGGATATTATATATGTTGTTCCTGAGATTTTTTGACTGAAATTTTTTGATGATATATATATATATATATATATATATATAGAAATATATATATATATATATATATATATATATATATATATATATATATATATATATATATATATATAGAAATATATATATATATATAGATATATATATATATATATATATATATATATATATATAGAAATATATATATATATATATATATATATATATATATATATATATATATATATATATATATATATATATATATATATATATATATATATAGAAATATATATATATATATATATATATATATATATATATATATATATATCGAACATTAGTAAAAAGTAATTAATTTTCTGAATGTATGTGGAAATTTTTGATGTACGTGCAACTTTTTGACTTGAATTATAGCTTAATTTTCAAAATTAACATTAATATTACGGAATGCTTTTTTGTTTCAGATAGTTTCAGTTGTGTAGAACTCATGAAATTAATAAAAATGACGAAAATTTTGTTTATTTAAAAAATAAATGAGTTTTAATTTATGATAAGGTGGTGTACGTGCAATTTTTTGATGCAGTGTATCTACAAAATTGAATGGAAAATTTTCAGGTGAATAGCATTTTTGCGTGACTATAATCTGGCCATGCGTTTCAAATGATTTTATTATTAATTCAAATAACATCCCACGATAACCGTATGCTCTAATTTTAATGACTATCACACCATATTTGATGAACGCATTCAGTTTACACACCCAAATCTGAGTAAATTTGAAACTAAATCATTTATTTGGTTTCAAATGTATTTTCCGACGGTTTGCGGTTGCTTTGAAACCCCTATGAACAAAAGTATTAACGTCATCTTGTATTTTCTGATTTGAGGTGAACAAATTTGCAATCAATACGAACGTATTTGTTAAAGTAGTTGATAGTGCAGAATTATTAGAATTCCCATTTATTATTCTAGAACACCAAGTGATATTATCAAAGCAGATAGTGGGTAAACAAGTCGAACGATTTATGGTTTGCTAGCCTGTCTAGTTGAGCAGGTATTATTATATAATATGATCGATAACATTTGGTGTCTTTTCACTTGCAGCGTATAGACGACATTTGAAATGGTTTTATTATCCCACGAAAGTTTGATAATAGTAAGTGCGTTATTGAAAAAAATGTTTTGTTATCACGAACGATACAAGGCTTTGTCGAATGAGTCGAAATATAGATAAATTAATCTCTTGTCAGGGAATTATATGAGACATTTGCGTTAGCAAACTCATAAAAGAAGTTCTTGTTAAAAAAAATTTGGAGTGATATTGGATTCCCAAATAGCAAACAATATTTTCCGATCTATTATTATTTAGCACAGGTAAATCTACGTAAACAAATCTGTTGACTTATCAAAATTTCATTACAACATGCTTCTCTTCTTCGTCTCAAGTTCACTTGGTGTACACTGACCTTAGCAAAGCATTTGAAAAAAACCAACCATAGTCTTTTGTCTTAAAACAAAATCTTTGGTATCCATGATTCTGTCTATGGGTGGAAGTGTGATTATGTCACTAACCGTACTCTTATAGTACGTACGCATATAACGATTTATTCCAACTAAAGGAGTACTTCAAGGGTCAAATTTGGAATATATGTTGCTTCATATTTCCATTAAAGACATTAGCATTATTTTGAACGATGTCGAACACCTACTCTTTGGGGGCGATCGCAAAATTTTTAAGAAGGTGTACATATCTTTAAAAAAAGAAGCAATTTCTCCTTTTACTGCGCCTACAATTTTCAGGTTCTTAAAATTAATCGAACGAAATTAAATTTCCAATGCTTTTATACATTTCATGACATAAAAAATAGATGGGCCAATAAGTTTACAACTTTGATGCATCTTTAACGTTTAATCAATGCATAATGCATAATCATCTGATCTTGTTAATCAAGCTCGTCAAATGCTGGGTTTCATAGTAAGAAATAAAAGAGTTTCAAAACGTAAATATTTCAAAAAAGCTTATATATGTATATCTTTCGTTAGAAGCAAGGCTTACACAGCACCACGTGATGAATTATTTCGAGTAACCCACCGGTCGTCCGAGCAGCTGATCAAGGAAGTAGTAGATGAGGTCAAGATTGAATGGTCTATAGAAACATTCCGACCTTACAAAGCTACAGACATTGATGAAATATCGCCCATCATGCTTCAAAAAGCAGACAAGACCATCATCCTCATCCTGCAGCGTATTTGTACCGCATGCCTCCGCTCCCGGGTAGTACCCGAGCAATGGACAAAAGCTAGGGGGGTCTTCATTCCATAGCTTGGTAGGTTGAATCAGCATTACGTGAAGGACTTTAGACCAATTACCTTAACATCATTTCTGCTCAAAACACTAGAGAGGCTTATTCATCTGCACATCAAAAGCTCGATTGATGTCGCGAGACTCTGTTTTGATCAACACGCGTATCTAGCGGGCAGATCAGTAGAAATGGCATTACACAAAGTTGTCGGTACAATAGAACAATCATTACAGCAAAATAAATTCACATTGGCAGTCTTCTTAGACATTAAGGGGGCCTTCAATAATGTCACTGTTGCGAGCATCATCGATGCCTTGGTTCGTTATGGAGTGGATAAAAGTCTGGCGACCGGGGCATCGGACTTGCTCAAAAATAGGCAGATTGAAGACACCTGTTTGGAGGCCAAAGCGGAGAGAATAGTCGGAAGCGCAATACCACAAGGAGGGAATATATCTCTTCTGTTCTGAATCATGACAATCAACGAAATACTGGTGAATTTAAAGGCCAGTGGCTTTGAGGTGGTGGCGTATGCTGATGACATTGTGAAGGGTGCGTTCCCAAAAACGTTGTCGGACCTTATGCAATCAGCGCTGGACCATATCCAAATCCGGGCGAGAAAAGCCGGTCTTAGGGTAAACACGACACAAGGAAACACTGCGTGCCGGCTGACCACGCCTAGCCTCAACAGAAGTAACATTGAAACTTGTTGATAGTGTTAAATATTTGGGCCTTTTAGACTAGGCAGGAAACTGAACTGGGGGCGAATGTGAAGCACAGAATAGGTAAGGCTCGCGCAGCACTCTTCACGTGCCGATCTATCTACTCCAATACTTGGAGTCTTAAACCTAGGGCGGCCTACTATATATTCACATGTGTAGTGACGCCGATTTTGGTGTATGGAGTGATCGTGTGGAGAAGTAAAACCAACATCAAGGAGAGTTAAACCAACATTACGGAGCTAATAAGACTGGAAAGATTAGTTTGCATGTGTATTGCGGGCGCTTTAAGAACCGCCCCAACGGCTGGGTTGGAAATGATTCTGAGACTTACCCAGCAAACACAGCACTACTTCTAAAGTGCTGCAGAAGTCGTGAGTAAATCCGTGAATGCTTTTAATGCTAGGGATAGCATTTTACCCCAAAATTCACCTATTTACTTCATATTACCCGCGTACGTGTAATATGTTTTGTTTCATGGTTGATCGTTTCCATCCCACAAATAGGAAAAAGACAAAAGATAGGAATACAAGCAGTGCAAAAGCACTGCTATACTACTGCTGAAGTGGTGAAATAGCAGCACGTAAAATGTACTGCTGTACTACTGCCTTAGAAGCAGCAATGCCTCCTAGAAGTACGGGCCGTAATGCAGAATAATGACGTCGCACTAGACTGTCAAATTGTCGCGAAAAACACACGTAGTCTTATGGGATGTCCGCGGGAAATTGTAAATTGTACAGGTTGTGTTGAAGTGAGTGAAGTGAAAACAAAGTGAGATCCGCGAAACAGTGCTAGTGAACAGCTAAAACACAAATTGATGCGGTGCGTGCGGTATAATTGGAAAAATTTGCTGCGAAATGTTTATCGGTTGGTGTTAGGTTATGTGACGTTTTGTGTCGATTCACTGTCGATACAATTGATTGACACAAAATGCAAGTTATGACTAAATATTATTATTATAACGCGTCCACGCACAAAAAACTAACGTTTTATTCATATTATAGCTGAAAATCCGCACGTAAAATCTCCGTGTGTATCGGCACTGCCAGATGGAAATATCAAAATGCCTGCCCAAATTGACGTCATAGCTAAAACGATTACGTAGCCTGACGGCCCGTACTTCTAGGAGGCATTGGAAGCAGTATAGCAGGACATTGATATGGCTGCCCAGCTATAATGTCACCAATAGTATATTCGCATAATTTTGCATTCATGCCATCACATTTGCATTACTTTGTATTCATGCCATCTTCAATTAGAACAAATAAGACGTGTTTTCCTTATAAATTTGAAAATATTTCACGTATCACTTGCGAAGTGTGACTGACGCTTGACGTATGGGCAACTCGATTTGATTTTTGGGAAACGATTTGAATTGTACCATCTGGTCACCAGTTTGGCAGTAGTGCAGCAGTACTTTATATTCATTGTAAATAGGGAACCGTAAATATATAAGAGATTCATCAACGTGTCGGAAAACTGCAACAACTAGACAGCCTGTTCAGGAGTTTAGCAGTAGTACAGCAGCATGTATAATCATTGATAAATAGAAAAGATAAATACTCATTAGAAAATGTATCAACACATGGAAAAGTTTTTACAACTGTATGCGAAAGTGCTGAACGTAGGTTTGCTGGGTATGCCCCTGGATAGATTCATCTTTAGAAGCGCAGGCTTAGTGGCAATACGCGTTAAAAGTTCCGGCATATGGAATGATTGAAATCAGTGGCACCGCAGCGATATTCTTACAGAATGCCGTAAAAGATTTGGGCTCGTTGTGGAAGACACGAACCACATGAGCAAAATAATACATCTTGACAGAGATTTCCAGGTCAATATACCCACAAGAATAGACTGGAAGAAAAAGGGAGCTACCGCCGATGAACGGGTCACATGAACGGGTCAAAGACGGACACAGGAGTTGGCTCGGGCGTGTTTTTTTTACGAATTTGAGCCTTAACCTGTACACTCTAAAAAGTGGGTCTAAAATTAATTCTTTAATAAACGTAAATATATTCATTTTTCTGTTTAAAATAACGAATCACAATTTTTTTTACACGTTGGATGTACATTTTTTGCTTTTACGTCATATCAGCTGTATAATAAATAGTGTTTTGTAAACCTTAGCAAAAAGAGTGTAAATTTACTACTTCACTACTCTCATTTACACCAAAGCTGTAAAATTGTATCATTTGCTCGAATTTGACTTATTATTGTAGTAACATTGTGACGAAAGACGGTGATTTGGCTAGACTGAACGAGTCTGATATTTCGTCATCGTTGCTTTGAATAGCAGCAGTTAAGTGTCAGTCTTTTCGTGTAATAAGTGTAGAAGTGTAGCTATAAGTTAGTTAGAAGTGTAGCAATAAGTACTATAAGTTAATGTGTATAATGTGTATGTAGTGTATACATGAAATTAAAATAAATTATAAACTTAAAGGAATTGCAAAAAGTTTTTGTATTTGACAAGAAAAATATTTATATATTGAGTGACTTTTGGATCATTAAATTTTTTCAATTATATTGAAAATGGAACTTATCTAGATGTTAGCTGAAATTCCTGCTTAAGTAGTGCAAACTTCCTAACATTGTTTGCAATAGATACCTTTTGGATATCATTTGTTTGGTAAAACATTCTTTAGGTGCGTTTTTGGCAATCTTGGGCAGGGTAAGTAACCTAATCTTACCTTAACTTACCCTGCCCAAGAGTGCAAAAAACGCACCTTTTATTATCGTTTTTTTAAACATTTCAATGGACATTCACGAATAAATTGTGCTTATTACCATAAAAGACTCGTAAAAAGTAGCCTTTGATACATAAATTTCATGCGTTTCCGTCCTAAATTTACGTCATTTTAGGGTAAAATTACACGATTTGTTCGTAAAAAAAAATTACACATTTAAGACGTAAAATATTCTTTGTACGCACTTTTGTAAATTTACATCTTTAATAGTAGGATACCAGTTTCCTACTATTATAAGGGTAAAATTCAACCAAAATTTTTTTGAGTGTAGTGTAGACTGTCGGATCGTGCTACTGTCTTTTAGTCTAAAGTATATGTTATACGCATGGCAGTCGAGTCGATTCGTTAAACATTAAAAAAATGTATAATGCATCGTTAATGTTTTATCTATTGCATAAATAAATTAATAATATACAACAATAAATATTTTAGTAGTTAAATATACATTTCTCGACGAAGATACTTTGAATACTGAGCTTGACACTCAAAAAAATCTAAAAAATCTACAAGTGACTCCCATATGTGCCTCTCTATGGTATACATAGCTAAAAATGACTGTTTGCATTAATTTGAAAGACATTGTATTTCAAATTTCAACTCAATATTGGGCAGAAAGTTTCCTAAATTTGATTACAAGTGAAAATGACTCAATAATTGTCGGAAGAAAAAGTCTGGCCATTTCTTGGCCTAAAATCGTTTGGAGATAAATGTCAGGGAAAGGACGATGATTTGATTATATAGCTCCCAATTTTCATCATGACCAACAATTCTCCAATCCATATAATCTGAAAGCTCATGAAAATCAGATTGAAGCAATTTAATTCTGAATTAGCACGTCAATGTTTGCAAATATAATAATGGGACCCCAAGGATTAAAGCACAAAAGCTAATATCTCTAAACGAAATATTATGTGATGAGGATGCTAAAATCTAATTTGTACGCAAGTTCTAAGCACTCTATGAATGTGTCTGGGATTTGTGCCAGTGAATTTATAATAGTCATTTTCAGCTGTATCTCCTGATTAAAACCAGAGTATACCTCCATGAGGAATCTACAACGTAAATATACATACATTACCAAGCTTAACCTAAGATTCAGGTATATGAATTACAAAAGAAGGATTTTCTTGTACACGTTCAGTAGTAATTTTCAAAGCTTATAGGAATTAACTTCAATGAATTCATTTTGCTAGTGAAATTAAGCTCTTAGAACCCCGGATAGTAGACTGTTTTGCGTTGATCTGGTTTTCAATCAAATATGATAGCACGGATAGCACTGATAGACAGACAATGCCAATAATCCGATTTTCATCAAATATAAAGCTATAACTATGCACTACTCCAATATAGGGAAAAAATGAAATAACCTCATAAGAACATTTTCATTCCATATTTTATACTTCGAACACATCTTTCGATTTTTCACCTTACAACATTGAAACTTCCATTTCCACTTATAATTGAGTTTTCCCGTATTTCAGTTACAGGAAATTACAGGAGCACCATACGTATTTCTCATTCCATTATTGACGAGCAACGAAGAAGGAATCATACAGGTCATTGGCGATAAAGTTTTGGAGAAGGAAATCCGATTTTCGGTGAGTAATAGGATTTAAGTGTACCCATATTATGGGCGAATGGTATGATGTTGACAGTGTCGGATACAGTTATCCACAGGTGATAGCAAATCTATATACATATAAAATTGATTAGTTACGTGGAATTGACAATGTCAGGTGCTGGTGAATAAGACCAGAAAATATGATACGCAGTCGTTTGTGCGTAGTTTTCAATTTATTAATGCTGAATAGCGGTTTCTACGGAAATTTCATTTGAAATACAGATTTAAGTAGTTTGTGTGAAAGGCAATAGATAATTAGATTTGTCTTTTTGCGTCTTCGATGAAGTTGATTATACAAGAAGGAGTAGGTTGAAATTGAAGCTTCATTTGCTCGATCTTATAGTCGTAGAATCTAGAGAATAGATTGGTAATTTAAATTAATCAGCTAAATTTTCAGAGTACCAGGTGTTTGTACCCGATTTTTATGAAATAAAAATTTATTTATTTGGATCAATTTTACAGAAACTAATCATTTTACGAAATAGCGAACTAACGAAATCAGTTGCTTGCGTAATTTGCGTTAAAGAGAAAAATGAAAATATGCATCTGTGCCAGCAAACGAAATGTTAAAGAGAGCTTGATGTCTAAAGGATCTTTCTTGATGATATATGTAGAAGCTAAGATGCAACGGCATTTAACGTTGGTTAGCGGTCGTTAACCAATTTGGAAAAAAAAATATTCATCAAGGTATAATCTATGACCGCCAAGGGAACGGAAATTCAAGAAAGTGTAATAGGGAACACTGAATTTGTACAATAGATAATGTGTAAATTAGCGTTGAGTAGATTTGATGGCATTTAATAAATATAAATACACGAAGCCAAGAGACTACTCTTGGACGCAGTAGCCGAGGATGTAACGAACTGAGGAAGAGTATAAATTAACACATGTGGAGATATACCAAAGGTAACAAGAATCGCGAAGAACAACCTCTGTAACTTATAACACCCTAAAAGTAATATAAAATACATGGAAAAGGAATTTTAATTTGGAACCTAACAGAACACCATAATCTTTACACTGGTCTACATGAAGCAATATATTATCTTACAGGGAACATTCAAAAATAGTAGTAAACAATTTTTTTTTTCTATGATGATGCCAAGGCTCAGGGGATGCCCTATTATGCTATAGCACAGCCTTGGCGGAAGGAAATTTAAGGAAAGGAAGAAAGGAAGGGTTGAGTTTGCAGGAGATAGCGATGCACGATTCGTTTGAATAATTGTGGCTTATAGTTGGCGGGGAAAACAGTAGATGATAGACTGTTTCATAATCGTATTGACCTAGATAAGAAAAAATCGTGAAATTTGACGGTACGACTGGCACTGATCGAAGTGTATGAGAATGAGCTCGTTGGGAGGCTCGGGTGTTGCGCGTAGGAGGTGTTCTACAAGGGAGCAGACTTGATATTTCATTAGAGCAAAGACTTTAATAATAGCGATAAAGAAAAGAAAGGCAACCTACATTACATCGGTGCTCAAGCGATTCAATGCGTGAGGTACTAGTTTCCTCGCCAATAACCTTGAAAGCTTTGCGTTGGACTTTGTCTAGTTCCGCTAAAGCAGTGCGGCCTGCCCCAGCCCGTATATGGGAGTTATACTCAAGTCTTGGTCTTATGAGAGTCTTGTAGATGTGCGCTATGTCTGATGGTGTAAAGTATTTATTGCCTCTCTGAAGAGATCCTAAGCATTGCATGGCATTTTTCGCAATTTGAAAAATATGGCTGGTTCAGTTTAGTTTGCTGGAGATGTTAAATCCTAATAGGTTCAGCGAAGGTGATTCGAAAATACTCACACCATCAACGGAAATAGTGTGGCTAGTAGGAGGAGGGTAAGGCTTGAGCGAGAGACGACAACATTGGGTCTTGGACGCATTAAACATAACACGGTTCGCTGAGCCCCAAGCGATAATGTTTAATAGGTCCCTGTTTAGCGATGCAAACATGCGATCTCCACTAACAGAAGTAGCATGAATCGGATTGAAAGTGGAGGAAAGGAGGTAATTTAGAAATAAAAGAAAGAGAGTTGGTGAAATAACAGTACCTTGTGGAACCCCGGCATTGGTGGTGTGGACACAGGATTTGTGTACATCCAGAACAACTTGCAAGGAACGATCTACGAGGAAACTTTCAATCCATATGACAAGGGCGGGGTGAAGACCAAATGCACGAAGCTTGGCTAATAGGGCAGGGTGAAAGACTTTGTCAAAAACCTTCGAAATATCAAGAAAAACGAACATTGCTTCACCAAAATTATGGAGACAACGGTTCCATCTCTCAGTGAGAACTATAAGTAAGTCCCCAGTGGAGCGCCCAGAACGGAAACCATACTGGCGGTCGTTGATAAGTTGGTTCAACTCAAGATATTGAGTTCACGAGCGATTCAAATATCTTAGACAGAACCGAAACGATTGCAATAGGTCGATAGTTAGAGGGATCACAGGCCTCCCCTTTTTTAGGTATGGGCTGGACGTATGCAAGCTTCCATGCGGAAGGAAATATTCCAGTCGAATATGACAGGTAAAATAGTTTGCGCAGAGGTTTAGCCAAGGCGGAGGCGCAGTACTTTAGTACGAGGGGCGAAATACCATCAGGACTGGCAGATTTGCAAACGTCAAGCTTGGCGAGTATTTTGAAAGCGCACATTGGAGGAATAGAAGGACTCAATGATGATGGTGGCAAGTAAGAGTTTGTAGCAAAAATCTCAGCAAAAAGATTAGCTTTGTCCAGTGACTCAGTAAATACGTTACCACCATGAAGAAGAGGTGGCACGGAAGGACTAGAGAAGTTGTTCTTAATCCTTTTTACAAGCGACCAGAAGCCTTTGTTTCCTTTCTGGCTTGCAAGGACCCTCTGCTTAATATTTTGGCCAAACTGGAATTTAACTCTTCTGATAGTAGATGTACAGGTATTGCGAGCAGTCTTGTAAAGGATTTTTGATTCCTCAGACGGAGATAGCTTGTAATTTCGGAATGCCGCCTCCTTAGTGCGAATATCCTCTTGGCATTCGTAACTAAACCATGAGAATGTGGTTCGTTTAGTATTCTTGAAGGCATGCGGGTTAAAAGTGTACATTCCATACCATATGATATCGGTTATGGTGGAAGCTATATATTCGACGTTCTTTGTTGCAAAGCAATCGGACCAATCGATCTCTCTGATATATTTTTTAAACGCAGTCCAGTCAGCCTTGCCATAATGACAGACCAGTCGTTTGGTAGGAAACTGATTAGTGTTGATCAGAGAAGAGATGTTAAATTGGGCCGAGATCAAATTGTGGTCCGAGTTGCCAAGAGGCGCAGAAACTGAGATCGAATATTTATCAGGGTGTGAGGTTAGAAATAAATCTAAAAGATTTGCATTGTGCCCAGATATGTCGGGAATTCATGTTGCATCAACAAGTATTCGTATTCGTATTAGCCTCGTAATTTCGTCCAAAAATTATGAAAGGGCTGCCAGCTATGACGAATTTCGTAATGTATTGACATTTCTTTATCGTGCGATATTATCATTAAATTTCCAAATGGAAATGATCCTGCAATGACACTTAACAACAAATATCTAAGTTTCGAAAATTTTAATTTTTTTGAGGGTGTTAGCCCAAAAATTTTATTCACTCCTATAACTTCCAGTGCAGTCATTCAATCGAAACGAAATTCACAGAGTGGACTTAACACAACCACAACTTGAAGCAGCTATGGTGCCAGCACATGAGTGCCAGCGCCAGACAATTTCGTAATTATTGCACCAACATATGCTTTCATTTTGTATGCATAAGCAAAGCATTTACAATCAAATAAGCAACCGATGCTTAAATTTTCTGAGATTTGGAAATTTTTCGGATGGCAGCCCCAGACAAAGTTTAATCGCTGAAACTTTCGATTACACTGAAAAAACACATAGCGCCAGACGCCATAATTTATAGACTTCTGGCGCCATGTACATGGTCGATTTGGGGATTGTGATAAAATATAGCGCCACACGCCATAATACATGGCGAAAAGTACATAGGAGCAGGCGCTATGCTTATAGTCCTCCACGCCATGTAACATAGTCCTCCACGCCATGCAGATGGCGTGGAGGGCTATAGTACATGGCGTGGAGGACTATAGTACATGATGTGGAGGACTATAATACATGGCGTGGAGGACTATAGTATATGGCGTGGAGGACTATAGTACATGGCGTGGAGGACTATAGTATATGACGTGGAGGGCTATAAGCATAGCGTGTGCTCCTATGTACTATGGCTTGTGGTGCTATATTTTATCACAAATCGACCGAAATCGACTATGCACATGGCGCCAGAAGTCTATAGATTATGGCGTCTGGCGCTTTGTGTTTTTTCAGTGCAATAACATGCTTTTCGAGCGGAATGCTTACAATTGATTTGCAGTTTATTTTCGAATTGAAGTTTTATTCGATTAAAATTCATTTACAAAAATTATTTGACACCCAGTCTCAGTTTTTTCGATTGGTCATCGAAATATTCGCAGTTATTAGATAAACAATCTTATTGTAGGCAACTAATCTACTACAATAAAATCTCTCCTATACTCAAGAAGCTTGCTGACATTTATACACCTCCTCACACAGTATGGCTGCGAGTTATAATTGGCGTGCCATGAGCCATATTACATGGCTCATGGCACTATGTAATATGGCGCGTGGGGCCATAATTTTTGCGCCATGTAATTATGGCGCTGGGAGCCATACTGCATGGCTCAGGGCACTATGTACATAGCGTGTGGAGCCATAAATGCTGCGCCATGTTACATGGGACCACGCGCTATGTAGATTCTGACATTATGGCGCTGGGAGCCATATTGCATGGCTCAGAGTACTATGTACATGGCGTATGGAACCATAAATAATGTGCTATGTTACATGGCTCTGGGCGCCATGTGGATTTTTTTCAGTGTATATCCTTGGATGAAAACGAAATCCAACAGATAGGTTGATTAAGCACGAGCATGCTATGGTAGAATTATTGCTACTGATATGATACCACAAAGAAGGGTTTTACGTCTTCATACATTTTTAAGTCACTCAAAGATAATTTCTTCGAAAATCAGTTTTCCAGCGGTTCTGATGTGCTAGACTTTTTACTAATTTTCGAAGAAAAGTAGTATTAAACTCGTTTCGCCGAAAATTCATATTTCTTTATATATATATATATATATATATATATATATATATATATATATATATATATATATATATATATATATATATATATATATATATATATATATTTATATATATATATATATATATATATATATATATATATAATCAAAATGATTAAGGGAGATAATCTCTGGAGTGGCCCATCCGATTAAGCTGAAACTTTCGGAGAACGTAGATGTATTTAGTAGCTAGGTCCAGGACTTGCTAAAATTCAGATATCTTAAACCTTTTGGCGGCGACAAGCGTTTTAGTGAATTTTGAGGTACTCCTATATTTCCAAGCAGCGTGAATTTTTGTTCAAAAAAAGTATTGGGACTAAAAACTTATGATGTTCTTAGCTTGTTTATGGTAAAGAATTGGAAATTTTGAGCCGTGTGTGGGTGCAGCGTGCCTAAAAGTAGGCAAGGATTTTTTTTCAAATTTTGATTTGTCATTACTTCTGACAAAAACATTGGATCATCGTGAAATTTGCAGAGCGTATTGATGTTGACTAAAGTTTAATACATGTGGATTAACAAGGTAGTGCGGGTAACCCTGTAGCTGCGGCAGGCTCTTGAAAAAAAATCCTTCAAATCATTGAACCTCCTCAAAAATTTTTGATTGTTGACAAAAAATTCAAATCATTGATAAATCTTGACCTTTGTCCATCATGTCAAATTGAAATTTTTAAAATTCCGATTTGCACAAGAACGGCAACCCATCACTAAATTACCTCTATTTTCAGCACTCGAAAGTTCTGTTCACGAGAACTGACGACCGGATTATCCGATCATAGTGAAATTTACAGGACATGTTAATATTAGCTAGGACCAGGTCTGATAGAAGTGATTTTGAAATGCGGGCAACCCTGTGCCAGTGGTACCATCTTGAAAAATCACTGAGAAAAAAAACAGTTTTTTGGCCCATAACTTCCGATTCAGCTATCAGATTTAAACAAAATTCACACAATATTTGGATCTTACTTAAGGTAACATTTGGTGAAAAATTAGAAAAGGGTTGCCAGCTATGGTGATTTTTGTCTCCTAAATCTTGCAAATTTGCTCAGCAAAATAAAGCTTTTTTCCCTATAACTTCCGGTGCAGTCATGATATCGAAATGAAGTTTTTGCAGTAAATAGATTTTAATGTGAGCCAAATGTCATAGGAATTTCGTACAAAAATCATGAAAGGACTGCCAGCTATGACCATTTTTGTAATTTTTTGCAATTTCTTTACTGCGCGATTATGTCATTAGATTTGCAAATGGGAACAATCCTGCAATGAAAATTAACAACAAATATTAGCGCTTTAAAAATTTGAAAAGTTTTGAGGGTGGTAACCCTAAAATTTTTTTCACCCGTATAACTTCTAGCGCAGTGATTCAATCGAAACGAAATTTATTGGTTGGGTTTAGTTTAACGTGAAGCAGATTTGGTATATATTTTGCTTTGCTGCTGACACATTGTAACGAGCTTCAGCCATTTTCGTAACTATTGCATCAACAGATGCTTCAAATTACACACACATATAAGTTGATTTAAGCTTGTGAAGGTTAACTTATTGCTGCTTCGTTGGGAAAATGTTGCCAGCACTGAACATTTTCATCATTTGTGTTTTAGTTGAGTTCTGTTGCTTTGAACAAGGAATTATTGATATGATTCTACAAAAAAGTGTATCACGACTTTCCACATTGTCACTCAAAGACAATTTCTTCGAAAATTAGTTTTCTAGCGGTTCAGGTGCGCTAGAGTTTTTTCTTGTTTAAATGCACTGTTTTAAATGCACTGTTTTCCTTGTAGTTAAGGTAGGTGACTGGCTAAAAGTGTCAAAAAGAAAATGGAAGACCATTGATTGGTGTGAATAATCAACATTTTGTTATTAATGCTGTTGTAATAAAGGATTATCAGCTTTTGTTTGTTATTTATGTAAAGACGTATGAAGCTACAAAGGCTAGTACCTTGAGAGAGACAACGGCATGAAGTGCTAGTTAGGTTTTGTTCATGAAATCATTTTCCATGAAGATTCCTTTCTTTTTTTATTTTATGCAAAATGAGATATAAACTAATTTCTTCATATATCTGCTGTTTTCGGAGAACATCCATATTTCATTTAATATTTTCCAGTGCTTTATCACTGGTCTTACTTATACACTTGACCTTAACTTCAAATTCATCCTATCAAATAGTTTCCAGGAGCATAAATGGTTTTTGATAAATGCATACTCAAGCTACTTCCATTGACCGTCGGTACTAATCCATTCACCGTCATAGAACATACAACCAGTATCATAAAGCACTAAATTAAGAATAATGGTTAGCACACTATTATAGTTCTAGAACAATTTGAACCCCATACCAAAAATGATTGCTTTGTTCTGTTTTAGCCTTTTGAGTTTTCGATCATATTGTCTTGACACACCCTATGTAACGTAGCCACCACTGTAACGTGTATCCATCAAATATTCACATTCGCATCAATCAATATTGCAAACAGATCCCATCGACCATAAACCGAGTAATTGATTGATGACACTGCATACATTTTCTCTCCTTAAATGAATGGATCGTAGCACTGCGAAGGCTTACATTATACACAGTAGGCATTGTATGTTGGGGCCAAGTGCTAATAGACGGCCTTGTCTTTTGAAATGGAATGGCATGTGCCTGACAATGAATAATATGAGATAAATTATTGGTTGCGTTATATCGTGGTGCAATGTTTTTCATATGTACCAAAACACTACACCAGTAAGAAATTTACTCAGTTGGGTGTGGTTGAATCTATGAGCAACACTCAGCGCTACATTCCTAGGCATCATCATCACTAGAAATGAAGAAACAAAAAGGATAGAAGTAATGTTGAGAACGGCCTAAATTGCCTAGCGTGTATGTATAGTTTGAAAAAATATTGTAAAGTATCAAATTCGTTCCGGTTCATTTGAAATCCTCCTACAATTACGGTCGAGGTCGTTTTTGTGGTTTCATTTTTGTAGCCCTGAACCTAGGGTAAACTTTAAAAAATCAAAAGAGCCTACACAAACCTCAAATTAGATAATGTTTTCGTTTTGCAAGATTAAATAACGAATTTATGAGAATGCCCCAATCCGAATTTGTCCCAATTTCTTCATAAATGTTTTCAATTCCCATTTTCTTTCCAAGACGATCAACTGTCTTTTTATCTCCACTGGTCAACTTTAAAGATACCATAGCAGCATACTTTTATCGTACCTTTTACGAATAATCAAATCATATCAAAACATAATGATGTGGAAAATTCAAGAAAATGACTAGGCACTTGACTCCATCTGAGCTCGAAGTGTAGTTGAAAGACATCATACTTATCTACATAAAGGCATGGCAAGATGGCGACTATGTGCGAAGGAACCCGAACAGTTTACTGAATGATGGGTATTCTGGTATCTCGTGATAAGTTGAAATGCCTTTACCGAATCATCGGATCCTTATTTTTGATTGCCTCAAACTTGGGAAAAATGAAAGTGAAATCAACCAAAAAAATAAAGAGGATGAAATAGAAATGGGTTTACGTTGAGTTGTTGTTTACTTTGATATCGGATACCAAAGTGTTGTTCTGTTAAAGTAGTCTATATCTGTATGACCTTTGGTTTTTCGTTCGTCGACTGAGTGCGTGTTGTTGGTAGAAATTTTAAGGTAGATGTGGAAAATTTTCAGTTAGATTTAGGTTAGTGAGAGTTGGGGCTGCGGCTTATTTGAATGGAACATTAAGATGACAATTTTTTTTTTTTAAATTTGGTTTCTAGTCTTATTTGGCTCATGAAATTTTTCGTTTCTGATGCATTATGTCGTGGTCTTATAACTGTTGCTTATAATCAGCTATGGTTTTAGAGCCATCATTTGGGCAGGTCATTCTCCAATCTTCAAATTTGGTTCCTATGGGACTTACTGTCGCTCCCCAAGAAGGAGTGGTTACTCTTGATCATCTAGTCCCACTGCTCTACTTGCGTTTTGCTGTGGAGCTCTGGCAATTCCTGGGCTCTTAAATATTGCGGCAGTCTTTTCTTTTCGCTCCACATGCTGGGAATTAGCTCACTATCTTCGCTGTTGGTAATCAGGTCGCAGATGGTGTTATTAATTGTAGTCCCAGCACTTAGCTTCACTAATTTTTTAAATTTAATTTATTATTTCTCATTGGTGATAATTCACATTGTTAGTTGAGATACTGATATACTATGGTTTAGAGTTCAGACAATATATGTTTTTTCAGCTTATGTTATAATTATTTTGGTACTGAGAGTTTTACTTATTAATAATGGAATTTATTGAGGGAAAAATTAACCATGGCTAAACAAACCTCAGAATTTTGAAGGAAAATCTCAAAACCTTACTGAATTTCTTACAAACTACCTTCTTACGCTACATTTTAACACATTAATCGACTATAAAACTTATACATATAACTCATTGTAGATGGGGCTAAGTGATGCAATACAAGAAAGTCTGAATTTCATGGTAATTTTTCGTAATCGTTCTTTGATAAGATCGATTCTAGTAGCTTTATGTAATGTTCTAGTAGGGAGCCACGGGGGAAGATCAAGCATAATTTTTAGGACTTTATTTTGCAATCTCTGGATCTTCATAAGGTTCATTTTTGAGGTTTCATTTAATAATGGAGCAGGATATGTCAGAGTGGGTTGAAAAATAGCTTTGAATAGAAGTAATTTGTTTTCGAGATTCGGTTTTGAATTCCGATTGATTAGCGGATACAGTGCTTTAATTAACTGGCTTTTTGCTTTGCTACAACTGGCGATGTGAGAGTCCAACGTTAACTTTGTATCCAATATTATACCTAGATATTTAACATTTTCGTTCCACTCGATACCTAGAGAATTTAAATGAACAAGAGCTTGTGGTTTGAATCTAGGCGACCGTTTTCTTGTGAAATAAATTGTCTGCGTTTTTTGTTGGTTCATTTTTATTTTCCATTGTGAAAAATAGTCGTTAAGCTGTAACAAACCTCTTTCCAATCTGTTTGTAATAATTATAGGATCTTCATGGGAAGTATAAATTGCTGTGTCATCCGCAAATAAAGCTAGATCACAGTGTGGTATTTGAGGAATATCAGATGTATATATTCCATATAAGGTCGGGCTAAGCACTGACTCCTGAGGTACACCTGCAGTAGTTTCATTTTCGATGACTTCACGTCGTTTATTTTTATATAGAAGGTTCTATTGGTGAGAAAAGTTTTTATTTTTTAATTATACTATTTGAACTTTAGTAGCTTATGTAGGAGACCATTGTACCAAATCTTGTCAAAGGCTTTTTGAATATCCAGGCAGATAGCACCTACTGACTTTTGGCTATCAAATGACTTTTTTATGTCCGATGTGAGTCTTTTAAGCTGGTGGTTTGTAATTAAGTCGGGACAAAATCCACACTGTATGGCTGTGTGATTTGCAAGAAGACTGGGTAACGCGCTCTCATCTGCACTCTTCAAGAGTTATTTTCCTAATTCTGGCGGTGTTCCGTGTTGCCATTTCGGCTGCTTCAAAGTTTAAGCCATACGCCAAGACGTCCTTCACAGTCTACTAGTCAAACTGCCTATTGAAGGCTTGAGTGGCTGTATCATCTCGATGGTCTGAATAGGCCAACAATGCTAGCGTTTCAATTTCCTGCGCCGATCGAAGCAGAATTTCCCTTAGTTTCCGCATTCGCCCAGCAAACAATTTGGTGAGCGTTCACTAAAAACGATAGTTTCTCGACAATCAACAGACTTATCCCTCATACGAAACCGAGCCTGTTCGTAAAACGATACGCAGCAATAATTTTGCTTATGATGACCGACGCAGTAAATAATGCAAACCATGTGTATGTGCCCTATGGCCTATGCGGCTGAGTAGCAGATTTTACATAGATTTTTTCCCCTAGTTTGCTGGTCGCGGTATGCAAAACAATATTTCAGTTTAATTCGACTGTATTGTGAATTCGTCTGTGCTGAAAAGTGTTCTTATGTTGCGATGTTTCTTGTTCATCTTTAGCAGCCGATATTGCTTCGGTCTTCCAGTCTTCCAAATTTACCCTACTATACTCATAAGTAAATAATTTAAACTCATTTTCAATTCGAAAAAGCTAATATATTTGAAATCGTTAAAACTATCGCTAATAATTCATAAAAGTATCACTTTTAACGAGTATATAGGTGATATATACTCGCTAAAACCACATTTTTTCTAACTCATTTACGAATCGTTAAAAATGATTCTTCTCAGATGGCCATTTTAGTAGGACCAATGAATCGTTTTCGATTCATTAGCGAGCTCGTTAACGACAAAAACATTCGTAAAATATGACTCTTTTATGAATTAATTACGATGCATTTGGTTTGCTGGGCGGTTACGAAGCTGTGACCTTTAACTTTATTTCAGATGATAGTTTCTGTATCGCATGTCTAGTGCATTGATAAGGCAACGAAGCTCGCATATAGCTCAACTGCAACAGTTTGAATGATCTCGGCTGCTGGGCAACGTAGCATTGGGGCTTTTGTCTCTTCCCACTGATTCCAGTTGCTACTTTTTTGTGGTAGATTCAAACTGTTTTTTATAGATATTCATGGCTGTTTGTCCATCGAGTGTCGAAGATTTTACATATCCCGATTGTGTATTGCTGGCAGTTAAAGTTGAGACTGGTGTGCTGGTTGCCATTATTTTGGTCAGTTCCAAGTCTTGCTTCATTTTTTCGACTTCCACTATTATTGCTTTTGCTTTTGCGTTCATATTGTTTATTCTTTCTTCGATGCATTTGATTTGATTTTCAAACTCTTGGTTTGGATTTGCACGGTCTTATTTTAAATCTTGCGATCCATTGATTTTCGTTCTAACGACGTCTTGAGATTTGTTACCTGTTGTTCCATATTTTTCCGCATCAACGTCAACATTTGCATCAATGCCACCTCGGAGTCTCATTTTTGTTGTCTTTACCTCCCACAGTACTCTTTATATCTGGAAACTCGAACATTTCAGAAGGCAATTCTTCGAATACAAGCACGTCGATTAAGCAGTCTGTTAATTTTGCTTTATCACCTTGAATTAAAGCTTTCCACTTTTTTAACTCCTCCTTTAGTTCAGCCAAATTAAGTTCACTAATTTAATGCAACAGTTTTCACACAAAAGTGCTCTTCAATGATGACAATGATGATTTAGTGAAAACAATGTTCATAGATAATTTCTTTTGAGTCCAGAAAATTGCACGTTGATGTTTTTCACGGTCTTTTACAGAACTGTCTTTCAATTTGAACTCGCTGTTTTTCGTTTTTATCCTTCTGTTTTTTTTTTTACTTTTCACTCAATTTTCTTACTGTGATCACACTGTTTTCACTTTGTTTCATTATTTTCCTCTTTTACCTTATCGTTTTCTACTTTTATTCGACTTTCTTTTTTTACTGTTTCACTTTAATAAAAATCCAACTTCTGACACCACAATCGCGCTTTTCGGATTCAACAGAAAGCTTTTATGAATGCTTTGGTGGTAGATATATGTTTCTGTGCTCGTTTGTTTTACAGTAGTTTTTGTTTTTTGTTGTAAAATGCAAAGTTGTATTGTTGTATTGAATTGTATTGAATTAAATGCAATTTTTTAAACAATGAACCGAACAATTTTTAAACAGCACCATGTTACAATAAAAAAATGAATTGAATAGAATTGAAAAAGATTTTATTTTATATTAACCCTCTGAGAACACAGGGGGTCAAATTGACCCCAGAGACCTTTTTGACCAATCGCAGCGCTTAGGCCTGCGGGAAAAGGGGGGTACTGTAGGTTCCTTAGTGTATTTCTGTGCCTTGACTTTTAGTTTAAACCGTTCTCATACAGTCCCATGTCGTCAGTCGTCGTTGAGAAGCCTTTGAAGCAGATCAAGGGGTCAAATAGACCCCATGTGTACTCGACGTCAATTTTGAAGTAAAATTCAATATTTTTTTTACTTTATAAATCGATAGATTAATTTAAAATAGCCAAAAAATAATTGTTTTTAATATGTACCAATTTTTTCCAGCTTGTAAAAACTGGTTTTAAAAAACCGATTTTTCCTTTCGAAGCTAGATATATTTAGTTTTTGTGACAAATATCGATATTTCGAGGGTAATCTGCCCTATTCTTCTTCAGTGTCTATCGGTCTATCGATAGACACTGACATTGACGCTACCAAAAATAAATCTGCCATTGCTGCCTTGAAAGAAGTTGTGGCTCACCTCGTCGAGCCATATTTACGAGAAAAATTAAATAATACCATTCTACGTGTAGACATTCGAAAAGGGATCGAGAGTATTTTAGGAATAAATATCCCAAATGTTCCTTCAGAACGCCCAAAGCTCAATAAAAGAGCAAGATGTTTATTGTTCTCTCGAAAACAGGACCACAAAACAAAAGAAGTATGCGCATCTTGCGATCGACCGATGTGCGACGAGTATCGGACATTTTTATGTAATGATTGTGTTGGATATGAATAATTTTTCAATTTCTTCTTTATTTTGTCAATATTTTTATATATTTTAATGAATAAAAAATAGTTTTTTCTATTCAAAAATGAAAAAAATCATTATTTTTCATACCGTCAAAATTACTACTACCAATATGCGTAACGAATATCTTTTTTGCAACCCTTTATGTAGGGATGATTTTTGTTTTATTCTAACCATATAAATTTTAAGCTCAAAATATTAAAAATCAATAAATTTATTAATTTTTTTTTTAAATATGCAAATATAAAAACCTTCAAAATCGCCACCGTAAGTATGCAAAATAAATACTTTTTTTTAAAGGTCCAATATACATCTAATTTTTTTATGATTTTGGCATATCTTGAGAGTATCTGTCTAAATTTTTAGCCAAAAATATTGAAAATTAAAAAAAACAACGATTTTTTAGTAAAAACCTGATTTTTGGCAAAACTGTTTTTCGCGAATTTTTTTTTAGGTATGTTAAGGACATTTATGGCACGTCTTATGCATAAGAACTACTAGAAAAGGTCTCAAACTATACCTACAAATTTTTTCAAATTAAAATCTTCAGTGGCGGCGATTCTATAGACGTTCAAAAGTGCTTGGGGTCAATTTGACCCCAAGTGTTCTCCATGATCGAAAAAATAGGTCTGTACTCGGAGGGCTAATAGGTACATTCTGAATCTAACTTAAGCACAATCAGCTATGAAAAATGAATAGACTGGTGTGCTGGTTACCATTAGTTTAGCTGATTACCATTATAGTCGCTGGCTATATTTTTTTGGTCTGCTGGAAGTTATTGTTTTTGTTACTTTATTTTTTGTTCTGATATAGAATTTTATTTGTTTACACACTAGTAGTCATACCGAGCCTGTACAGTAGCTGGGTGAGGACATCATGGCAATAACTACTTAAAACTACCTTACGCTACGAATTAGCTCTAATTTATACGAGAACCACTTCAAAAACAAAAATTATAATAGTACATTTCAAATGACTCCAATAATAACCAAGCGTTCTACGAATTTACATAAAAATCTCTGCGAATTTTATCCAGCAAATTTTCGACAAAAAATTGGTGGAAACGTCTATTTGCAAAAAATAGACGTCATTAAACAAAAACCACAATTTCCGCATACCGACATTTTGCTTTCAAAAAGCTTCATCTTTGAAAAAGCCTCTGAAGTAAACATGTACACTAGCATGTGTTAGCTACTGACATTGATTCTCATTCTCAGCTCAGATTGCTTGCCCTTGGCACTTAAACATAGTTCTTGCTATCTCAACGAACGGTTGCACGGTTAGATAGACTTTATTCTTTGTATGTGAAGTATACACTTGTGAGCGCATCAGATGGAAAATGCACCTTAATCCTTTGAAGCTATGACGACTTTCAAATATCAGACAGGTTGTAATTAGCGCTCTTATGCCTAATCTATAAATAGTTTTATTTTTAAAGGCTAGAACAGTACTGTACTTAGTGTGTAGATAGATAGCGATCGAATCTATTCAACGACCAGATGGATCATTAGACTTACTGTAAATAAATGAAACAAGTAGCATAATTCAGACAAACTGATTGTTACTCAGGAATGTGCAAAATTTAAGCAGGGAGATGCATATATGCTCACTTTAACATATTGCAGGACGGAGTTGATCTCTCACGTGTATGTTAATTATTTTCCTTAATATTTTCACGTTGAGCGTAAAACCTAATTTAATTCATTTCCACGATACATGAATCTTAGTTGTGAAAAATTTAAAAAATTAAATAAAAATTGCTCAGGAATATCCTAAATTAAATTAATTAATATTGAATTTTTTAACACGAAAATCCACATTGCAAGAAAAAATCACATTCACATTACAAACAAAAATCCAAAGCCATATAAACGTCACGTTTTACTAAAAGGGTTAACAAGAGACTCGTTAGTGCTCTAGATAAAAATTTTGTTCTACCATCAATCACTTTACACTCTAATTAGCTGCATTTTTGATATGCAGTTTTCCCATTAGATTCGGAAAATTCAATTATGATTTTGTAGAATGTGCGTGCATTAAGACAGCTGGTTGCTTTTTTATTATTATCTTTATGTACGTTTGTATCGGCCTACAACTTTTATCTGCCACCAAACCTGAATTCTTACGTAACAAAGATGTTTAAACTTGAGTAGATAGTTTCTTACTAAAATAGATAAAAACGCAGCGGTAACGCTGCAAAGTAGACAATGCTTATGTATTCGTGAAATAATGTCAGTTTTTTGTTGCTAATAATTATTAGTAGAGTCATTTTATGTAGTAACACATGTTTTCTAGGTTGTGTTTGTCTAAGGTCGAATTGAAAATTAAGAAATCTGGTCTTTGTCGATATGGGGGTTTTTGTGTCATGTGAAACAAGCTATCTTAACCAGACGTTAGGTTAAAAAAATATCTTTTGTAGCTACTAGTTGTTTTAATAATGAATAGTTAGTTTTGTGTAGATGAAAATATTATTTTGTCATTTTTTTTATTTTTAAAGTGTATAAATAATGTGTCGGTATAATTATGATATTTCTGGAAAAATATGCACATATAATCTTGATAAAATTCGTACATATATGTTAGTTGAAAATTAACTGTTAGATTGCAGATCATTACTTAGCAAATAACAAACAGCTGACATATGCTTGTAATTAGCGTCGTCCACCTGATAACAATGTTGCTATTCTCGTTTTTAGGGAGTGTATATTCATAGATATGTAGTTGTAAGCATGTATAAATATTTGAATATGATATTATACAGTCAAATCTGTTGATTGGAATACTTTATTATCAGACCACCTGTACAATCAAACTAAACTTCATAGAACAATTAATTTCTATTTCACCTTTACAACCTTTACCTTTACATTTCTATTTCACCTCCAATGGACCTTTGTCCATTGGAGCTTCAGCTATACTGGAGGCAGACTACCTTTTACCATGGAGTGTCAAGCGATCTTGTTTCGTGAATCTCCAATGAACCTTGGGCTTTTAAATCTCCCTTGCTTGGCACACTATTCTAAGTTATTTAAAGAAGATGTTAAGCTGAAAAAGGGGGCTAAACAATTTAGGTGCACAGAATTTAAAAGACATTTCATAAGCTTCAAATCTAAGGAAAAGGTACTGGGATTTGGTTTCTTGTTTGCAGCCTGCTCGAATAAACTTTAAGACTAGCTCTCATGTGGCCCCCTCTAGTATAAAAAAAACTCTTAAAACACGAAAAACAAATCAATACCTTAGAGGCGATATCTTCACGATATTGGAAACTGAATTTGATCTTTCGTATCTTCTAACTCCCAATATTATCCTGACTATTTTTTTTGTGCGAAATGACAACAGGTTTAAGTGAAGATAGAAAGATATTTTATTGGAAAGAAGAAAAAACAAAAGAATTTGAATTTCTTCATAATTTCAACGCTTAGGGCATTAATGGCTGGAAAAGCTGCCTATTGATGAAAAATGTCCCATCTATGTTTGTGTTTTCATATGCCTCTAAATTTGAGATAAGTTTTTAATGTTGATTCGAAATCAGAGTCATTTGAGGCACTAATGATGCTAGTTTTGTGTAGAACTGGTAATTAAATTCGTAAAAGAAAAAGAAATTTGAAATTATACTTTTACATCTACTATATATACTGTTTGAGATTTGTTACAAATATTAGAATATTCAAAGAATCATTGCCTCTAAATTCAGTATAGCAATACCAGCAAGATAAAAACAATTTATAAAAATGCCTATGCATAGCTTATTTTTAATTTATTCCCTGTTCTCTTTCGATGGTTTTCTTTTTCATTGTTCAATTAGTTTTTCTTCGGTTATTAAAAAAATGAATTTGTACTAATCTAAACCTTTGAGCCTTCTTATTGAACGAAAGCTCGGAAGGACTCTTCCCTTTTCATGGTTCGCGATGGACTGGCTGGCCTATAATTAAATATTCTTGAAATTTATTTTTGCTAGGGAGAGACTTCGGCCAATTCCTCTTTATTTAGGCTGAAGTTAGTGAGTGGAGTGACCGCGCCAACATCTGCAGTCATGGTCCCAACAACAACACCAGGTGCTGTCTGCCTCTTCTCAGGCCTGCTAAAATGGAGACATGTTCACCTGTTGTAAATTTTGTTGTTTAATTTCAGTTCCCCTTTTTCAGATCGCTAGCAACGTGCTTTGACACGTCTTGGCTGGGACTGTCTTTCCAGCCCATGCCTGAGAGCTGCATCTCGTTCTTTACGGACAATAGTCCCTTTCCTTTTCCTAGTTAGATTGCGGCTAGTATAATCACATGACGGATGAATTATACGTAATGTCCTCCTTTTCTGGGAGCTAATCCACCCCATTTTGGAAAGACCCATTCCAGCCGCATAGATCTATCAAAGCAGCAAACTACCATCCGTCAGGGTAGAATTAAAAGGTGCTCCGATAATTCGGACGAGGGGTTTTCGCAGCCATTTCTAGGGTACCCTGCTTCCGGGGCACTTCTTTGTTTTTTTTTTATTTGCCTCATTGATGGTTAGCCATCACCCCTGCGTGTCAGCCTTGAATGGACTTTGGTCTAATTGAGTGTCTCTCAATTTATTTCAAATCGCTACAGTAGGCACTGAAAGGTTATTTTCAATCGTGATACCGAAACAAAAAAGAAATAAAATAGATGTGAAAGCACTAAATGCAGTATCAACATGTAAAAGTGCACCGGAAAATTGCTGTCTTTCATATAAACTAGAAATAATAAACCTTAAAATGGTGCAAAAAGAAAACTTATACGAATAAAAATATATGTTGTATTGGTATTCCTTATCATAAAAGCACACTGCCACGAATATTTGGAATAAAATCGTACAAAGTTTTAATTTGCTCCTGCTATACTTCGCGCGAAGATCAATCATCGTGAGCATGGATTGCAGTCACAAATCATAACTGCCGCTCCAAAAGCTTCATATTTCTTCAGTATTAATTTATTTATCCATGCGACCATCTATATTACTCTATTTGGGTAGCCGGGAGACAAATTGAAATCTTCGCGCCCAGTGTGGGTCCGATGCAAAGGATCTAACCGCTTATAATTTCGTCACTTATCATTTTTCTTGTTCGCATCGCTCTTGCATTTACTCCTTGCCAACGTTGATTGCTCCATCTTTGTATGTACCCAGGGTCGTTTCTGTTCCAAAGTCTTTCCTGAGATCCGCTAGTAGCATTTTATTGCACGGAAGATAGTAGTCAATTTTTCAAAGTTTTTATTTTTTGTCCGAGTACCCGATTCGCTGCTCAGTTAAGATTTTCGTAGATTTCTTTTTTTCGTCCCTGTATTTACTACGCTTCGTTTTTCTTGCCTAGTCCATTTTGGCATTTCTCGTCAAACCATTTATTCGTTTGGTTTCATATTAAATCATCAGCTCTCCCACCGTTTAGATTGTGGTGTTAATTTTTGTCGCAGATATCATTCATAGGTTTTTTTTGGCGCTTCCTTGTTGTATTGGAAATTGTGCTGGTGTTGAGCAGGCTTCCAATATTGAGTATTATGGTTATTTTTCGCATTCCAATTTTTAGAGTTTGTTGTTTTTTTTTTCGACATTCGATATCGGTCAATCGTTTTGACTAAGTCGTGATACGAGCTATAACAGGCTCCTCGGAAGATGTTCTGGGAATAAGTACGTTGCCTATTTGATTGAGGCCATGGTCATCTTGAAGTACTCTCTTTCTTTTGTGAATGTGCTTATGTGAGAGCCATGTCAAACTGTCTACTATCTTTCTGATGCAAGCTAGTTCTATTGGAAGCTGGTCAAACTGGCCATTGACATTTGTTAAACGGTGACATTTCAGTCGAAAATGTTTCTTCCGACAGTTTTGTATTTTATCAATCGTTTTAAAAGTTATATTAGTGTGAATATGAGTGAAATATATAAAAACAAAATGAAAAAGGCAAATCACTACGCAAACCCTGGAAAAAATTTGTGTTGTTTACGGGCAGATGCATAAGCTTGTAGATGGTTTGCTCACTTCCGCTCGGGAAATTTCGATGTGAAAAATAAACCTCGCTTTCAAAGCCAGGATTGACATAAAATAAGGTTAAGTGTATGGTAGGATTGGAGAAGGGAATCGTTTACTATGAGCTACTAGAATCTGGCCAAACTATTGATTCTGATCTCTATTGTCAAAAATGAGCCAGATTAGAGCAAGCAATCAAAAATAAGCATCCAGAATTGACGAACAGAAAGGGTATTTTCTACTAACATGACAACGCCATACTACACACATCTTTGATCACGTGGCAAAAATTGAAGTACCTTGGCTGCGAAGTTTTGATGCATTCACCGAACAGCCCATGCAGAGCGCCCTTGGATTATCATCTATTTCGATCTCTGCGAAACTTTGCTGATTGTCTTCAATGCTGCCTTCAAAAAAGGACTATGAAAATCACTTGGCCAAATTTTTCGTCAATGAACCACAGAAGTTCTATTTCGATGGAATCATGAAAACTCAAAAATGGCAAAAGGTCATAGATAATAATGACCATTATGCATTGAAATAAAATTGATTTTGAATGAAAGAAAACAATGATTAAAAAGACTCAAGTGCATCAGAACCGATAGAAAACTGATATTTGTAGAAAATGTTTTTGAAGGCAGAAAGGTCATATATGACTTTGATCCAATGACTGCATGAAAACTAAAGGGTAGAAATGTTTCCATAGAAATGTTTCCAAAATTCTCGAAAGTAGAACCCTTGTTATTTATTTTCATTATAGGATACTTATCATACAACGCATTTATGACAGCATCTCGTGTAACATAAATAATGAAAATGTTCAATGCTGGCAATAATTTTCAAACGCAGCCGCCAAAATTCTACCGTAACAGGCTCATGCCAAAATTAACCTATCATTTGAATTTCGTTTTCATCCGAAGATTTCATCGAAAGTTTTAGCGTTAAAACGATGACTGGGGCTGCCATCCGAAAAATATCCAGAACATGGAAAATTTAAACATTGGTTGCTTATTTTTATTGTAAATGCTTTGCATAGGAATATATAATTGAAGTATCTATTGGTGCAAAGTTTACGAAAATGTCTGGTGCTGGCAACCAAGTGTTAGCACCACAGCCAAAAATATTCCAAATTTACTTCAGGTTAAGGTAAACACATCCTGTGAATTTCGTTTCGATTGGTTGACTGCGCTAGAATTTATAGGAGACAAAAATTACCACAGCTGGCAGCATCACAATTTTTCAACCAAACTTTTAGCAAATTTAGCTTCAAGTTAGGTCGTACTTTGTGAATTTTGTTAAAATTTGTTGGCTGAATCGGAAACTAAGGGCCTCAAAGCAGTTTTTTCTCAGTGATTTTTCAAGGTGGCACTACTGCCACAGGGGTTCTGCATTTCAAATCACTTTTACTAGACCTGGTCCTAGCTAATACCAACTTGTTCTATAAATTTCATACTGATCCGATTATTTAGTCGTCAGTTCTCCTGAACAGAAGTTTCGAGTGCTGAAAATAGAGGTGATTTGGTGATGGGTTGCCGTTCTTGTGCAACGCGGAGTTTTGCAAATTTCAATTAGACATGTTAGGCAAAAGTTGAAATTTATCAATAATTTGAATTTCTAGTCAAAATGCAAACATTTTTCAAGAGGATCGATGATTGGAAGCATTTTTTCTCACGTGCCTCCCGTAGCTACAGTGTTGCCCGCAAGAGTTTAGAAAGTCTTTGTGAGTACAGTTTTTGACAACATCAATACGCTCCGAAAATTTCACGATAATCCAATGTTTCGGTCAAAACTTATGACAAAACGAAAGTTGAAAAAAAAATCCTTCCCTTCTTTTGGCACTCGGCGCCCACAGAGAGTTGTTCATTTCCAATTTTTCATCATGAACAAGCATAAAACATAATCTAATACAACATAAAGTTATATAAAAAGTTATATTGATTTATACGGAGCAAGTGATGGCTTGAAACGAATTTCCGTTTCTCTTCAAAACTGAGGTCCCATCAAAATTCCACCGTTTTTTCTCTCCGATATTTCAATCTACAATTTTTTTCCCCCCTAGTGTAGATGGCAAAAAAAATCTGCTAACCAGATCCCCGGGTGACCTATCACCTCGGGGTATGTGAGGTTTTACTCACTAAAAAAAGGACCATCTAAGAGCCCACGAAGTTGCGAGTCGGGACCCGCCTAAGCACTGCTTCGACTCGGTCGTGCTCATTCACCCATCGGTAACCACGGGCTTCAGAAACTACCACAGTTCATAGGTCGGTAAGGCGACCCTCCTCCCGCTTTATGCGCAGCACTTTCTCAACATATGTTGAGACTGCGCGCCAGTTCTCCTCGTTTCGCAGCATTGCTTCCACGATCGTCTCAGGCGTTGCCAGGCCAATCGTGGACTCAATGGTGCGCCTCAAACTTACGAAGCGATTGCACATAAAGAATGTGTGCTGAGCATCATCGAGCTCAGCCACACAGTACCGGCAGTACGGTGTGACCACCTTACCCATTCTGTTCAGGTATTTCCTGAAGTAACCGAGCCCTCTCAAGAATTGACAAAGGTAAAAGTTTACCTCTCCGTGGCTCCGGTTAAGCTAATGCTCAATGAGACCAATTAGCTTAGCCGTCCAGCGTCCTATAGTGCTTTCACTACAACGTTGCAGCCAAAGTTGGATGGTTAACGTACGCGCGTGCGTTAGAGCCTCAGTTCTACCCAACTCTGAGCAAAAGAGGATACCCTTCTTTGCGTTCGCGCGCTAGTAGGTCGATCGGGATTACTCCCGATACCACCATCACAGCCTCTTCTGAGACTGTGCGGTAGCTACAGGCGATACGCAGGGCACCTCTGCGCTGGACACTGGCAATGCGCTTCCGGAACTTCTCAGTTCGGAGCGCATTTCCCTAGATTTCGGCTCCATATAGCAAGATGGAATCGGTCGTTACCATCAGCAGCCTCCGTCGCATCTCACTGGGTCCACCGACGTTAGCCATTAGCCTACTCAGTGAAGTGACGACTACTAGAGCTCTGTCACATGCCCTGCGGATATGATCCCAATACGTCAGTCAGATACCTGACTGACTTGCTGGTCTGGACCTCGACGGAGCCAACTGTCATGGGTATGACAGTTGGTATCCTCCGCTTCGTCAGCATAGCAATCTCTGTGTTAGAGACTGCCAGCTGGAGGACGTGTTAGGTCATCCACCGATCCACTCTCCTCATGACTTGGTTAAGTCTGAATTCAGCGAATGCGGCAGATCTGGAAGTGATTACCGCTGTGACGTCATCAGCGTAACCTACCAGAAACACATACGCAGGCATTTCCAGGCACAGCAGATCATAGTACATGATGTTCCAGAGGTCAGGTCCTAAGATCGACCTCTGTGCTGCACCTGAGGTGACAGGCCTCCTTTTGACTCCTTCGTCGGTGTCGTAGAGCAACCAGCGGTCTCTGAGGTAGTCCCGCATCATGGCTAGCAAGTAGTCGGGGATACGGAACGTCTGCTCAAGGGCCCGCAGGATGTCTGTCCACCCCGCCGAGTTGAAAGCATTTTGTACGTCCAGCGTTACCAGCAGGACGACCGGTCTGGTTTGATGGCATGCCTCTTCCGCTCTTGCTACAGCCCCAACAACCTCTGAGATGGCATCGATTGTTGAATGCCCTTTTAGGAAGCCGTGCTGCCTGCAAGAGAGATCACCAGCAGATCTCACTGCTGACAACAGCCTAGGCTTGAGCAACCCTTCAATTTACCATTAGATACTTTATTTTTTTCTTAACCACGGCAGGCTTAAAATATCTTAAAAAATAAAAATAATCTACCATTAGATACTTTATTTTTTAAGATATTTTAAGCCTGCCGTGGTTTTAGTGTATCCTGTATCTTTTATAACTTACTTTAATCAAATAAATCGAATTATATCCGTTCATTTAGTATTTGTAGTGATTTTTAAATATCACGAAATATCAAATTGATCAGATAAAATAGAAATGCTATTAACCACAGGTGATACAATAGTAAATAATAGAGTATATACTACGTATGTTACGAAGAAATAACTGTTGGTTGTAATAAAATAATTGAAATAATTGTGAACAGTGACAGCTGTGACAAATCCAATTAATTAAGTAATTTTCATTCGCCTTGTGGTAATTCATATAGTAATTATAGTAATTAGTTAGTTATATTTATATAGTAGTTACAGTAATTATAGTAATTATATAGTAGGTATTGTAATTTTAAGCATAGTGGTTATAGTAATTTTCAACCGTCAGGTGATATTTTGTGGGTTATCGTGTGTGGGAGAGAAAGAACTCAAATCAAATTCACGTTCTTGAAGTGAATTTATTGTACTTCCATATGAGTGTTCATCATTCCCCACATATAGTTACATTCCAGTTGGCTGTTGAAAATGTTTTCAATAGTTTATAAATTTCAGTCTAATACATTTAGTAACGAATGCAGGAATTCGCATTGTTTGAGAAGAGAAAGAATTGAAGTGAAATTATTCGGTTAAAATGATAAGATACATTTACTCAATAATACGCACAAAGTTGAATCACAAACTTTTTACGATTACTTCAACCATAGACAATACGTGTGCTCCATTTTCCTTTGAATTTATAGGAATTTTAGCCTGAATTCTGTACCCCAAATACGATGTAAATTTCTGATCCATAAAATTAAACAAATAGTTCACTATTTCATTCCATTGTGAAGTCGACTAAATTAGATATCATTCCATTTCACCAAAACACCACTTTACCATTAAATATTTCATTCAACCACACATAATCTAATTTAAATTTCAATCTTTGTTTTGGGAGAAAGTTATAAATAGCCAGTCATTCCATTCACTTATACACTGAGTTCTGATCTATTCTCTCGTGCCACTTACTCTCTAGCCGGGATGGTTGAGTATTCTGTGGATATTCCACAAAATGTAATGAATCTTTGATTCAAATGGAACAAGCGTAATATATTTTCAAAGCATCAGATACTTACATATTCAATATGCGCATATTTCTGTTCTCAAAACTGACTACGAATTGATGAATTTCGTACGTGATTGGCATACGATGACGTTGTGTTATTTGAAAAAAGCAGAGAAAGTGCACGAAAATATGATATTATATTTGCAATTTTTGATATGGTATTTTTTTACAGGTATTAGGATTAAATTTAATTCGAACTAAAACCAATCAATACTGAAGGACATCATTGATCAATATCGACATTTTCATCAAAAATTGTCTTCATTAGAAAATACAAACGAAACACGCAACAAAATTCTTGACCAGTCTTAATTAGCTTCTGTTTCCACTAACAATTTTACCATCCATCCAATTTGGAAACTAACTGGAACAAATAATTCAAACCGTTGATTCGAAAAGGATACACTCACTCAAGTTCTAGCATTGCTATTACTGATGCAATTAGTTCGCTTCACACAAGTACTAGTCTGTGCTAGCAGCATTCAACGGCAGGCTACCGTTATTTTATCGAAAATTGTACTTTATTAGGAGTGTGCTGCCATTTATGTTTAGTTATAGCTATATAAGGAGTCAAGCTCATGCTGCTGGTCTATGCGTAGCTAAACTCAAATAGAGATGTAGCTGATTTGTACGTTCTGCTGGGAAAATTGTGAATCCTAATTTTCTTGCTGCTTTGTTGGGTCGTTTAATGGACGAACGTAGTATGTTGTATCTACATAAATATCGAAGTCGTAACGTGCAAATGGGAAAATGTGGAGAAAATGGGAAACGTACGATAAGAGGGAAAATGTGTGCTTTCATAGTGACGGATGTAAGATGAATGGATTTCGTCAAATGGTACAGAAAGAAGAATAATATGGTTGAGGGTAGTGAGGCTTAACGGTTTTTCAATTTTGACCATATTAAAGCATAAATTACAAAAGCATTTTGTTGTTCGATTCGATCGAGAACAATTCGATTTCAATATCAATTACTTACCGTTTTTCATCATAGCCCAGAAGACTGGATGCTGGAATACGAAACAAAAAACGATTTTAATTTCCTGTTATCAAAAAGTTAACAATTGTTTGAATAATTTCCAATACACCCGCCTAATATATTTAAAGATAAAATATATGTGCAATTCATTTAAAGATGAGACCTTTGAACAAAATGCCACCGTACAAATGATTCGTTACGTGACGTAGTTCTGTTTAGGATTATATGTTGCGTTATTTATTACAAATGGTTAAATTTCATATCACATCTGCTACCTGGGTCCTTTATTGAATGGAGGAAAGTGCGAGTGAGGCAATGACTAGAAGCAAAAGGACGGCGAAAGGCACAAGGACAACCCAAAAATTGTACATGCGATTGTTTTACGACACACTCTACAAAATATTGAATGTGACATGGCAAAGCACAGTTGTATCATCATCTGGCACGCAATATATGTAGCTGTATTGATGTCATACACAAAATTTGGCTTCCAAAAGCGTTGTCCTTACACGCAATATCTACCTTTGACAGAAATGTATTGTCATAAACGGGACATAGTACTTATTTGGTATTATATATTTTCATGCAGGAAGACGGTCAGATGCTAGTATAGAAAATATAATTTCATCGAATGATTGTGCAGAAAAAAATACATTTGCCCGTTTAGATTAAGGGTACCGGTTATCATTTTTAAAGTACCGGTTATAATTTTCAAAAAATCAGTTTTTTGTTTTTTGCATTTTTCAATTGATTATACCTTCAGAAATCACGTCTCATAATTTTATTAGGATATTCCCAAAAATAAAGAAGTTACGCCAGTTTACGGCAGACCACTAATTTTAATTACTGCGAAAAAAAGATGAAAAGCGCATAAGTCAGGCAGAAAAAGCGGTTAAGGAAGCGCGTTTGGCAAAAAAAAAACTGCCCAACTGCAAGAGCAACTGGCTTATGTGGTCTCAAGAATACTTATGTATGATCCAGGGATTGCAGACTGAGCAATTGTAGGTGATAAAAACATATTTTTTCAATAATATTCAATAAATAAATGGAAAAAAACTTTTAACACGTTTTTCTCGAAATGAGGTTTTTTCAAACTGCGGACACTTATTCTCCGGATTGGCCGAACCGATTTAGGCCAAATTTGGTGCACTACTTTATTCAATTATCTTTTAGTGGGAATCTACCACAATATAGGCCAAAAGTTAGCCCAAAAAAATTTGGCAAGCGAAACAAAGAGAAAAAACTACGATTTTTGTAAAAATATTTGCAAACAACCGCCATTTTTATTATCATTTTTTTTTAAATAATGCGGTAAGAAATATTCCTCTTTAAAATGCGGTATGGTTTTTACTAATGTTCGAAGAACATTAGTATTAAAATCGATTCGGCCAAAAATTCATATTTCCACCTATATATATATATATATATATATATATATATATATATATATATATATATATATATATATATATATATATCATAAAAAAATTTCAGTGAGATACAGGCCTATTACGGTTCACAACACCATACTGCTGTGTCTACTATCAAGTAGACACAACAATCCAGTAGACACAGCACTAGTACGCTATTATGGTGCACAACAATACTTTGTTGTTTGTCTTCATTGTGGAACGTGTTTTGATTCTGTTACTTCTAACAGCTGTCAGCTATGAATTGACAGAAAAAATCCAAACAGGTAAATTTTTATCATATTTATTTAAAAAATACAGCATTTTAATGCATCAGTCTTATCACTTTTTTTCTTTCAAAAAGATCAGTTGGTCCTATAGTTTAGTCTTAAGCATTTTTATTCAGACGGTTTAATTCGGCTTTGATAAGATCCACTTTTTGTTTTTTGATTGCATATCAACTTCGCGAAGTTGCGACTTTTGTATCTCTTTATTTTTCAATAATTTCAATAATTTCCAGTTTTCTTTTTCTTCAATTTCCAATTTTCTTTTTTTCAATTTCCAGCAGTTTTTCACTTATTTGATACTGCTTGTAGCAGTTATCTTCTATTGCTTTTATTGATTTTATCATTTTGGTTTGGTTGATGGTTTGCTTCTCTATCGCATCCATTTTGGCATCTCTACGACGCTTATTGGCGTTTGCGGTTTGCGATTTGGGTGGCAACGAATTTTCCGCGATGGAAACTTCTGCAGTTGAAGTTTCTGGCGGAATACCAACAATTGAATCATCCTCTGTTAGAAATACTCCAAAGGATTGTCCAGGAGGATTGACAGCCACATGGGTATTGTGCAAGCAAGCAGCTGTCTCTTCAAGAGTTGTTAATGGTAGCTCCTGGGAGGGACCACCACCCGTTGCCTCGATATTCCGCTTATTGTTGGTGACTTTTCTACGTAAGTTTTGCTTGTAATTCGTCCGAACCTAATAAAAACTCGCGTTTTAGGAGTAAAAATCCTGTTTCATATTTGTCACTTACGCGTTGCCAATCCTGTCTTTTGCGAATCGGTGGACCAAGACTATTTAGCTGGTCGCTTAAGTCTTCCTAAAAGGCTTCATGGCCTTGTTTTGTTTGACTGAACTGATGCTGCCCTCTTGCTGTATTTGAGTTGTTTTTCATGGTGGAAATGAGGAGTTTTATTTGCTCCTTGTTGGAAACAGTCAATTTTCTATAAATAAGACTCATATTTAATTGAAATAATATTGAATACAAACATCAGTTTCACTTAGTTTCAGCCATTTCACCCTCTCGCCACTGCTACACAACACGAATGCAGCTGTCTTCATATTTTGATAGAAAATCCAGACATTCCCACACAGCTGTTGTGAATCATAATAGGATATGAAATACACAACAGAGCTGCCAGACAACATTGGAATGCATTTTCACAGCACTGCTGTGTATCATAATATCAATCAGAGTGTGGAAGACAGATACGACTGCTGTGTTGTGAACCATAATAGGGCCGATAATCTCAGGAACGCGCCATCCGATTGAGCTGAAAGTTTCAGGATACATTGGTGTATATGCAGAATAGGTCCAGGTCTCACTAAATGTCAATTATCTTTAACCCTTTGGCACCGGCGGCCATTTTAGTGATATTTTTAATATACCTATTATTTCGCACACAAATAATTTTTGCAAAAATAAAGTTGACGAAATAAACTTCGAACGTGTTTTACATGTGAATCGGGTAATGTTTTGGAATTTTTTAATCCCATGTGTGCGCTGGGTGCCTAAAAAGAGAACGGGAAAACTTGAAAATTTTTAAATTGCGATAACTTTAGACAGCTATTCAATCATTACGAAATTTTCAGGATATATTGGTAATATTAAGTTGTAAATTTGTGTAGCTTTCAATGAGCATGCTGGCAACCCTGTTGCTAGGGCTGGCACTGAAAGTGAAAACCTCCAAATCATCGTCTCTCTTGAAAAAATGCCGCTTCTTCAAAAAGAAGCCACTCATATGTAAATATTGTGCTTTGTTTACATAGGCAAGAAAAAAAATTGATATGGTATAACGGGCACGCCTGGTAACCCTTGCCCAATTTACCTATATTTTTAGCATCAAAAACTTATGTTCACGGGAACTCACGAACCAATAATCAGATACAACTGAAATTTACAGAATGCATTGGACTTAAGTAGGACCAAGTCTGATAGAAGCAATTTTGAATTGTGGGCAACTCTGTGCCAGTGGTGCCATCTTGAAAAATTACAAAGAAAAAAAACTGCTTTTTGCCCTATGAAATGTGAATAAGAAACCAGATTTTCATGAAATTGACACAGTAGCTGAACCTTAATCTAAACTGTTGATGGAAATTTGGTTGAAAAATTCGATTGGTGCTGCCAGCTATGGTAATTTTTGTGTCTTTGGTTTTGGAAATTCCCTCAGGAAAATAAAACTTTTTGCCCTATAACTTCCAGTGCAGTCATGAAATCAATACGAATTTCATACAATTAATGGAACCTATTATAGACATTATTCTGGCCAAATTTGGTTGAAAAGCCACGATAGGGTTGCCAGCTATTGTTGGTTTTGTGTTTGTTTGCAATATCTTTATTAAGCGGTTTTATCGTAGAATTTTCAAATAGTAATGATATTGTAGTGACAATAAACAGTAAATATTAAGTTTTCGATTATTTGAAAAAACTTGCTGCAGGTAACCCTAAATTTCTTTATACTCCTATAACTTCGAATGTAATATAACAACGTGAAGCAGATGTGATATATTCTTGGCTTTGATACTGTTAAAAGGTTGCCAGCACGAGTCGGTTGTGCTTTTTTTGTATCAATAAATGCTTACAGTATTCATACCGGAAACATTTACAATGAAAATAAATAACCAATGTTTCAATTCCCAAAGTTCTGCAAATTTTTCGGATCGCAGCCCCAAACACCAACTTCAGTTACAGTGTTGCAGGCACTGAGCATTTTCTTCATTGATGTTTTATGAGATGCTGCTTTGAAAATTTTTGTGAAATAAGCAGCTGATAACGAATATAATTAACAAGTGTTGCTCTCATAAACTTTGAAATTCATGCCACTGGTGATGTCTGAAACCTTTCCACCATATGAGTGATAAGACCAAAGTAAAACCTGGTATTTGAAACAGTTTGGCTATAATAAGCAGCTCGTGTGGTAGAATATGCACTCAAAATCTGCACGATTCTTCTACTGTTCTTCGAACATTAGTGCTTCTAGCGGTTCAGGTGCGCTAGAGTTTTTGTTTCAGATTCTTCATTCCTGAGATTATCTGTCTGGAGTATGACGAGGCATTTTTCGAGACGTCAATTTTGGCGCCCTCTATAAATAAGTAGAAAACTGAAAAAATAAACAAAAATATTTTTTTTTGTTATCTTCAAAACGTGTATTTCACCCATGCAAATTTTAAAATTTATAAAAAATAAAGGAAGTGAAAATAAATAATATTGAAAATTAGGCTGTTTTTTAGCATTCTAACCGGTACTACCCCCTTAAGAACGAAAGACAACATACTCCGAAAATATTTTAATTTAAAGTTACAAGAACTATTGAAAAATGGATCAGTTATGTTGACTGTCTTTGGTCGGATAAAATCTCTGATAATTTCATGCACTTATTTTCCCTTGGCTTAAGGATTATAATGAATACATCAGTTCTATTGATGTAATTATTAACTATTTCGAAAAGTCTGTTGTATACGAGCAGGGTCTGAAAAGTTTGGGACCTATCAAAGATACCAGACATTTTTTCTTTAAATTTATTTAGATTCTTCTATATAGTTTCCTTGTAAGTCTACACACTTCTCCCAGCGTTGTTTCCATCTCTTTACCCCTCCAAATAGTACTCGTCGTTTTTCTCTGCAATATTATTGTTTACGAAGGTGATTTCCTCCTCATTTGACGAGAATCTCTGTCCTCCGAGCGTATTTTTAAATTAGAGAACAAAAATAAGTCTTTTGGGGCTAGATCTGGTGAGTGAGGAGGGTGGACAACCAGTTCAAACCATAATTCGTGGATGTTTGCCATGGCGACCGTTGAGGTGTGAGACAGCGCATTACCTTGATGAAACATAATTTTTTCCCTGCAAATGTTACCCCTTTTTGCCGCAATTTCTGCCTTCAGCTTGTCAAATATTGTTGCGCAGTATGCTCCTGTAATGATTTTTCCTGTTTGAAGATAAACGATGAAGATAACAGTCACCATCACTTTTTGATTTTATTTTGTTTTGATTTTATTTTGATTTTTTTTTTTGATTTTATTTTGTTTAGGGCATATAATGCTATATCCAAGCTTCATCTACAGTATTTAATCAGTGCCAAAACTCTGATTTATTGTACCTGAACTGTGCCAAGAGAGCGTTGGAAATGTTCATTCGAACACGTTTTTGATGTAACGTGAGCAAACGTGTCACACAATGCGTGAAAAGCTTTCTCATACCTAAAGATGTAGCTTGCGTTGCGTCCGCTGCGTTTTATGATTGAAAGTTACTAGGATTATACTCAGTGCGTGCGTGCGTTCCGTCTGTTATTTTCGTGGTGTATAATTCATATTAAGCTGGGTACCCATACAGCCAACGAACGGCCAATGACAATTCTGTCTAACGTTGGTCGTCAACGATTGGCGTTGGCCCTTTCGTCTACACAGATTGGGACCAGTGGCTGATACGGTTCGGGCTGAGAGTCATTGTGCACCTAGTGATTGACAGCGATTAAATTGGTATTGTAAAGTAGAACGCATTTATGGTAATAGAACGCGTTTCGACACAATGCACTATATTCGACAATGTAAAAAAAACACAACCTAGCTCAACACACTACTCGGTATTAAAGACAGCCAACTCGAGCAACTGTCCACACTACAAAGAAGTCCCCAGGCCAATACATCGCCAACGCTTTGATGCTACCGCCGGCAGAGCGAACGGCAACCAAGGACAACGCCAAGGTTGGCTCTTCGTACACACTAAGCGAATTCGAGCCAACGAATGGCTTGGCCGTTGGCCTTGGCTCTATGTGTACGCGGCTTTAGAATGTGTGAGTAGTATGAAAATTTGGTTCATACTACTACTACTAATTTATTGGCTCAATAAATTTTGTCTTATTTATAATTCTTGAATTCAAATATACAGGGTTTAATAATTTTGACATAATAATTTTGTATGTAAATAAGACTCCAGAATAGAGATATCGGACTGGAATCTATTTCAAATGCAATACAGATATTACATTAAGGTATGGAATTCGATTTTGTTCATATGACCATCGCAAGCATAATCGCAGCGATATAGCTGAATTTCCAACACTTCTATCAGGCACCTAACACCCACACAAGGTTGAAGATTTCCAAAACGTTATCGTATGTACGCTTGAAACATGTTCAAAATTTATTTCGAATACTTGGCTTTTTTGAAAATTTATTCGTTGATAGAGTTACAAGGGTAATTAAAATACCACTAAAATAGCCGCAGGCGTCAAAGTGTTAGAGATAATAGATATTAGGTAAAACCGGGACCTATTCTACTTATACACCAAAATGTATCCTGAAAATTTAGGTTCAATCGAATCACGCGTTCATGAGAAATTGTGATTGAAACACAAAATTGTTATGTTCTTATTGAAAAACCCTGTATTTGAATCTGTGAGTGTTTGACCACGGATTGCGAATTTCGGAAGGGAGGTCTAGTTAATAGGCTGAAGAGGCAAAAAAAAACAGTTTGACACTTTTTTAAATTTGTGTTATTGATGAATTCACATAATTCCATAAATCAGATTTATGATCATAAGATAGCTTGAGGGACGAAATACACTGCGTCAGCATTTCAAATTTGCATTAATTAATAAAAAACTGCAATATTAACAAAAACTCCAAATGATGGTCTCAAAAGATACTGATTTGACAGAATATCTTGCACATATTCTAAAGTCACCTTTCCTTGCGTCGATGCGTCCAAAATTAAAATTTGCCTTACCATTGCTGCATTGTTCAATGGAAAGTATATGGTTCCTGTCAAATTAAATTCAAACACACGCAACACAAGCTACATAGCTCTACCTTGAATCTTGATTCAAAGTGTGACAAACACGTTCTTCGGACACATTAATAGTATCTGCTATGTCTCTCACTTTAATTCGACGGTCGTTTAGCACTATTTGTCAGTGGTTGAAGTTTTTGTACGTCCCGAATGTTCATCGTCTACCAAACTTATAATTAAATTCAGTTCATTCCACGTTTAAATTCAGCTGCCCCAAATTTCACGCTGGTCAATGATGGTGCAGAACCTTCGTACTCAGTGTCCAACTCATCTTTGATTTGCGTAAGCGAATTGCCTTTCAAAAAGAAATATGTAATGCCAGCTCGATGCTTGATTTTTTATAGACCTACTCCAATGATTGTCAAACGACAACTGTGCATCCAAAATGGCTGAAATTTTGGTCACTATCTGTCAAAAGATGACCAATTGCATTCTTTAGTTTTTATTGGCAAGTGCTGTCACCTTCACGTCAAGGTCGGAAACTTTTCAGACCATCCTCTTATATTTCGTGTTTTAACGAGATTTGTTTTTTATTTAACTTGACATTTATCAGTGGACTACGCGGCGTTGCTGCTAATCTTAATCTGGGAATAATATCCTCACGATATTACACTCAGGGTGAAAAATAAAAACACTGAGTGGTAGGGTGTTTGGTCCCCTAAACTTGGGAGTTAGGGAGTTAAACCGACTGTCTATCTCCACGAGAAGCTTCAAACCGTTGATTTAACAGAAATGACGACATAAACATACTAGGGCAGGCTTATTTGGGTATTTCCGAATTCATATCTTCGTCTTCATTTGCAGCTTGTTATCACTGATTGTGACGTCAAGGGAATAGCTAAACTATTATGACAGTTCACAGCAAATAAGACGATGTGTCCGAATTCATAACCTAAAAAACACCACAAAGACAGCAAGAAGTCAACTGACAACATACTACCTATATCGCTTAATATATTTTGACTGTTATTCAGTTAATAGCTATTTCAAAATATACTGTTGTCATGCTTTTTGCACGCATCAAATGCTCCAAATATTTAACCCAGTTATTAACAAGTTAAGCCGATAGCAAAGACAATTATCAGAAACCACTTAAACCAATTATCAGAAGCCATTTTCTAGCCAATTTAAGAGTATTTAGATAATCGAGGAAGCTTCCGAGTAGCCAATTTACAATCCCGTAAATTTCAAATTCAATTTCTATTCAATGTCCAATGTACATGTATTGAGTAAATTAAATTCGATCTAGAGTATTTAACATTCGATTTGTATTATTTGATCCCTATCTTGAAAGCCATTCGCTACTAAGAGCCATATCTCATTTTGTCAAAAATTTAGAAGGATACGATTGTCAGAAACTAAAAGTTGATTCACTGAGAACGACTGACTATTAGCAGAAAATTTGCTTCATTCTTTATCGAACAGCATCCATCGCATTTGCAGTGTGATTCATATCAAATATTTCACAACGGAATATACTAGAGCAATGCAGCATCAGACGATATTTTCAGGCACAGATTTATTTTTTGAATTTCCTGCATAAAACATCATATTATCTATCCTACCACTACCATCTACTGTCATGAGCTTAAAAAATGCAAACGCATATATGTAGAACGAATAAGAATGCAAACGCATATATGTATCAGAACGAAGCTGCAAGAGTTTTATCAAGCAGCCATAATTAATATTTACAGAACGCTCTTTGGTGGCCACTATTTGGGGCGAAAATATGCATATAAATTTTCATGCAACTTTGTTGGCTGATAGTAGCTTACTATGCAGAGTAAGCTTCTCGCCAATAAACGCAGCCCGAACAGAGCTCGGCGACTGTGTCCGTTACACTGAACTTTACGAGGGTTGATCAATAAGTAATGATAGGGAACATAAAACGAGGTGATTAAATTTAAAAGATATATTTATTTTTCAACATAGTCTTCTAACAAGTTAATATATTTAGACCATCTTTTTTTCAGACCCAGGATACCCTTAGAAAAAAATTCTCTATCTTGACTTTCTCAAAATGCCTCAACAGCGGCCATCACTTCGCTATCATCTTCAAATTTCTTACTCTGAAGGTGTTGTTTGAGCCGAGGAAAGAGGTAGAAGGCACTGGGAGCTAAATCTGGCTAATAGGGTGGGTGTTCAAGCAGTTCGAATCCTGTTTCTTGAATTGAATCCACCGCAACTGCAGCCTTGTAAGCCGGTGCGTTATCTTGATGAAACAGATCTCCGGCTCGCAGTTTGTCGCATTTTTTCTTCTTCATTGCCTCTCGCAATCTTCTTATTTGGTCTGCGTAGTAAGAACCTGATATAGTTGCTCCCATTTCGAAATATTCCACCATAATAATTCCTTCAGCGTCCCAAAAAACTGGTGCCATAACCTTTCCTGCCGAACTCGACACTTTGAATTTCTGCGGCGTCGATGAAGAGGGTCGCTTCCAGGTCATCGATTGCATTTTGGTTTCTGGATCAAAATAGTGGATCCAGGTTTCATCCTTGGTCACGAAACGTGACAAAAATTCTCCTGATCTGCCTGGAACTTTTCGAGATGCATCCTTGAAATACCGACTCGTTTCCACCATGTCGCCTTGTATGTCTCTGGCAGACAATTTTTTCAAACAGAGGTACTTAATGACAGGTCTTATTTCGTTTTTCTCCATTTTGATGTTCTCTCTTCGACTGTTCATATTCCGATGAATGTACCTCTCTGGAATAGTGATATTTGATTGACTATTGACGTGTTTTTTTTATGGTGACTTAGTGAATATATGTGGTAGTAAAAAAAATTTTTTTTGGAGTTCTATGCGAACTGAAAATAACCGATTATCATTACTTATTGATCAACCCTCGTACTGTGGTGCACTGCATTCATGAATTGTGAAGATGATGCTATCCCCAGTGAAAATTCCCTGAAAATTTTCATCCAATTTATCGGCATCATTGTCCCGATGGCTTCATATGAAGGGGGGATGATGTTCGCTTGTTGATCATCCCAAATAGGGGATGATAATGCTTATCAGGCATGCACAAAACGTAATGGAAAAATTCATAAATTTTCGTACTGTCAGCTTTCATAATTTTCAAGCAGTATGAAGTTATGGCTATTTTGTTTAATATAAAACATATTTTAATAGCACCTAAAGCTCTGTATTTTGACGTCAATTAATCAATCTCCCAAGCTAACTGTAATTTAGAAATAAAAATCAATTGAAAATGATTTAGTTCAATAAAAACAGCATAGGAAAATTGGGGAAAAGCCTAAATCAAATAAAAAAAATAAAAGTAACCTCCAGTAAAGTAGGTACTATACAATATTGAAGAAGTAATTAATGAGAATTAAAAAAAAATTTTTAAGTACTTCAAAACAACCAGAAATTAAGAGAGAGTAAGGATTAAGAAACCAGAAGAGATTAAGGAAATTAAAAATATGTAGAGTTAAAAAGATTTATACTTCAAACCATAATGAATTAAAGCAACGGAACAGAAGACCAAGCTAAAGGTCGTTGTGCTTTCTAGGGATACGCAATACGCACTAACGGCGATTTAAAGTAATCATCAGTCCGCGCAAAGAGCGGAGAAAACATTAATGAAAATCTGATTGATTGACATTACGTAAGCACAGCTTACAGCCGACATCGAAAGGCATGAGGCAATGGAGTAGCTTGAAGATCAAGCATTCATCAAGGAACGTCTCTAAAGATCAAACCAGATATACAGGAAGACTCAGCAGTTATATACACAATGTACCGGTCAAATTTGAGCTTTGTATCAAAAAACACACTAAGGACTGTACAATTTCATTTTATTTATTATTTGCCAAACAAGGCATCATACAAAATACATGGTGCAAAAAATAAAATATAAAAGTATTATATTTTCATTTGATTCAGGTGAATTGGGACTAAATGTCAAAGTCTAGGCATGCGCTAATTAAGGTTATTCTTGATGAAAGAGTCATTAGATTTAAAAAATTAAGTATGTTATTGTAAGAGGGAAGATTAATAAAGTCGCATTGATTATAAAGGTTCCTCAAGGCGAAAAGGTAAAAGTGGTTCCGAACCAATTGGAGTCTGTCGCTGTGTAGTTTGAAAACTGGGCTCCAGATTACGCAGACATATTCCAGTAGAGTGATGTATATAGAGACTTAGTAACTCAAATGTTTTTGAACTCTTTTGCGCGACTATTAATGAGATCTAGTTGTTTGTTTGCCTTAGGTAAGACTTTATCGTACTGGAGGTTAAATCACATTTTGATATCCAGGGTTACATCTAGGTCTATGATATGTTTTAAACTATTAAGTTTATTGTTGTTGAGATAGTATGGGTTGGCTTTGTCATTATTTTATCGGGAGAAACTTATCACTTGGCAATTGTCGACATTGATATTTAGTTTATTCAAGTGGCACCATTGTTCTACATATTGAAGTGCTATGTCGGACTGCGTTTTGATAGTGTGGTACAATTTCAAGTCATGAGCGTAGAAGAGATGTGGGGTATAAAATAAAACCCCAGACAGATCCGATATGGCAATATTAAAGAGAAAAGGGCCCAAATGACTGTCTTATGGCACCCCAGGTAGTGAATTTTTTTTTAGAATTTGACAATCTGAGTTCTGTCACAAAGACAAGATTTAAGCCAGTAGGTACACGCTGAGAAATGACCGAAATCAATATATTAGCATCTTAATATTGTTATAGTAACAGCATTGTCCCTAATACATAATTTTAACAGCTCAATATTGTATGTTAGGAAGTTACAATATTATATTTGCAGTTTAACATTACATATTAAGCTGTTAACTTTTTATATTAAGAACATCTGTAAATATAAATGTTTTAACATCTTAACATAAATATATTACTATGCCAATATAAATGTATTAAGCAAGGGTGGTGAAATTGTTGGTCATACAACAAAGTACATTGCTTGTATTGTTAGTTAGGATGTTCATATTTAATGCGACAATAGCACACTGGAATAACCTAATGTTGTGCGATCATCGAAGTTAAGCAGTGTTGGGCGCGGTTAGTACTTAGATGGGGGACCTCTTGGGACTATGGAAAAATCGTATCGACGGCGTGTTAATATTAATTATTGGTATACCAATATACTATAGTAAGACGTTAATATAACTTATTGCCATGTTACTATAATATATTGGCATGTTAATATTAATTATTGGTGTCTCAATATAGTATTGTAAGATGCTAATATAACTTATTGCCATGTTACTATTTAATATTGGCCTACTAATATAATATTGTAACTGAAATATTCACCACACGCATGTCAATATATAACATTTTAAGAATGCTATGTGCGGGCAATATAATGTTTTTGCTAGGTCAACATAATAATGTTAAGAAATGTTTTTAATATAAATATATTAGCTGCAAAATATATTAAGGGTAGAACAATGATTTTTCAGCGTGTAGGCAGCGAATATATCAAAATTTGTGTGTAGAAATTCGACGATAGACTCTTTCATCAAACGCCTTGCTGTAATAAATCGTATCAACGTGATTTCCCTTTTCCATCTCATCGAGGACGTCCGAAACCAAGATCATGAAATTGCCTTTACGAAACCCATGTTGTTGTTCGTTGAGAAGAGAGACAGACGAGCTTCTCAAAGAGTTGGCGAATACTGTTAAAACAGCGACGTCTCAATAGCTGTCAACAGATCGTTTATCGCTGCGTTTGAAAATAGACGTGAGATGGGGGGATTCCCAGAAAGATGACAGCGACATGTTAAAATCTATATACAGAAGATTTATCATTTGATTGGTAAACCGTATAACTAAGTAAGGGGATATTTGGTCAGGACCAGGGTCGTTTGCTGATGTTTAGTTGTTGGATAGCACTAGCAATTGCCTCTTTTGTTTCGATTCCATTAAAGAGGGTTGTTCATACATTTTGGATAGATGAGATCGTTAAATTTATTCTTGGGACCAAAGGAGGACAGAAAGAACCCTGAAAGTAATCTGCAAATAAATTAGAGATTTCCTTTGGGATATAAGATATAGAATTCCGTCTGTACATAGAACATTTTTCGTTTAATATTATCAAAATCAAATAACTTTTTCGGGTCAGTAACAACTTTTTCTCCCATTAGAGTCACTTAAAGCTCATATGCTTCACGAGACTTTATCGATAATTCTTTGGTTATAAGTCGTAACTTTCCTTTAGACCTTCGCTGATATTGCGATCATTTTTAATTGCCTAGCATAGGGAGTTTGTTTCTTCGGTTTCTTAATTGTCTCATGGGTCAGAGCGTTTATTACATTTTTTTTTATTCTTTGATACATACGTGTTAATCGCACGACAGATTTTATTCCTAGAAAAAAAGAAACAAGTTCATACAAATCTGACACTGAAATGGACCTTGACTATTCTATGGTATCCAGATCATTTTTAATGCTTACATAGTCGGCAGTATGAAAATCATATAGAATTTTGTTGTTGTATGATTGGTTAAAAGCAATGTTGATGGTAAAAAGTTCAACAATAATAGTGATATTGGAGAGAAGATTCTCGGGGTCAATAGCTGCACAAACCACTACTTCGTCATAAAAACTGGTAAATATTCAATCTAACTATTTGCCATTCTGGTTTGAAGTCGAGCAACCTCCTGTAAATCATTGCCATAAAACAAACTGATGATGTTGAAATCAATGGCGTCAAGAAGGTTGACTGAAAGGAGTTGGTTATCGTTTTCATCGATAGTAATCGTAAATCAGATGTTCGGACAGTTGAAGTCTCCGAATACGATAAGTTTGTCTTCCTCATTCATAGAATTATTAATGGAGGATGTAGCGTTAAATATATTATTGTAGGGAATTTCATCAGAGTCGGTTGGCACATAAAAAATTCGAATGTACATATATAGCCCAGTCATTTTAGCATAAAAAAGGGGAGATAATAAGCTGAATTTTTGTATATACCTTCATTTTGGGGCCTTCAAAGTTGGCTCAAAAGTCTCATAAAATCACGTGTCTGCATTGTAATTTATTCAAGGCCAAAGGTGAGAAAAAACAGTTTTTTTGCGATTATCTTGGTTTCACAGATATTCACGGTTGACCTTGCATTACAGTCCGTATGACTGAGTGCTGCGCACTCACTGCCCTCTACTGCAAAAACGGTTGAGCGCATGAAAAAATGTTTCAGATAAGTTGTCGCAAATCGTATGTTCTACAATTTTTATAATAGATGTTAACATCATTGGAGCAATAGAAACCACGATAATTGCGAGTACAAAGATCATTTTGCAGCTGGAGGCAGTCATCGGTAGATTCAATTACTCTGAGCACCTTGAAGTCATCAGCAAACAAGAGGCAGAGAGAACGAATAAAGGAAAGAAGATCATTGATAAAAACTAGGAATAATAATGGACCAAGAATCGAACTCTGAGGAGCTTCAGAATGCGAGTAGAGAGGAGAAGAGTAGGTGGAATGCACAGTTATAGCACATATATGACAAAAACATAGGATAAAAACCAAGATGAAAGAAAACCAGATATCCCATAATCTTTGCAATAGGAATTCTGTGGTCAACAGAATAAAAAGTCGATGTATACAACATGCACTTCCTCTGTTGATGTAGAGCAGAATCTATGGAACCATGTTACTCAGGAGCCAGGAAAGAATGGAAGAAAGGAAGCAGTCTACTGTGATTAATCGCTTTACCAAAGTAAGAAAAGAGGGAAATGGGACAATAGTTGGAAATGCAGCTTGGGCCATGAGCCTTGTGGGTGAGTGAAATGTAAGCAGATTTCTAACTAGTTGGAAATGAGCCGGAAGTGGAATATTATAGACAAAGGAGCACACAAGGACGATGAGCGTGATTTGGACAGTTTCTAGAGGATTGGTGTAAAACAACAACAGGAGCTTCACAATTTGACATTGGATTAAGAGGGAACGGACATAAAACCAAAAAGGTTTTTTGTTGATTAGAGCAGATAGAGGACTCGGCGCTTGCAAAATAATAGTACCTAACCTGATTGACGGCAATTTCGGCAGCAGATCGTAGCTTCGAAAATTCAAGAAAGCCATCATAAGTTAGCTATTGAAACTGTTAAAATAAGCATTTGTAGCATAGTAAATCTCACAGCACAGGTGTTTTCATTCGAACCAACATAATGTTTAGATACGATTTATGATTGAACTAGCAAAATCAAGTTCGCTTCTAATATTAATAGCCAAACCTCAAAGTTTGATACACATCCTAAATATACATTATAACTAAATTTACAAACTAAAATATCGATACACAAGGGGGCGAACACTTATCCTAAATCGCAAAAGCCTAATTATTCTCACCCGCCACTTGTGACCTCGAACCCAAAATCGAATAACGTCAAGAAACATGATACGATAATCGTTCGCATCGTTAATAACAATTACACACATGAACAACACTTGTCGCTTACTTTGGCCCTAATCGATATCACACAGCCGATGAGGCTTGATGGTAAACAAAATGTTTATTTTCTTTGGTGTTTTTGGCCAGAAACGAGGACTACTCGTCGTTGTTGTAGTTCATTCTGGCCAAAAATTATGGAAACTTGACAAAAACAGGATTTCAATTTATTTTACGCGTGCAATCATCCGCAGACTATGGTTGAGCATGTTTTCGAGTTTCCAGAGTTAAGTGATTTAACGACTGTCTGACGTCGTTAATACGCCCATTTGTTCTTAAACTATGCATGGTGACCTCAACGCGACTCGTTAGTGGATAATAATAAGTTAGTGGATAAAATCAATAAGTAGCTATTAGCAGTATGACAATTGAATTGACTGAATCAAGTATATAGTATAGTAGGTAATATGTGTGACAACATCTAAACAAACAACAGTCTGTAGACGAACTAAAACTTATGGAAAAACAAATGCATTAATCAAAGAATTCTTGAATAACAATTCACTTGATATAAAAAAAAATCTCTCAAAGTACAAATAACCAATCTGCATCAAAATCCAACTTTGTATTTAAATTTATTGAACGACCTTGAACTTCAAGTCGGTAGAGTCATCACAAGCCCCCGGAGCTTGCTGTAACAACGCAATTAGACTTGAAACAAGAAAAGTCCGACGAACAATATCAAATCCAAAATCGATTATACAAGCGTTTTTCCGCTTGATTTACCATCCACAAAACATGTGTATGTAGCAATTTGTTTAACCTTGACAAGTATACGAGTGCAAAATAATAGTCAATTTCATGGAAAATTATGCTAATACTGGCATGAGATATGCTATTCTAGACAGTTTTTACTATCCATTCACATGTGATCCAGTATCTTCATCCTCAACAAGGAGAATGTATCTTTTGTGATCGTATACAGCTCCATATGCAGATATACTAGGTATATATGTAAGTATGTACATATGGATGCGTAAAAGCACATTAGGCTTTCACAACATTTGCTTGTGCATAAATTTATAGGAATTTATGTGGCCTTGTAAATAAAAAGAAATGAATCGATATAGAAATGGACTACTTTAACGCAACGCAAGGAAATATACTGTGCCGAAGTTGGATCTTAATTAGTACATATGTACATAGGTACTCGTACTAAATATAAAGCCCATTCGTAGTCTAGATATTATACTGGAAACGCTCGAATGTGTTTATTGTGGTATGACTGTAAGACATCAGATATCTCACTTTGAAAATTCAAGTTTTAAGGGAATAATGAACTCCAGCGTTTATCGATAAAAATAATACAAAGCCATATTTGCATGACTGCCTGGTCGTCAATGTTTAGTTAAAACTCATTTATTCAATCGGAATTCAATGAAAATATGATTAGTTAGTTAACTAGTAGACTAGGATTTTAACCTTTTGTAAAAATTGCTAAATACCTTGTATCTGTTTGTGATACAAATCAGATAAAAATAATAAAAAACTTTGTTCACAAACAAAATGGTTTTGTGAAAATTAAAATTCTAACACCTGCACCTGATTCTAAAAAACATGATGAAATTCGATACGAATTTTAGTTGATTAATTCCCTACAATTTTATTTCAGCGTAAAATTTTCCATATTGGCTAGATAAGGCAGTGTACAATGTTCATTCAATTCTTTTTGGATGCTTTACCCAGTTTGTACCAGTCTCTTTCCCTAACAATTGCAATAAAGTTCCATGGATCTCGAAGGCAATACGCCATATAAAAAATTTAAAATCTAAAGCTTGGAAAAGATATTGCTCGTCTCGTTCTGTTTCTGACTTTTTGGTTTTTGTAGAGTTGAGGAATATTTATCAGTCCGAGGTCGAAAGTTCTTACCAAATTCACCTTAGAAATCTTAATTCTACTTTTCAACAGCAGTCTAGAAAGTTTTGGAATTTTATTAATTCCAAGAGATATTATGATGGGTATCCCACCACGTTTAACTCAGACGACATGGGCATTTCCGATCCATCAACTATCAGCAATATCTTCGCTAATCATTTCCGTACCGCATACAATACGGAACCTTCTACTAATAGTAATAATTATAATGACAACTTGACAATGATCCCAACATCTTTTTTGGGAATGATAAACTTGTTTATAGACGAAGATACCATTTTGGCGTTTTCTAGGAAGCTGCACAATAATTTGACACCAGGCCCCGACGGCATTCCTAATGCTATCTTAAAGTGTTGTATCTCCTCTCTGTCTCCTATTCTTGTCTACCTATTTAATTTTTCTCTGTCGCTCGGTATTTTTCCTAGTGGTTGGAAATATGCAATTGTCACTCCTATTCATAAAAAAGGCGATAGAAATGTTGAAGGCAACTATCGTCCCATCGCAAAACTTCCATGTGTTGCTAAACTATTTGAAGCGATAATCAGTAATGTTGTGGCGTTTCATAGTAAATCCATATTATCTCCTTTCCAGCATGGTTTCATGAAAGGCAAATCCACAACTACCAACCTGCTTGAATTTTCCAATATTGTTACCCCATCAATCGAGGCAGGATTTCAGGTAGACTGTATTTACACTGACTTCACGAAGGCTTTTGATAAGCTGGATCATTCCATTTTATTGTGTAAATTGTCCTCGTTTAACTTTCCTCAGCTATTTATTTCCTGGATAGCATCTTATTTGGAATGTCGTACCCAATGCGTATCCTTCCGTGGCGCCCTATCATCTGAAATTGCTGTCATATCTGGTGTTCCTCAAGGTAGTCACTTAGGACCTCTACTTTTTCTTTTATATATAAATGACCTACCATCTGTCCTGAAACATTCATCAATTTTACTATATGTTGATGACGCCAAAATTTTTAAAAAGGTATCTAATATTCACGACTGCTTGGAACTTCAAGCTGACCTTAATAACCTCACGACCTGGTGTGACCTTAACAAATTAGTAATTAATATTGACAAGTGTACCGTTGTTTCGTACACGCGTAAAACTAATCCGTTGAGCTTCGAATACTCTTTGAATAGTATTCCCTTAAGCTATTCTGACAAAGTACTCGATTTAGGAGTACTTTTAAACAATTCTTTTACTTTTGACGATCATATTAACGCCATTTTATTAAAAGCTTAATCTACCTTGGGTTTTGTGAGGAGGCGATCCAAAGAGTTTTATGACATACATCTTACTAAGATTCTTTTTTGTGCGTTAGTAAGACCAATACTTGAATATGCGTGTATAGTTTGGGCGCCTTGTCAGCAGGTTTATGTGGACCGTATCGAGACCATTCAGAAAAAAATTCTTCGGTTTTGTTTGCGTGAATTTGCTTGGTCAGATCCGCTTCGCTTGCCTCCTTTCATTAATCGACTTAACTTACTGGCCATGAATACACTTAATAAGAGACGTGAAAATTTCAAAACTATCTTTGCTACTAAGATCCTCATGGGTAACATTTCATATGAAATTCTTTTAGGTTTATTTGGCGTCAATACCAAGGGTCGCAGAATGAGACAAGTCAACATTTTATCTGTCCCTGCCTATCGGACCAACTACGCCTTCAATGAGCCCGTTTCGTCCATCAAAAGAAATTTCAACGATTATTACCATCAATTTGATTTTAATTTATCTTTATCATCTTTGAAAAAGAGCTTAGCTAAAAACAGTCCATTTTGACTGATTTGTTGTAAGTTTTAAATCTGTAATTACTACTAGTTTGTGAGTACTTCTCTTAGAATAGACCGCTCCATCATCATTGATACTCATCTAAAGAAGACACTAGACTACGGTCATAAAACTCATTTCTTTCTTAAACAATTGCCTTGAATAGGGCCTAGGATGTCGACTTACATATTCAACAGCTTTCTTGAGAACAGATTATTTCCCGAATGCTTGCAAAAATGTAACTCAGGTTCCAAAATTCGGAAAACAACCATCGCAGTTTAAAGCAAACAGGTCAATTATTTTTTGTCAAGTGCAGATTCTGTAAGATATCAACCTTATGACAGACAAACTAAGTTTTCGTAAGCACCAATATTGTTTGGAAAAGGTTCGCAATAGAGGTTAATGTTCTGGTTAGCTTTTGGACACCATATTTACATCAGATTTCCCCCACGAATACTCTGCTAACATTTTAAAAAAACATGCAATTTGTTCTTGGTTGCTGAGGGGTTCCAAACTTGACAATAGTACTCGAGAACGTTACGAACGATAGAATACAACAGATGAACACACGTAGACAAGTGATCAAAAGGGTGACAAGATCTGAGGACAAAGTCGGATAATCGAGAAGCTTGGGGTGTGATATGCACAATATTCAGATCGAACTTCAAAAATCACACCAAGATTTTTCAAGTTGTCAACAGTAGTGAACGGGAAACCAGAAAAAGAGTTGTAGAATATCCAGGGTAGCTTTTACTCATGCACCGATCATTCAGAGAGCAAAGGTGGTTTTGAAGTTGGAGTTAGTCATTGAGGGACTCAATTACTCTGAACACTTTGAAATCATCCGCATACTGGAGGCGGGGCTAATAAATTAACAAAGACAACGAATAAAAGATGACCAAGAATTGAACCCTGTGGAACATCAGAAAGAGAGCAAAATGTGAAATGTGAGGAAAAAAGCACATTTACGGTACAAGTACGACCAGAAACATTGGGAGAAACCAGGATAGGAGGGATTCGGTAATTCTAAAACACTGTGGCTTCGACAGAAAAAGTTTGTAATCAATAAATATAAATGCTCTGTTGATCCAAAACAGAAGAAACCAAGTTGGAGGTTGTAAGGTTCAAAAAGGAAAAAAAGGATGAAGGACAGCTTATTGAAAACAACTCTTTCGAGCTCTTTACCGGAGCAGGAAAGAAGATAAATTGGCCTGCAGTTAGAAACTCAGTTTGGGTTGTCACTGGGCAGACTTCCATTGGGATGGGAAGAAGCCAGAGGAGAAATAACGATTGACAATAATGGACAAAAAAAAGCACAGCCACAAAGATCGTGACTTGGCTGTCGTCATAACTTCGCTATGTCCGATAAAATTAATGCTATTATCTGGTTTGCTTTTTCCAGAGGTCCATTTGTTGATGATGGCCTTCATGTGTTCTATGCTTTTTTGTCTAATCTTGTTTCCTTTCACACTCCTACTTTACAGATTCGAAGAGGTTTTGATCCTCCTTCGCTAACTGTTGACGTAATTCGTGATAGTGAAACCAACCGTTGATTTCGAAGCTCCAGCTTAAATGTTGATCTTCTAAGTTACAAAAATTTGCGCTCGTATACTAAAAAGATAATTAAAGATGCGATGAGTGCTTACTATGGTCAGGTTGAAGCCTCCATATCATCCTGTTATCAGAAACACTTCTGATTGTATATCCGTTCCCTTAAAAAATCTCCCTCTCCCTCTTAAAAAATCTCCCTCTCCCTCTGTGATACATCTAAATAATTTTTTTGCTTCCTCGTCACAAGAAATATGTGAGCTGTTTGCACATTTCTTTTCTTCTGCTACCTCTCAACGTAGTTCATCTTTCTCTGACAATATTTCCTCTTCAGATATTAATTTGCTTGTTTTTGACGAACCCGTTGGAGGTCGAAGGTTTGCTTGCTAACCTAGGCAGTGGCGTCAGCTGTGGTCTCGACGGCTTACCTAATGTTTTTGCAAAGTTACTGTCATCATCCATCTGTATTCCTTTATCTGTCCTGTTTAGCCTTAGTATTTCTTTCCGTAGGTTTCCTTTTTCCTGGAAATCAGCAAATATTTTCCCTATCATTAAAACTGGAGATTCGTCTTGCGTCTCCAATTATCGTCCCAAATCACTTCTTTTTTGCTTTAGTAAGCTTTTCAAAAGAGTTGTTAAAAATATATTATATAATAATTGAGAGTTTTCTCGCTTCTGAGCAACATGGTTGCGTTAAAGGTAAGTCAACAGTTTCCAACTTTCGTTCAGTAATACTGTTGCGTCCGCCATTGACCAGCAAAAGCAAGTGGAGACAGATATACAGACTTTGTTCCGACTTTTCGCGAACCATTACATCCTCCTCTCAAAGCTCGATGGTTTCAATATTTCGCGTCAACTCCGTCACTGGTTTTCTTCACACCTTCGTAATCGTGCTTGTTTCGTAACGTTTCACTCTTGTTCTTTCTCCTTCTATCCTACTTCTGGTATTCCGCAAGGGTCGGTTCTTAGGCTTCTGCTTTTCGTCCTGTTTATAAATAATCTTCCTTCCCTCTTTAATTCTCCGTGTTTTTTGTACGCTGACAATCTGAAAATATTCAGGTTGATTGAGTCATTGGATGACTGCTTCCAGCTGCATGATGACATTTCTGCTCTGGGCAACTGGTGCTCTGTCAATTGTATTAGCCTTAATGTTGCCAAATGCTTCCAGATGTCCTTTACATGCAAATTATGCCTCATCACGTTTTCTTTTTCTATTCGTGATTCTTTTCTCAGTCCCATTGATTATTTGTTGGGCCTTGGTGTTGAGTTTGACACTAAATTAAAATTCGATATCCACATCCTGCGTGTTACATCTAAGACCTCGCGGTTGTGCGGCTTCATTCTTAGAATGTCCAGATCTTATTTTATATTTCTTCGTGTATACGTCTGTACATCTTCTTCATGCGTAGTGTCGTCGAATATTGTTGTCAAACTTGGTGTCCTCATTATCGTTTCCTAATTGATGCTGTTGAGTCTGTACAAGCTCTGTATTCCATACTGTGAGTATAGTATGCGTCTTTATCCCTACCCTTCTGTCACGCAGAGTGTATTTAAACGAATGTCTCCTGTACAAAATTATTAATGATCTCCGAATGTCCGAGATACAAAATTTTAATGAGACCCGGTATGTTTTACCAGGTCTTGCTCGTACTCATACATATTTTTATTCTCCACTTTTACGCTTGCCTAGGCAACATAATTGCTTGAATATAATTGCTATTCCGCCTGCGTTGCGCACTTTTTTAAAAAAAAGTTAAGAGCAAGTTTTTTATCTTACGAAATGAATTAATTAAATTGCTGAAAACCCAGTTTAATCTCTGTGTTAAATTATGATTCTATTGCATTTACCGCCTTTTGTACAATTTGAATAATTTGAATTTATAATCTTTTTTTCCACTCTTTCTTCATTCTCTTTTTGAATTTTTGTACTTTATTTTATGTCCATTGTATTTTTGTTTTTTTCTTTCATTGTTTTCTTGTTTTTTTTTCTATTTCCTTGTCTAGTCTTTAATTGTGTTTTTGTTGATTTAGGCAGTAATAAATAAATAATAAATAAAGCTGAAGAATTAGCCATTGAAGAAACATAGGGTGAGACTGAGGATTACTCCGAAAAGAGCGAGGAAAAATATTTGTCTTAAATCTTGTTAGGTGTGAAGGCAGTAGAATCATTGACATATATTTCATCAGAAAAACGATGGAATTTTTTTTCAGAGAACTTATATAAATCCAGCAGGTTAGAACAAATAAAATACTCAATGTTGTAACTGATGTGTGTAAGAAATAAATGTATGTGATTTTCGGTTAATATCCATTTTTTTGGAACCTTTCATCTCTCACATCTGTCTTGACATCTTTTCAATAATGATCAATCAGATTCAGGACCGATGTATTTGCCGGTCACTCCAAAGCATGGATATTATTATTCTGAGACCATCGTTTAGCTTTCTTTGAGATATGCTTTGGGTCAGTGTTTTGCTGAAAAATCCATCGCAAAACCCTTCAATTACGGCTTCTACAATATTATTCACGTAGTAGGTGGCATTCATTTTCCCAAAGGCCATAACGAGAGATCCATGCCGTACCACAAAAAGCAGCCCCACAGCATTATCCTAAGGCCGCCATGCTTACCAGTGTTAATGTTGTACTTCGCGTTGAAGTCTCCTCCTTAAGAGGTGTTCTAGCGTACTGTTTTTCTTTGCCGTGATCAAATTTGAGTATTGTTGTTTCATTGGTGCATAATATATTACGCAAATTTTTTTGCCAAACTCAAGCCTTATTTCATTTCAAGTATCTATCTTCATCTTTAAGTGTGCCTCTTTCTATTTTATTTTATTTAAGCTTGTCCACTAGTGTTTTCCCTTCTGTATGGAAAGTTGCAAACGTCTTTCCGATCCTCAAAGCAGGGAGGGTTCAAACTGTTTCCAATTACCGACCTATTTCCCTTCTTTCCTGTTTTCCGAAATTTCTCGAGCGAATCATTCGCCATTAACCATCTATTCTCCAGAGAGCAACATGGATTTATTAAAGGCCGTTTCACGTCAACAAACTTGGTCGAATTTGTCAACTCCAGTGCTGGTCCGTTAAATGCTGGACAACAAGTTGACGTCCTCAAGGCATTTGACAAAGTAGACCATCCTGTGTTGTTAGATAAGCTGCACAATTTTGGCGTTTTCAGAATCCTTCAGCGTCAAGCGTGGCAGGATTCGTTCTTGGTTGTTCTCGTTGCTCCCATAATATCTCAACTTGTGTCGGTACCTATTGACGTCGTTAGTACGTAGCATACTAGAATACTGCTCGCAAGTGTTGTCTCCTCATTTTGTGTACTTGTCAGATGCAGTCGAGTCTACCCAACGTAAGTTTACTCGTTGTCTTCTGTATAAGTTTAATTTCCCCTGCTGTCCTTACAATGAACGCGTAAAATTTTAAAACTTTTCCCCGTTGAACGTCCGCAGATTGTTCCTTGATGAATAATTCTTGTTTAAAATGTATGTTGGCCTTTGTTCTATCAATATTCCTGTTTTCGAATTTGTGCGGGTGTAATGTAATGTCGTGGACCCTGGAGTCTGGCTACAATTAGCCTTTTGAACAAAAAGAAAAAAAAAAGACTTCTATTTATTTTTGCTCAGCCGAACCTGTCGCCGCTACGCAAAATAGAACAGTCTTTTCTCTTCTACTTAGTTGACTCGGCAAAAACTTTGCTTTGGCGAGCCTGTCGCCGCTATGCTAAGTCAAAAGTAGTCTTATTTTTTGAAAAGAAAAACTATTATTTTATAAGCTTGGTCGCCGCTTGTTCTCTGGCTTACCAGCAAAGACAGTCCTTTATTGATATCCAATTGGAGCTTTTATAATAACTATTGTTCAGTTATTTTTTTTGAAAAATATGCGCGAATCCAAATAATTTAATTTAGTTCATGGGATTTGTGTGACATTTCGACAAATATCGAAACGTCATTGTAAACGTCATTATAGTGTACACAACACGGGTCTCTGACCGACCTATCAGATCCCAATCTTTTTTTACCATCCCTTTTGCGCGTACTGAAGTATTTTTTCATTCATCCGTGCTAAGAAAGCTAAGGAATCATAATGAGCATCAGTTTGGTTCTTTTTCCGCACCTTTCCTAGAGACATATTCTTCCTGCATTGTCAGAGCCTGTTTGCTTATAATTTAGCTTATGTTTCAATTATTTGTTATTTCTTATTATTATTTTTCATCTTCAGTATTTTAGGATTACTTACTTTTTATCATTTTCACTTTTATTATTCTATTATTAATAATATTATTATATATTATTTATTTTTGTTTTTATGTATATATTTTGCTTTTCTATTTTATAATTTGATGTATATCTGTGAAAAGGATACTAAATAAATAAATAAATATACACACTTTTCAATAAAAAAACCTTTCTTTGCCTCGTTGCTGTTAGATTCATTGCAATTAACCTTTTTTTTTATTGTTGACTGTATTTTATTTATTTATTACTGTATTTAATCTAAGAAGACGATACAAGAGGGTATTTTCTAAAACGATATTCTTAAAAAAAAAAGCATTTTGAGAAAAGCGCTCGCTTCGGCACTTAAACGGAGGACGCTCACTTAACCGCCCATACCATCAGGACAAATTGACATTTTTATTCGAATCTTTGAAAGCATATTCCTGAATAGTTTAAATTACAATTTATGGAATAAAAATAAATTCAGTTTTATGAGTCATCTACTAAACCTTACTAAACTTGTTAGTACTATACTGCCCTACTAAGCGCAAAAGCAGTATCTAAAAAAAAAATCGAAAAATTCATTTTTATAACACTAGAAAGCTTACAACAACGGATTTATATATATATGAACTAAGCCTTTTAATGGTATCTTATTTAAAACATATAAAAAACAAATTAAGAAAGTTTTTTAAGCCTAAGTACCCAATGTATCCAAGAGCGGAAGACCGCTCACCGAGGAAAGTGGAGTAAGGAGAATCCTCGACCAGCTCCAAACGAACCCAGCTCCTCGTCGCCTATCTCAATTTTACCACAAATCACTAAGTTAATTAGAGGTATATCAATATTACTACTTTTACAAAACTTCAATTATCTCGAAACTAGCTACTATTGAGATACCACTTTTGCGCTTCGTAGGGCAGTATAGTACCTAAGGAGATCTTGAAATCATCCCCCAAAGTTGATTTAGGGGATGATTTTAAGATGTCTCAGCGCAAAACAAAAGAATCATAATTAACGTTTGTAAATACTGGAAATAAATTTTAATTCAATGAACTCACAAACACCACCGTAATTGATTATTTTCAATTTATATTCCAGATTACAAGCAACGATATTAAAAGTGTAGCAGCACTTGGTTTTCAATTTCTCATTAGTGATATAAATCGTGATTTTGCGGAAATGATTGCAACGGTGAGTATACTCAATTTTTTAATTTCACAATTTTCTTTTTTTATCAAATTCACATTTTCCAACATAAAACGAATCTAAGACGTTCAATGACAAAAACATATTGATGGACATTATTTCCACTTCAATGGGAACGTCAATATTATATAGAAATCATTTTTAACACAATAGCATTATCCATCTGGAAAATGCATTTTCAATACCGTACGTATCTATGTATGTATGTCGTGTCAATCGTTTTCAAAGAGAATAAAGCTCTTTTATTATCCGAAAAACAATACATTTCTCTGAAGACGTTATAATAGTTCTTTTATTTAACTCTCAGTCTGACATCACGTTTTTCCTGCTTCTGTCTACTATTCAACTCCATTCTAGGATATAGAGTAAATATTTGCCATCACTAACAACGTACGTCACGTTTTCCAAACGCATCGTATTTCGATGCAAGTGCTGCAACTGCTACAAAGACTTCCGACTCAGCAATGTTTCCGATAGTAAAGTTTCATTTCAATGCAAAAACTTTATTTTCTTCTCGAGCTCTTGAAAGAATAACGCAAAAAAAAAGTTCTTTGATACTGATAATGCGATATGATACTGTCCAAGTCGGTCAGTGCAATGCTTTATGTGTCTTTGTTGAATAGCTTTAGTTTCTGGTAAATCGTTTCAGTTGCACTATCCAATAGTATGTGCATGAGCTATGGAGTGAAGTCAAAGAATATTATTCAGGCAGCGGTGGTGCCAGAGAAACTTTCAAAAAAATAATTCACATTCTACGAGGATATTGTTCAACGAACAATGTTCGACTGGAAAAAAGGATATGAAAAGGAAGAAGGAAATTGCATTTTGCAATTTACATACTTGCAGACGATTGTAAACGTTATGAAAGAATTTTTTTTTAGCATCTTAAGTAAGATTGCCGGAATGCTATTATTCGGAAATTGGATATTCCTATTGTTGCGACGTCAGAATTGTTTGTCAGAGCTTGCATATTTAACTCGGAGGTTTCTGGCGCATATAATATAACGCAATCTTCGATACTGTAGCTGCTTTCCCACCGACTTATATGTTGGTATAATTTTTTTCGATGATTTTTAATATTGTAAATCGACTTAATCTTACGCACATGAGTGCTGCAAAAAAGTGTCACGCAAATATCTTTCGATTTGATCTTCTTTTCTGTGACGCAATCGAATTTAATTTTTCATCAATTAGGATGTTTAATTTCGATAATATCATGCATACACATTTGGATGAGTTTTCCAATTATCGAGTTGGAGCTTTGAATTGTGATTTGCATGAAAATGATAAGTACTCGTATTATGTTAGTCTGTTAATTAACCTTAGGTAAAATTAAATTTAAATCGCAAATATATCACATGTTGACAATTATTTTATGTAGCTAACAACGTTATATTGTAGATATTATTTAATGTCTTGGGCTCATTGGAAATATTCAATTATATGATTTGGGAAAACGTCCCATCTTTTTTTTTTTTTTAAAAAAAACCACAATATTACTTGTAAATATCTGAACAATCTTCGCACATGCTCGCATAAATTTAAATCTACATCTGATCTATGCGCATTTTCATGTAGGTGTTGCTACAACATTCCATTCATATGTAAAGTTCATATTTGTTCAGCCACTTTACACTTCCGCTTATATGATTGATAAACATGAGAATACATATTGTTTGTCATCGAGACACTTGTAAGTTGTTGAGTTCTTGATATTGTGTAAATTTTCTGTGAAATTGATATGTCGAGTACTCATACGCAGTAAGTGCTGCAGAAACAAGATTCAAGAGGATTCACTGATGGATTTTTATCTGCAAAGTAATAATTTGGATGGATTGATATTTAACAGTTCGTAAATTAAAGTATTCAGTAATTAAGTTCAACAAATACTCAATCTATTCGTAAATGTATTTTAAATGTACATACTTTCATGCGTTTTCGAAAGATTTCTCCTCCGAAAAAACTATATTTCATACCAACAATTTTGGTGTGATCGCAAGCGAAATTATGCTAAAAAACTCTAGCGCACCTGAGCCGCTAGAAATACTAATGTTCGATGAACATTAAAAGAATCGTGCAGATTTTGAGTGTATCCGAGTGCAAAATCACTTTAATCTTAACAATTTTTTTAAACTCATAGGGTGGAAAGGATTTCAGGAATTTCAAGATTTAGGAAAGCCAAACACTGCAAACTTTGAAAGCAGCGTAACATAACATAAACAAAGAAAATGCTCAGTGCTTGCAACACTTTACTAGCACTGCAACTAAAAGTTTCCCACAATTGTCACATGTCGAAATCAAATATCTATCGATTTCGATTTTATCCGATGATTTTGACGAAAGTTACAGGGATAGAAAGATGTTTAGGCTGTGGTTACGAACCAAGCGAGTAGACGAGTGTGGCGTGTGGGAGAGTATCAGAGGGATCAAGCTAGTAATTATCGCGCGTGTATTGTGGTTACAGATATAGCGAGTTGATGGAGAAATTTACTTCGGTTGTCATATTAAAGTAATTGTGATTGAATTGTGATTTCGAGCATCGAATACTAATTGCAAATGTCTTTAAAAGTGGTTCTTTTGGAAAATAGTTATTTTAAATACAAAATGCAAAGGAAACATAAGAAAAAAAACCAAAAAAATATTCAAACATCGTTTAACGTATTGAGAATTTCATAATCTGTATGAAGAATTGCAATCTGATGAAATTATGTTTTACGAATACTACAGGATGAGACCATATACTTTCGAGTATATTTTGAATAAAATCAAAGACAAAATTAATAAAACTGCGAGTGACTCTTCAAAAATAATTTGTCCAGCTGAAAGTCTATCAATAACTCTAAGATAAGAAAAAAATAATCAAGAATTAGAATTTTATTCATAACAAAAGCGTATTAAATGTTAATATTCATCAAAAGAATGTGTAAATTCAACCTGTGAAAACTATACATTTCCTGTTGGTAGCATTTCATTAATTCGAATTTTTTGATCAAAACTTGCCGAAGATGTTGATGGTGTTGGTGTTATTGATCTTGAGTGAAGATGCTGTGTTACATTTTCTTCAGTTTGCTTTAATTCCAGCAATAAAGCCGACGCTTGCATCCTAAATTTTAAATTACTCATTTGTGAAAGGCTTTTCAAATGGGGAAGTAAGCTCACGAGGAAATTGTAGTCAGCATCATTTTTTATTTCATTTTCTGTTTTCAAGAGATTAAGTTTCTCTCTCTCAAGTTTAAGAAATCCACTTTCCTCTGTATTGCTCTTCATTTTTTTTGTAGTCCTAGTAGAACATGGAAGAGACTGTTCAACATTGCTGTTGTTGTCAGACTGTTTAGCCTCTAATGACAAAAGCACATTTGTTGAGTTTGTGCTGCCTTCTATAGCTTTGGAAAGGCCAATATTTTCGAAAGAAGGAAGGTTCCCTTCCAAAAGAGCTGGCTCCAAGACATCGCGAAGAAAATCCAAGCTGTCGAAAAGAACCCATTTGGTTCTTTTAATTTTAGCAGCACTTCCGGATTTTGATTTATCCTTTATTTTTCTCAATTCTGCTCGATAGTTGTCGCGCAAATTTTTCCATCGTTTTTTTACCGTGTCTCTTAAAACAAAATATGTTAATTTGTGAATTTTCATATTATTTCAGGTTTTTATCGACTGGAATATCTTATCGCAGCCTAGCATTTAGCTACAGAATGTCACATTGTACTATATCTTTGATAGTCCGGGACGTTTGTAAAGCAATATGGGAAACTTTACTGCCTTCTCATATGCCTGTTTTGAATGAAGATCAATTGAATAAGGTAGCGGATCAATTTCATAAACGATGGCAATTTCCGAACTGCGTAGGATGTATTGATGGGAAGCATATACGTGTAAAGCAGCCTCCCAATTCAGGGAGTCAATACTTTAACTATAAGCAATTTTTTTCCATAGTGTTGCAAGCAGTTGCCGACGCTAACTATAATTTTATAAGCATAGAAGTCGGTGCCTACGGCAGGCAAAGTGATGGAGGCACTTTCGCTTCATCATATTTGTATGATTTATTGGAAAACAATAAGTACAATATACCAGAGCCAGCTTGTCTGCCAAGTACAAGTGTCGTTGCACCTTTTGTCATGCTTGCAGATGAGGCATACCCTCTCAAAGAGTACTTACTGAGACCATATCGGGAGCAAAATGAAGAAGAAAAGTTATTCAACGATTTTCATTCCAGGACAAGGAAAGTAGTTGAATGTGCTTTTGGCATAATTGCAGCAAAATGGCGCGTATTACAAAAACAACTTGAAACGGATATTAAAACTGCAAGTCTAGTAGTAAAAACCATTTGTTTATTACACAATATAATTATTGATACAGAAGGAGTTGATCAAGTGGCACTACTACAAGCAGAAAAAGTAATACCTTCCAAAACAATTTCGAAAAAGAACGGTGGAACTTCTAACAGAGCAACTTTTGCTGCACATGTCAGGAATATTTATAAAACTTACTTTGCATTAAAAAACAATGTGAATAAATAATAAATATGCTGAGAGTAAATAATAAATATGTTGAAATATAAACTTACTATCATTCTTTAAAACCTCAGCTACTTCATCCCATAACCGTTTTGTTACATCTCTTCTACTATATTCTTTGCATCGGCAATCCTACAATGCTCTTCTTTTATTCACTTCTTCGATTAACACTTCGGTATCCATTTTTTCCTGCGAAGTTTCTGCACTAGCAACAGCACACAAAAGAAATTCTGACGTTTTACTTCTTTGCACGCGCGAGGGAAACGAATTTATTCATTTCACACGCCAATCGCTCTCACCCTCTCATACACGCGCTTGTTGAAACTTGTGGTTCATAGCCACTATCATTACTTTGCGTACTTTTAAAAACCCTCTCGTACACTCTTAGAAAATTTAAACATTGGGAGCTTATTTTCATTGCAAATGTTCGCGATATGAATACTTAACGTAAGCATTTATTGATACGAACATAGCAAAGGTGCCTCGCGCTGGCAACCCTTCGCTAGCATCAAAGCCAAAAATATATCACACCTGCCTCACATTGAAATCAACCTACGCTGCGAAAACCGATGACAGCATTGGAAGTTATAGGGGTACAAATAAATTTAGGGCTACCAGTCGCAAAAGTTTTCAAACTTTCGAAAACTTAATATTTGCTGTTCATTGTCACTACAAGATCATTGCCGTTCAAAAATTTTACGGTAAAATCGCTTAATAAAGATATTGAAAATAAATACAAAGCCAACAATAGCTAGCAACGCTATCATGGTTTTTTTTAGCCAGATTCCTTCTGAATAATGCCTATATTAAGTTCCAAATATAATATAAAATATATTTATATTATTATATTATTATATTTAATTGCACGACTGCAATGGAAGTTATAGGGCAAAAAGCTTTACTTTCTTGAATGAATTTTCAAAAGCCAAGACACCAAAATTACCGTAGACTGGCAGCACTCACCGAATTTTTGAACCAAATTTCTACCAAGCACGGCTAACTAAAACAGAATTCATAGGGCAAAAAGCAGGTTTTTTTTCTTTATAATTTTTCAAGATGACACCACTGGCACAGAGTTACCCGCTTTCCCAAATCGCTTCTATCTGACCTGGTCCTACTTAATACGAATACATTCTGTGAATTTCAACTGTATCTGAACAGAAGTTTTTGATGCTTAAAATATAGGTAAATTGGAGAAGGGTTACCATTCTTGTCCGATGTGAAATTTCAAAAGTTTTGATTTGGTTGTATAGAAAAAGCATAAGATTTTTATATGAAAAGCTTTTCTCTGTAAAAGACGAAAGTTTTTCAGGAGAGTCGATGGTTTGAAGGTTTTCATTTTTCACTTGGTTTTCACTGTAAGGTTGCCAGCATGTCGAGTTTACGACTAGTAAAAACAACATGTCCTGAAGTTTCATAATGATTTGACAATCAGGTCAAAAGTTATCGCAATTTAAATATTTTCAAATTTTCCCATTCTTATTTTAGGCGCCTAGGGTTAAAAATTTCAAAAAAAACTATCATATTCACATTTGAAACACGTTCAAAATTCATTTCATAAACATTATTTTTGCGAAAGTTATTTGTTGACGGAAAAATATATATATTTGAAATAACACTAAAATGGCCGCCGGCGCCAAAGGGTTAACGATTATTAACTTTTTGTGAGACATGGCATTAATCTGCATTAACACCAATAACCTCGTTTTATTTTCACCCAGATTGGAGTAGATATCCTGCATGCATAAAAAAACGATCCGGAGTAGCATGCGAGTTTATTTCTTCCCTAATTGGTTGGCTGCCCTTAGCTTGTCAGACATTTGTCAGTTCAAAATTCCAAATTCAAATTTCGAAATAACAAACGTCTACCTAGAAAAGTAGAATCATGTGAATTTCTTTTTAAAACGTGATCGAAGAATATTCCGACTCATATGATTAGAATTCTGTTGACAGCATTGATTTTTGAATCATATTTATCTATTTCAATGTTTCCTGGCTGCTAGATTGAAAGGGAAATTTTTGGGAATTTATCACTGCAGCCAACTGTTTCAGTTGACATGAATTATTGAAATACGTTCCACATAGTGCACGAGTACGAACTCCACTGAATTCACAAGCGTTCGTACTCTCGATGTTGTTATTGTTTTGTGTGCAAATTGCTATCCTGCACTACTCCGGATGCATAAAAAATCGCACCTAATGTATCCTGAAAATTTCAGTTCAATCGGATGGCGCGTTCTTGAGATTTTTTCACTGAAATTTTTTTGGTGATATATATATATATATATATATATATATATATATATATATATATATATATATATATATATATATATATATATATATATATATATATATATATATATATATGCTTTTTGGCCTAAGTGATTTTAATATTAATGTTCTTCTTCGAACATAAGTAATAACCTCTACTGTGATTAGAGTGAAATGAACAACTGGTCAGAGCTCACGTGCTATCAGTCTCCCAACTTGGGAGTCCCAAGTGCTTCAAGCTTTCTTTGTAGGCTGTCTCATTCAAGATAGGGTTGGTTCACATAACCGACACTAAGTTGCTCTGTATTAGAACATACGAGTATTTACCTTTGAAAAAGCCCACTTACCCCGGCTTACTTTAGTCAAATTTCGTAGGAGTTTCATCAAAAGTTCGAAAGGGCTGCCAGCTATGGTAATTTTTGTAATTTTTTGACATTTATTTACTAAGCGATGTTGTCATTAAATGTTCAAATGGGAATGATCCTGCAATGACAACTAACAAAAAATATTCAGATTTCGAAAATTTGAAAAGTTTAGAGGGTGGTACCCCTACAATTCTTTTCACCTTTATGACTTCCGGCGCAGTTATTCAATCGAAATGAAATTCACTGAGTTGGTTGAACTTAAAATGAAGCAGATTTGGCATATTCTTGACTGTGGTACTAATACAGAATTGCCAGCACGAGACATTTTCGCAAATATTGCACCAACAGATGCTTCCATTATATATTCATATGCAAAGCATTGACAGTAAAAATAAGCAACCAATGTTTAAACTTTCCGAGTGTTGAAAATTTTTCGGATGACAAAATTGTTGTATCGTTGAATCGGATCATAACGAAATTCAAACGATAGGTCGATTTTGGCATGAGCCTGTTACGGTACACTTATGGCTGCTGCGTTGGACAAGTGTTGCCAGTAGTGAACATTTTCATTATTTATGTTATAAGAGATGCTGACATCAATGTGCTTTATGATAAAAATCCTATTATGAAAATATGTAAATATCAAGGATTTCCTAAATTTTGGAATTCATACGAATGATTGCCATGGATACATTTCTCCCCTTTGAGTTTTGATGCAGTCTTCGGATCAAAGTCATATATGACCTTCAATATAGATAGTTTGCAATAACTAGCATGTGTGGTAGAACACAATTTTTTTTCAAGTTGTAGTCAAGGTAAATAAATATAACCATTAACAGTTTTTCTCATCTATTTGCTTCGTGTAAGAAATTGTTGATATGATGCTACAAAAAAGTGTACTACGCCTTTCCATATTTTTTAGTCACTCAACGACAATTTCTTCGAAAATCAATTTTCTGGCAGTTCTGATGCATTAGAGTTTTTTTTAAAATCTAAAATATTTTTTTGTCTGCTAAGTTCCTTATTTGTAATCTACGAAATCACAAATCTCTCCAAAAACACCATGCAATACAATTGCGTCGCAGAAAATATCTTCTATTCGTGTCGTCGCTCTTCTGAACGTATTCAACGTATCTATAGATCCTTCCGGAACAGCTAACGTTTTAAATCCGTTTCGATTTTCGCAACAAGCTTCAAGGGAGCTAAAACACAGCCATTGCTGACCACAATATTTCGTACTGAATTGTAGCCTTGTTCATGTGTTTTTTTCCTGGTTCCAGCTGTACTGATGATGGTGTCCTTTTAGATTTGGTCGTGTGGGAGATATTTTGAACGAAACTGCATTTAAGCTGCTTTTGCTGTTGTTGATGCAACTGAAACAAGCTACGGAAATTTTACGGGGGCTGGGAGGTGGTTTAAAATTCCTGGTAAGATTTATGTGGAAGTTGTCTGGTCGTTTCCTATATGCGATAGTGAAATGGAAATTTCTCTTGTTTATTGTTCGAAGGAGTTTAGTGTTTGGTATGTTGTTGGAAGAAGAACAATTTCGTTGAGTGGAAATTTGTGGTTAAGATAACTGGACGAGCAGATGAGTGCTCAGTTTTCTGTGTACGTTTAAATTTGTAATTTGAGCTAAAAATAAAGGGTTGGAAGAAAAACTGGTTTGGTTGTATCATCAGCCTATTTTATTAATATTTCGATGTTCTAGCTTCAAATTAAAAAAAATCATCAGACGCTTCAAAGAGAAATAGCTCATTTCTTACCGTAGCGCTATAAATCCTAATTTTGTCTTATACCTAACTTGGACAACATAAATCAAACTAAGTTAATGAGACGTAAATCTTGACCTAGCTTCTAAATTTATCCTGCGTACATAAACTGGCATCCAAAGAACATCCGTGCCAGGAATCTCTGACTGAATTTTTCGCTATATTGTCTGATGTCTTATTGTTCTTAGTGACTAAACACGCTAATTCCTAGTGACGCAGTTGTGAAAAATAATTAAAGTAACCATCGCAAAGTGGGGCGTTCTGTGACAGATTACTAATGAAATAAGTGATTTATTTGAGAATTGCTGCTATTATAAAATGCTATTTCTCGGTACAAAATGTTTTTCACGGTCTCACGTCTGAAATTTCAATCATCATATGACAACATTTTCAACAAAAGAGCCTAATTTACTTTAAAGCTACTTCAAGTTGCACAGAAAGATTTGACGATGTTCGATTTTTCAATGTGTATATCACATGATATCTTGGATCACGAACCATTATCCTTTCAGGCTTTTTGCCCCAAAGTCATTTATCCACCTTAATCTCCTATACAGCATCCTCGAAACCTTTGACAGTGAAAAATATTCATCTTGCAAGCGTAGACGGGCTGTAAATCACAATAGACATTTTCATCATTATTTTTCTCATGATTTATGCGACTGGCTGCTGTTGTCGCTACATCAGTATAAATTAATACAGAATTAAGTTTGTCATTGTCCACCGTTTTACAAATCGTATCATTAACAATACGTCTCCGACCCAAGCTGCTGCTGCTGCGGTGTCCTTCTTGTTTCGTGTAATGAAATATAAAGTTGCAGCACTAACGACTCTCCCCGGATTCCTTTTTTTATAGCTCCCACACGACAGGTCATCGTCTAGTAGAACTATGGACTAGTGGGCTCTCGCCGCCCAACGGACTCAACAACGGTCGGAAGAGCTTCGCAGAGTGGAGACAAATGATACAAAATTTACGGTCAAACTGGGACGGGGGGTATGCCGACACTAAATCCTGACATGATTGTATGCTGTGTTTCATTTCCGGTATAGTATCTCAGTCGGAAATAGTCGAAAGATAGATGAACTTTCTTGGAACATTTCCAAAAGGATGATGTCCGGGGTGTAGAAAGTTGGTGTCAGAAAATATGTATGTAAATGTGAAGTGTACGGTGGTTGGTTTGGCGGGTTTTCATTCTGTATTTTCTGGAAAAATTTTCGTTACATACATCTTGAAAATGAGAAATGTCAGCAAATATTTGATATTGCGTTCATGCTCCTTGGAGTCAGTTATTTGAGTTTTTTGAGTGTGATTTATTGAAGATATTCTGCGTGGGTTGTGATATTTGAAGGCCGTAATAAAAAATTTAACTATATAGTCCAACAGTATTTTGATTTTATGAACGTACAATTATTTGCCTTCTGATTTCCAAGCATCTGTTCCTGAAATAGCGAAGGTTTTTTTTTCTTGGTACACACTATTAATTGTATTCTTTGAAATTTTCTGTCTATCTTAGCATAGTTTTTTTACTGAAGAAATTGTTATATTGATTGAATCTTATCAGTTTGATGATCCAATGATTTCGATTTGGCTTTGCTTGTCTTCTAATCCCGTAAGTATTGGATAATGGTTGAGGATAGCTTTATTGAATTTCGGTTAGAATGATGTTTATTTTTGGCAAGGTATTGTGCTGAAAAGATGGCAAAAAACTGTTGGTCGAAGAGATATACGATGTAAAGGATACTTCGATCGATGAAGTGGATGAATGGAAAATCACAGTAAAATTATTTTGATTGGCGATAAATCTAACGAATGAGGAGTCAGGTAGATGTAAAATGAAATGGCCTGTGATTTGTGTACTAAGTTTTAATGGTTTTTTTTAAAGCTCTAAAAGTAGTGGTGGAGAAACACCTGTCAAAATTGCTCCATGTATATAATTTTCTATTTATATTTATTTAATTTATTAAAAAAGTGAGAACAAAGAAGTAAGTGATTAGTAAAGAAAAAATATCAAAGAAATTATTAGGAACAATTAAACGGTCAGATAAGCCGACAATTGAACATTTCAACAGTATGATTAAAATCGAACATTTGATACGCTGAGTTAAAACTTCGGGCTACTGCGCAGGTTGGTTCATTTAATCCATAATTATGAAACGGGACGGATAAGACGCTATGATGTCTACGCTCATTGTGGAAAACACAAAATTTCAGGTTTTTTTCTAAATTTCAAAAATTCACGTTTCGAATGAGTAACATCGCAGCGAATTGAGCTTTGGAATTTTGACGTCGAGCCTCAAGAATGTCCATGGTCAATAGCTGCAAGCGGTTTGCATAAGGAGGTAAGCGAAAAGCATCAGACCAGCGGAAAGGACCAAAACCAAATGCTAAGAATGTCGTTTGGACAGACTCAATCCGATCTATATGCTCCTTATAATACGGAGACCACATCAACCACCCATATTCTAGGATCGGGTGAACTAGAGAGCAGAATACGATTTTCGTCATTCGAATATTATTAAGTTCTTAAGACCGTCTTTTTAAAAAGCCAAGTGCACTGTTGGCTTTTATTATTATTGAGTCAATGTGGTAATTAAAACAAAAAGCAGAGTTTAATTGTACTTATAGTTCACGAACTTTATTAGAACGGGTTAATAGAGTGTCATTGAAGAGTAATTGAAATTAATCGGACATGATTTGTGGGAGAAAGAGATAACTGAAAATATGTCAACATTTAGTGGTTTAAAGCGCACCAATTAGAAAAATTTGACACATTACGTGGCAGGAACGTACAATCTTCAAGTGAAGATATTACACTGAACATTTTTGCGTCTTCAGCGTAGAGTAAAAAGGAGGATCCAGGAGGAAAGGTGATAAGATAGTTAATATAAATAGCAAAAAAAAAGCAGACCAAAATGGTTGCCTTGTGGCACACTCGATGTGAAGATTATGTCTATCGATAGAGTGCCATGATATCGAACATTATGTTTCCGATTAGTGAGATAAGAGCTAAACCAGTTAATAAACTTATTGGGGAATTCAAGAAAATGTAATTTATGTAAAATAATATTATGATCCAGCGTATCGAAAACTTTCGTGGGGTCGGTGTAAATGCAGTCAAATTGTTTACTTTCTTTGGTTGCAGCGATGACTAGATTTGCAAGTTCTAATAGGTTAGTAGTAGTAGATTTGCTTTAATAAAACCACGTTGGCAAGGCGAGGTTAATGCCTAAGAGTGGAAAGATTACACCTGAGCAACTATAGCTTTAAAGAGCTTGGCAACGCATGGTAATTTGGTGATTGGTCTATAATTGTGCACGACCTCTCTACTGCCTTTTTTACGAATCGGAGCTATAGACGAATATTTTATATATTTTTAAAATTATAAACGAATATTTTATATTTTTCAAGTTCGAAAAAATATCACAAGAAATGGATGAATAATAAAGGTGATTTAACAGGGGTGAGAAAAAATCGGCACAACGCTTTAGCACTACCGTCGGTAATCCATCAAGACGAGATATATGCTTTAAGATAGCGGCAATGTCGATGTATAGGTCTTTCATTTCCAACGTATTTTTTTAACGGAGCCCATAAAGTGATTAAAATTAGTTATGCCGAAGTCATAGAGAGGTATTCCATATGCAGATTGAAAATAATCTGCAAACAAGTTACTGACTGCTTGCAAGTTATTAATTACCATGTCGTGATAGATAAACGAGCTAGGGAAGCCGTCATGATATTTTTTTGAAATTTCAAAATTCTAAAAACGTTTAAGATAGCTTATGAAATACTGCCTTAGCTCTTCTATATAATTGGAGTAGGCAGATGAGGTTTCAGACACGAATCTATTTCGTAATTCCTCATAAGATTCATAGTCATCTTCTACACGCGACAAGCTGTGCACTTTCCACGCCTTAATTCTCAAATTCTTGAGACTGATTAAGTTTGGTGTAAACCATGGAAAGGTATGTTAGAACCATTCACTACCGAAGACCAGTCGGATTCAATCAGCACTCTACTCAGCATGTCAAAGTCAATTTTATGGAAGTTAAAATTGTAAAGATTGACAAAGTTAGATTCAGTGAGTATATCGTCATTAATTTGAAAAATTATATTATGGGCTGAAAGGTGAGTAAATTCAACAAGTAGACGAGATGCGCATCGTTGAATCAAGACATCAGAAGAAATCGTCAAAAAAATTAGATGCAAAAGTCGTCCGTTTGACCTGTGAACACAGTTGATCTGCTTTAGTCTAGTGTCAAGAACGGCGTCAATGAAGTAACTACCACGTCGGTTTTTGACGATGGAAGATAACGTTCACTATCGTCAGAGAGTTGCCATTCTACATGCGGTAAATAGAAATCTCCCATAGAAATGAGATCGTCTGTGGGCTCTATTATACCGCATATATAGTCGGTGAGGTATTACGCCAAATCATATGTGGTGTATAGTATCGCCACGCAAATTCGCCTGTGATCAATGTTTAGTGTGCTGCAGACATATTCAAGGTCACTAGTGTCAGGTATTTCAAGTCGTGATACTGGCAATTTTTTTTGTACAGCGATTAGAACACCACAACCGGCATGAGCATCGAAAGAATCAAGATGACAATCATGGCAATAAAACAGTTGAATATCTCTGCAGCATTGATGTTATCACACAGCTAGGTTTCATAGCCAATTATGTCGAAATTGGATATTGACAAACTGACGTACAAATTATGAATTTTAGGGCTCATGCCGCAGTACGCCGAGACTTCGTTTGTTCGTTTTTTGAATAATGACCTTACGTATTCATGCCTTGATGCTTAGGGACAAACTCCCTGATAATGCAAGACGGAGGCCAGTAGCTGCTACATGCGATAGTGTCGACGCACCACTCAGGCATGATGACTTTGAACGATGACAACCGCGATGGTTCCCGATTTTTTTGCAAGGCATAAAATTGGCCGGAGCGGACGTTTTTGGAGAATATTACTGACATTTGCTAAGACATCACCACTTGTCGTGTCCTTGGCTAGGCGGGATGTGATTGTTGTGCCGCAGTTCTAAGTGAGCAAGAATAAGTATAGTCATTGATGTTTTTCCGTCCGAGAAAAGTGTGTGGAGCAGTAGCGACGCTTTCAATTATGGTTGTTTTGTCTGCATTCGTGTTTACTGGTTGGTGTATTTCCGTTACGCTGGAAAAAACGAAAAAGACACCCTCCACTATCAGCGTATAGACTCGTCTGTTTGCTTGATACGACGGATACGGCTAAAGGCGACTATTCGAAGAGTTGGAAGAGTTGAGAAATCCTCTACTCTCAAAAAACCAATACATTTTCCGCAGTGGACACCCAACAATAACTGCCATCCGTGAAGATATTAGCGCAGTAGAGCGCGCAGAACTCACATGTCATCGGGCTAGAATTATTGTGTTTTTGGTAACGCTGGACGTCCGTAACAATTTGAACTCGGCGAGATGGACAGATGTGTTGGACTCTCTTCAGCGAAATTTTCAGGTAGAGGACTACATGCTAGCCATGGTTCTATTAGTTTTGATCATTCACAAAACCAAATTGTGCCCAATAACGGTTTGGCAATATTTGCCTTCACTTTTGTCGCTAATTGATTGAAGGTTGTTATGAGAACTTGATTATTATTAACTTCCAATTTTATTTTATTTTATAAACTTTGGTTAATTTAGACAAATAAATATGTCATGATTAACTAGTCAGATTTATTTGTCCCTTAAACTCAATCAGACATAATTTAATCATGTCTCTACCAATCAAACTGCAACACAAGACTTTTCATAGCAGACAAACACAATTCAAACGATTGGAAAACCAGATAACTTTCACCGGTAACGAGCAAGAAATTGCATTTTATTCCCATGAAAAGGAGTGCATCAGACCAAAGAAGTTATTACACTGCCACTCACAACTCTCTCTCTGAACAATTTACTACTCAGGATAATGTGCTTTCATAAAGACCAACTTCCACCATCGCATCAACCGATGGAATCAGCCAGACAACGTCTCAAGTATCACAATTGCGGGATAATTTTGCTTTGAACTATCATCGACGAGAGAAAATAGTGCCATTAAACTTGGCGACTGGCTTGTACTTGAACTCAAGTAGAGGCTCAGTGTGGGTTTCAGGTTGAACAGAGCCACAAGGATGCTTCGAAGTGCCCAAGGGGTTTATTTTTCACCTAGCACTAGGAGATCTGTGTTGGTTTAGTTAATTTTCAAGAAGTATGCTCCTTTAGTAATATTGCAAATTATTAGCATCTTTCGAATACTCTAAACTCCAATTCGAACATTCCATCAAACTAATAAAACCACACTCAGTATCAAATCAATCTTGTCTATTCACACTTCAAATATAAAAGCAACGGAAACCAAATCAGATACATCCTGAGCTAACATGAAAATAACACATCAAATGGCGTGAAATCATAAAAGATATCTACAAATACCTACCACCACTTTTCATTACTTACTATCGTTCATCAAGTCAACTAATATAAATTGCTTCAATCATTTGCCCTAATTTTAGATGAACATACGAAAATCGTTCATAAGCTAAACATGCCTAAGTAACTTGCTTACATACTTACTTAGATGCGACGGATACGAAGCTCAATTCAATTTCATTTGTTTATACTTGAAAATATTTCAACAACTCAGTCTATTTTCAGAAGAAATGCCACATTTTCCAAGAAATTTTTGATAAAAGACAAGAGCGCAAAACAAATTTTTATTGCAAACAATTTTTGAAAAATTTCAATTTTGAGATATTCGTTTGAAACATGTTGAGAATTATGGAAGCTGAAGTGTAGATACACTATAATATACTGCAGATGAATACCTTCCTATAATGTATATGAAATATGGATTGCAAACAAGCTTGAAAAATTCAAAACCATGACGTCAGGGAAATC